>OAMR01000183.1:725917-746899 GCA_900205405.1 Echinochloa crus-galli | reverse complement strand
TGCATGAAACTCTATGAAACCTTGCACTGGGACTGGCCTTACATTGCTCATGCCCTTAGTTCCCAGCTTCCCTCTCCTCTCTCTCACACAGTGGGACCTACTCCCTCCGTCCCATGAAAAATACAATTCTGGTATTTTTCAGACAGATTAGTGTGGTTGTCAAAAGACCATGCTACCATTCATAACCGTGTCAATCCTACTAATTTAGGCATGTATGTTGTTGGTGCAGGTAGATAATTACTATTTTTAGAAATAAAATAGTTAGTTACCTCTAGAATTGCACTCTTATGAGATTTTTTTAATCTCAATATTACATTTTTATGGGACGGAGGGAGTCTGTTAGGGCAAGTACATTGGTGCCGTCTCATAGGCGGTCTCATGCAGTGACACGTAATTTTGAGTCGACTTATCAGACAACCTATACAATAGGTTGTTGTTTTGGTTGTCTGGTAGTAATACAATATCCCTTAATTTATGAGGAAATAAAGAAATTTTATTGGTTGCATGGCAATAAAACTCGTACAATGATGGAGGAGTTGTCTCATAGTTCTAAAATTTAGCTCATGAGGCGGTTGTTTCGCGAAACAACGACCTCCTTCTCTCTCCTCGCTCTCTCTCGTCCACATCAGTAAAAATCCTACGTGACACTGCATGAGACGACCTACGAGACCGCTGACGCGTTGTAACGTACCTCGCGATTTCCAACACGCTGCATGACCCTAAACCCTAAATCATCCGCAGAGTTTCCCCACTCACGATGTCTCCCATTCCACCAGTCAGTCGTGTTTTCCGGTGCGTTTTCTTGACCTGATGCTAAAGTTTGCGCCTTTACTTCGTTGCTATAGTTTTGGATGTGGATTGCGGCAACCTTTGGGTTTTTATTTATCCCTACTCATGTTGGTTTGAAGCGAAATAGGGGATATCTGTTTTCTTGTTCTGGTGCTAAAGTTTACGCCTCTAGTTGGTTGCTATAGTTTTGGGATCTGGATTCTGACCAACTTTATGTTTTGACCTTATGTTACTTTTTGAAGGCAAATGAGGCGAAAAGAATTTTTGGTCAATCTCATGACATCCTAAACAGAGACGGAGAGAGAAAAAAGAAATCGATTTCAGGCTTAGATAAAATATATTACGATTTGAATTCTGACTGATGATATCATCTTATTTATGTCGGATTCTGAGACTAGCTTATTATTCTGTTTGGTGATAGATTTCCTCATGGACCTCGGAACATGGCCACTCTCACTCGAGTAGAAGGTGATGAGTCTGCTAAACCATACATGCCGCTGCCGATCTCTTCTGCCAACGTTATTAGTCTTCCACTGGATAACAGTGAGAGAAGTGATAAAAAATGCTCGATGGAACACCTCAGAGGTTATATGTACCAAATATGGTACATGGGGGCAAATTGTGAAGCACACTGGCTCTGAGGAAGATGGAAGGAGCGCAAAGGAGGATCACAAGGTCACTGATGAAGAAAAATTCAGTGATGACGAAGAATATGTTACGAAAAATACACTTGCAAAAAGTAGACACCGCGATGGTTCTATATACAGGAACATGGATACATGGTGGAAACAAGAGTATCGTATTGCAGACCGTAATGAGAGTAAGTCCAAAATAAGTCTCTTATTTTTATCTGTTTCCTTAAACATAGCATATCTCATTCCATATTCTACAGCTGTGCATATTTTATCGGTTTCCTGGAGATCATTGTATATAGGGAGCCATGCAGCACTGCCAGCCATGTGCAAACCTTCTTCTCCTTGGACACTTTCAGCAATCAAATAATTGCACCGGAGGTCATGAAATTTGGATGATAGTTAGACTTCTACACAAACCTTGCAACTTTTGCAGGCCCTTCACAACTTGGCACCATTTGCACATACAGCCATTTGCTACGTTACCTGATGGGAGAGGCTGTGGTGGCATGTAGAGCTTTGATGACATGGACTAGGACCTTATTCCATGCTATATAATTGCATAAATGCCTAAATTCCCATGTGAAGTTGAATAAAGTAATGCTTTCTCCATGAAATTTATTTCCATATCAAACCCTACAGCAACACCGAGTTTGTGACCATGACACATCCTTTGAGCATGAATGAAACAGTATACACATGAAAGGACAGAAGTGCAAATAACAATATAGAAATGGGCAGTCATAGTGATGTAGTTACCATTAGGTTTTAAAGTCTCCACTAATACAAGGTTTTCAAGTCAGCGCGCAGCAAGACACCAGCAATAGCACAAGTCCTTAGGGCTTAGGCAGTTCACATACTATACATAACCTAAAGGACACTGCTAGGTAAGAAAGGAGACAACCAAACCTTCCAATGCCCTGTTTAGCATGCAGATTCGGCTGCCACTAAATGTGCACCACTCAGCTAGAAATATTACAAATGTTTCTTTTGACTGCTTTACAAACATATTTCCTGCACAAAAGGAGAGATTGCCTCCCTGATTGGTATCAATGTTTCTTTGTTGTTATCTTCTTTATTATTTTCTGAACCCACCGCCCTAACCCTCTTCGTGCTCATCTAACCTCCCATCTGCTCGCTGTTGTGTGTGGAACATCAATTGCTTCTGACCTCATGTTGGGTATGAAAGTGGAACGAGGAAGAGGTTGTTTGCTGCTGCTCTAAGTAATTTCTTAGTTTTGAGTGATGAATACACACAATTACTGACTTGTAGCATCAATGGACTGGAAGTCATCCCAGTCAACTCCTAGCACACCAATCTCATCTAAATAGATTACACATGTTGTATGCTCTGGGACAAAAGAGGCCCCCCTCCTTCTAGTCCTCATTAGCCCCAGGCTCAATACTTTCACTGGAATCAAATTTTAAGCTTTTTGAGGCAATGCTTTCTTTGGGTGTTTATAAACGACTCTTGAGGTAGCAAAATTCCCAGTAATAGATTGTTTCTACTTACTAGATGAAAAGGAAAATTTTCCAATAGGGCCATGTAATCCTCAAATAGCATATTTACTTTTCGAATATCAACCATTTTTTTCATATTTACTTTTCGAATATCAATCATTTTTTGCTGCATTAATTTCCAACAAACTTATAGTGTGACTTTACTTTTTATGAAGCTCGCTTGGAGGCAATGGCATTTTCAAATCCCACAGATTGTATCATTGATGATGGAACTTGCATTCAACATCATCCTGGTCGAATGCTGCAAATTTTTTCATTAGAGTTGGCTGAAATTTCTGTGGATGGTGACTTAGTAGAGTTATATGGATACATAGCAGTGCGGGATGACATTGACCCATTGCTCAATTATGTTGTCAATTTTAGCAGGGATGAACCCGTCATTGTGAAGCAGGTGCACATGATCACATCCATACATATCTGTAATTTTTTGAAGCGTTAAGTCTACCCAACGCCCCTAGTATCGAGGTTTATCTGCTTAAACGCGTAATGCATAAACCACCTTGGAGCAGCTTTGAGGGCAGTTTCACCCACATAGCTTGCTAGGTGGATCCTGCCATGTGGGCAAAACCACCACCAAAACCCGTCCCTTGAGGATCATTTAGACAATAGCTTTGGATGGTATGAGATACTTACTGAGACAAATACCTGATTTTGTTATTAGGTGTGTTAGGCAGATGAACCTCAGTACTTATGGGGTTAAGTAGACTTATTCCTTATGTAAATAATGTAAGGCTAAACATAGCACATGCATAGATAGAACATATGCGATTGGACCATTACATACACTCAATGGTACACTACAACTCTAATCTCTTTTACATCAATTAAAGCTGGGGACATATTATGAATGTTGTATTAACTGTGCTTTTGAATTATTTAGTTGACATGAACTCTTGATTTCCTCGTAACTATAAATAAGGTTTGTTTATTGTGTTGTTCCATAGATATACAATGTGTTATTACCCCCATGTAATATCTTGTCTTAGCTGCCAAAAAATGCTTCAATGTGATCAATATCAATATGTCCAAACATAGGAATAGTATACAATACTTTGGATTGTAAGGCATATTTTTATTTGGAAACGCCAGACTTCATAAGGTTTGGTCAACAAAGCCAAATTATATCTATGTTTATTGTACACAAGCTGCACCAATAGATTGATTCTTGGATATGTATAAGATGATGTTGTCATGTTGATTTTGTAGCAGTTCACAATATAATGTAAGAGAAGTTGAAGATCAAAAATCCAATTTTGAAGAGTTTCAGCTTTCAAAACACGCCTTACATTGATTGGACAGAGGAACTGGGGGAGTACTATATTATGTAATGATGATTTATTATGAGAACAAATTTAAATTTTACTCCAAATACCTCGGTCAAATTATTCAGTTGTTAAGGGAGTATCATCTATCCCAAACAAAATCATACTGAGTAGTTTTGGACTCTCAGTTGCTGCTTAGTACACTACAAAAACTGATTTTCTTTTGTTTATAGGCATATGAAGATGCATAGCATTAATGATCCCCTCACCACTGAAATCATTCTTATTTCTCTTTTCATTTAACCGTCTCATGTAAATATTTGGGATTTGAAACAAAATTGTATGAATAATGGGGCCTATTTCCTGGCTCTCTAACATGCACTTGGTGACCATTTTGTTTGATATTAGTTATCAGTTGTAAAATATTCCTTTAAATAAATGTTGTTACAAGTGAATGTTAGAAAGGAAGCATTTAGCTTTAGATATTTCTTACTTTATTATGAAGAACTACTGATTTTGTAGGGTTCTCTCATAAACATGGCTGGCCCTAAGCGAGGGATAGACATAATGGACCTTGCTCTAATCGAATATGACATGAGGATCAAGACAGGTGAACAAGAAAAGGATGACCTACAGCTGATCGATGGTGCATCAATGATAGGCCCTGCTGGCATATGGAATCATCCATTTACAATTCGCATCCCTGGTGATTGTGGTGCCTGTACCCTAACTTTATCTCTTCTTTAAGATACAGAAAATTGAAGATGTCATCACCAGATGTAGTTGCAAAGTCCGGAGCTACTGACATTCCTAAAACAGCATTCACCACCAGGTATGAGTTGTATGAGTATACTGTGATGTTGTTTGGATTGACAAATGCACCCGCCTATTTTATGTACCTGATGAATAAGGTGTTCATGGAGTACTTGGATAAATTTGTGGTGGTGTTTATTGATGATATTCTGGTTTACTCTAAGAATGAGGAGGAGCATGAGGAGCATTTGAGGTTGGTGTTGCAGACTCTTAGAAAGAACCAGCTGTATGCCAAGTTTAGTAAATGTGAATTTTGGTTGAACCAAGTGCTGTCTCTTATACACATCTAGATGTGTATAAGAGACAGACCTACAGCTGATCGATGGTGCATCAATGATAGGCCCTGCTGGCATATGGAATCATCCATTTACAATTCGCATCCCTGGTGATTGTGGTGCAGTTAACCTAACTTTATCACGTCTTGAAGATGCAGTTGAGGCGACTGTAGAGGTCCTCATATCGGAAGTGCAAAGCAGATTCAGTTTGTCTTTCGGTTGTTTAACCAGTGGGTTGAATACGGAAATCCAGCTCTTTGATGGTGCCATAGCTGATTCATGTGGCTTAAGGAAGTCTGTGGTTGCTGTAGTGAGGGATTCTTCGATAGATTTGAAGTTCAAATTAGGCTCACTGTTATCCAGTTCTGACCAGCATTGCTGTTCCTTCAACTCGAAAACCCATGGGCATGATACTCAGGAAATAAAGACTGATTTTGCGCTAATCTTAGTGAAGGTGACTTGGTCGACTTTGCCTGATTTGACAATACGCTGGTAACATTTCTGTGTGTGTATCGTGTTGGCAGATTAAGAACTTAGGCAGTCTAGAATCGTGGACTCGTGGCAGCAATCAAACATTTTTATCACTTCATAAACTAGGGTGTCGCATATTTGTATTTTAAACTATTGTGATAAGTCTTTGTTCTTTCTAATTACATATTGTCTCAGCGGCCATGGGTGCACGTGCAATGCGGTGCAGTTGCTTCTCATTTTTTATGTGTTGGGTTCCCTCTCGTCCACACAGCTAGCGCGTCAGATTATACTAGTGGCCAGTGTTTATGCATGTCTGGTCTCTCCTTGGCACCGTATATGTGTGGTCAGATATGTGGTGTGTAACTATGTGTTAAGTGGTATGTTAATTAGTCAGCATGTTTGCCTTCAGCAACTGGTGCGGCAGTTTGGTACCAGTATACCATAATACCAGTTCCTCGGATGGTGGCGTGGTCCTCTCGGTTGAGCTGAAGCTGAAACTGCACCTTCAGGCCGGGTTCAGGCAAGGCAGAGCCTAACTGCCATGCCCTCGTCTCTGAATGTGCCGATTTCTGAACATGCGAGTCGTTCGTGCTGAAAAGTGGCGTGTCGTTCGGAAGCCTCGAAGCTGCTCCGATTGCATTGCTCAGGAGAGAGTAACAGTTTACAGTACCAGTCACATTCTGAAGCTTGTTGGGTGAACAAGGGAACCAAAATTGGAGACAGAAGGATACCGTATCTCTTGCACTGACTATGAATGAACAAAAGTGCTCTGAAATCCTCCACATTTTTTTTCCGAGAGAAAAATCATCCACGACTCCACGTGTTGAGTTTTGGCCAATTTTCTGGTCTAAAAGGCCTTCTGAAAGCCCAAAGTTCTAACGGGCCTTACTGGCCCAACGTCGAATCGTGAGCCAAGTCCACCACGACTGGGCTCTACCTTGGGCCAAGTACGAGACTTTTTGGGTTCCTGTCACTACCATGACCAAGTACGGACTACGGAGTAGTAGTACTGAACACACAAATGCGTCTCTCCAGACTGATTTTAGATGAGAAGTTAAATCAAACCAAAAGCTATGTTTAACTTCTGTACCGACGGGACGCACTGTGCCGCATTCGACCCCGCAAACCAAACCGTGGAGTCCGACGTCTCTCCCCTATTCTTGCGGGGCCGAGCAACGCAGGCCACAATTCTGATCGGCAAGTCCCGCCCAAACAGCGACTGTTCCAGAGTCCAAGTCTCGAGCCAAAATCAATTTGCTCCGGACGAATGAACCGTACCCCGCGTTCTCTCTCTAGGATCACTAGAAGAGACTCTACTCCCGTTTCTCTCTTTCTCTCTCTGCGAGGAATTTTTATCCATGTTCTCACTAGAGTAAAGCTTGCTGTGATGGCAAATATTCAGGCCGGATTTCGAACAGGGAGCCGAGGTTCAGAAATCAGAAACGTGTAAAGTTTTAGCGCTGGTAAAGGGAAGAGAAGAGACGGAGATCCTTGGAGCACATGGAGTCCTAACCTAATACGGCCTCTCCACAACCGGACGGACGGGACGCTACGCTCGTCGGCGCGGCGGCAAATGGACCCTCCTGTCCTCAGAGAGCAACCTGACGCGCCACCACAGGATCCCCGCAAAAAATCAGCTGCAGGCAACGGCGGCATGGGACCCGGGGCGGCTTCAGGGACACCAGCAGCCCTGCTGCGTGTAAAATGAAGAGATGCAAGACTCGTCTTTCTTTGAGTTGGGAATATTTTTTCCTGTCTTTTTATCAATAATTAAGGGTAGTAAATAAAGTCAGTTTATAAAACTAATTTCAGAACATTAAACTATTTCGCGAGACCTATCAAATGAGGCATTTGACTGTACGATTAGAGAATGGTTACTGTAGCATCATTGTAGCAAAATATGGATTAATTAGACTCATTAGATTCGTCGGGCAAAGTTGCACTCATTTCTAAATGAGTTTTGTAAATAGAGTTCATTTAGTACTCCATGAATGCAAGATTTCCTTAGAATTTTTTTTCCGGGACGAAGAAACACGGCAAGGCGTTGGGCGGTGGCAGTTGGCAGGGACTCGCCGGTCGCCGCGCGGGGGTTCTCGTATGCGAGCGAGAGAAAACGAATCCCTGTGTCCGGGGCCTTAAATTTGGATCCGCCGTTCTGTCCGGCCGCATTCTAGTACGTACTCCTGATGATCCATATCGGATATCGCGTGCCAATGCGCTATCATATCGTTCGCTCTCGGCTGGCTGACAGTACCGCGAACATGAACGCTGCGCCGTTCCAAACACTGATTTTGCGTGCAGCGCCGGCAAGTTTTTTCTTGGATCAGCTGCTAACGGATATGCATGGATCTCAATTCTCGGGCTCTCGGCATCAGGGCATCGAATACGCATCTCAATTAATTCTCAAGCACTCAGCCCTCGGCATCGGGGCATCAGAAAAAATATCGAGCTGCCAACGTATGGCTGGGATCGGAGCAGCCTCCGGCTTGGCAGTGTAGACACGCGCGTTGCACGGCGACAGGTGCGGTCCGCTGCCAAATGGGATGGCTATCCATCAGAGAAATATCAGCGCTCCACGGCCACAGATACCCACAGACTCGAAGGGAACTGAGACAGGCAGACAGCTCCTGATTCTCGACGTCCAGATCTTTTTCTTTCCCCGCCTCAGACTACTCTCTGATTGCCGTCGATCTAGTGCCTTCTGAAATCTGGATGTGGCGTGCCCGCGGGCATAGTGTACGTCTCGGCCATTTTCTAACCTCATTCATTGTCGTTAATTAGCAGCATCATATCAACCGTCCACGGGAGAAAGAGAGTCGAATTCTTCATCATGTAACGCCCAATAAACAGTGAAACACCACAACGGTTGAGCGGCTTCCAGCACCGGACGTTTCCCAAACTGCAGCCTCAGCCGTGCTTGATCTGAGTTGGCTAATTCGCTAGTGGTACCGGCAATACACCTGACAATTTGGATACACACAACCTCGGTTCATCTGCGGTCGACTTTAGCCGGGACACCAGAAGTGCCACGCAAGGAGCTTAGATCACTGATCATCCTAATATGTTGGGACTTGGGAGATTTGAAAAGAACGCAATACCCGCATTTTCCACTGTTCTGAGTCAGCCTCTCTTATGGTCACGGAAAAAAAAAACAAGGGCATCAGAATGGGTTTTAGTTAGAGCAAAGCACCTACGTACAATAATAGTGTTGTAAACAGTGATGATTCTTGTAGGCCGTCGGCCATTTTCTTCTTTTTTAATATCGTGGACAACTCTCCTGTCAGTTCGTTTTGAAAAGGAAAAAGTCCAACTTACTCCCCTCAAGTATAGCCTATGTCTAATTAAACCCCTAAAATATCAAATGGTCTATTTAACCCCCTAAAATATCAAATGGTCTATTTAACCCCCTGTTTTTAGTAAACCGGATCAAAACACACCTTTTAACACACAAGTGAAACTAGTTTACTGATTTGGTGGTTTTAGAGGCCAATTTTACTGACTATGGCAGATTTCTTTTAGTATGGTAGATTTCTACGTTCCAAACCCTACCCACCGAAGTAACACTGAAAACAAAATTGCATGGCTAAGGAAACATCTATGGCTGTCTTCCTTCTCGTCGATTACCCTTTTGATCCGCTTCTTGCCTTCGCCTGGACATAACGTCCATCAGCGCAGAACAATGAAACAATGACAAAAACAGCTGCCATGAGTGCCAGCCCTAACCTAATGACGAGGGATAGCAGGGGAGACACGTGGGAGGGGAGGGGCCAATCCGATCCTAATCGAACCTGCCATTTAGGGCTGCCAACATGTCAGTCCTAGCCAGCAAAAACCATCCTTTAAAACCACCAAATCAACAAACCGGTTTCAGTTATACATTAAAAGGTGTGTTATGATCCGGTTTAGCAAAAATAGGGGTTATATAGCAAAAGTAGGGGGTTATATAGACCATTTAATATTTTAGAGAGTTATTTAGACATAGGCTATACTTTGAGGGAGTAAATTAGACTTTTTCCTTTTGAAAAAAAAACAAACGACCTGAAGTTGCTGGTGTTCGAACAACCGTTCGGAAAGCCGATCGAGGTGTGCCCTCGCATGTCGACACAATTACACATCCCCAAATTCCAAGTGTGTGGCACGTACGAAGGGCTTTCCCTCGACGGACCACACACCGTCGTAGCAGGTACACCGGTGGACCACGCACATGGACCAAAATCACGTCCGAATGTATCTGTATCCCTCCCTCGCTCGCTCGCGTGCAACGGTGCAACGTGCAAGTGGCCACGATTTCCTCGTCTCCCCTACTCCACGGAGACTTCTCGGCCTCGCCCACCCATGACCCATCCCCACGCCGGGCCCCCACCCGGCGTCACTGCGTCAGCCCACACATCACCACCCACCGCGTGCGCCGGAACGGGTGCGTGGGCGTGGCGTCACGCGCGCTGCGCGATTTATACGCGCCGCCCGCTGCTTTCCTTCCTCCCGCTTCCGTGCAGATTTTTAGTTGCCTTGTTGTTGTCTACTTGTCTGTCTCGAGCGGGAAGCCACGGGAGTACGTGAGGACCTGAGAGAGCCTGGGCTGGGGCGAGCGGCAGCGGCAGCGGGAGCGGGATGAGGATCCAGTGCGACGCGTGCGAGGGCGCGGCGGCCACGGTGGTGTGCTGCGCGGACGAGGCGGCGCTGTGCGCGCGCTGCGACGTGGAGATCCACGCCGCCAACAAGCTGGCGAGCAAGCACCAGCGGCTGCCTCTCGGCGTCGCCGGCGCCGGCGGCGCGGCGGCGGCGGACCAGCAGCTCCCGCGCTGCGACGTCTGCCAGGAGAAGCCGGCCTTCATCTTCTGCGTCGAGGACCGGGCGCTCTTCTGCCGCGACTGCGACGAGCCCATCCACGTCCCCGGCACGCTCTCCGGGAACCACCAGCGCTACCTCGCCACCGGCATCCGCGTCGGCTTCAGCTCCGTCTGCGGCGCCGACGCCCTCCCGCCGCCCAAGCCCAAGGGCGGCGCCAAGCCCGCGGCCGCCAAGACGCCGCCGCCGGTCAACAAAAAGGACGCGCAGCCGCAGGAGGTGCCGTCGTCCCCGTTCCTGCCGCCGTCCGGATGGGCCGTCGAGGACCTCCTGCAGCTCTCCGACTACGAATCCACCGACAAGGCAAGCAAGCAGCCAACCACCAAAACCTCTTCTTTTCTTCATGACAACTTGGCCTACTACAAATCAATCGCCGATATGATGTTTCTTCAATTCGAGTCAGTTCTTCATCTCACGGTAACTTTGTCTCCGTGTTCGCTTTTTGCAGAAGGACTCGCCTCTTGGCTTCAAGGAGCTGGACTGGTTCGCGGACATCGACCTGTTCCACGGCCACTCGCCGGCGAAAAGCACCACGGCGGAGGTCCCCGAGCTCTTCGCCGCGCCGCAGCCAGCGAGCAACGCCGGGTTCTACAAGACGAGCGGCGCGCGCCAGACCAAGAAGCCACGGGTGGAGCTGCCCGACGACGAGGACGATTACTTCATCGTTCCTGACCTCGGCTGAGCTGAGATGAGATGTGAGATCTTGCATGGTTCTCTCTTCCCGTCATGTGATGTGTATGTATGCAAAATATGTGTGTATGACATCATGAGATGCACTAATCGCTCACGCTGGGCATATGTAATTATAAGGCAGTTTGGGGCCAATACTTTCAGCCTGATAATTGAGATGGGTTTGATGTATTAGATGAATTCTGCTCGAGCACCATGCTATCAGATCCTTGGCAGTGGTATCCTTGACCAGTGAGTGCTTAATTACACAAACAAGGTATCACCAACTGAATGAAAAATAGAGTGTAAAAGATCATTCAGAAGACACCCATAATCTGAACATGGTAAATTCATCCCTTTGCACTTCGTGGCACTGTTTATTTCACAAGTTAATTTTATAAACTAGCTCATTTCTGGTCAAAAAGTTTGAAATCTCAGGTTAACAACATACAGTTGGGACTTGGAAGATCAACTACAGCTAGCATGCACACAATCTAGCTCAACTAAAAGTAACATTAGTGATCTTCAACAGGAGAACCAAATGAAGCAATACCAGTTTGGCATGAAAGGATACTCTCATATCTTCAAGAATCAAGACTTGAAATCTACAAAAATTTGCACTTTCATAGAACTATAGGAGGGCTACAGCTAACGCCAAGAGCCTATATGGTTCCCCTTGATAAATGCCATTTGCACTCTAACAAAAGCATTTACCCATATGAATCTGATCTATGATATCAAAGCTATCAATTCACGAAATAAAAGAGCTCCCTAAATTCCAGTTCTGTCATGATCACTGTAGAATGATTGTGACTCCCAAAAATTGCCAGTATGTTGCAGAATGCAGATGATCATAAATCATTTCTGAATTCCGAAGATGCCATTAAAACTGCACAAAATACTTTCACAGTGCATATAAATATGACGATCGTCGTATACAAATCCCAATTTTTCACCTTTTCTTCAACAACGAACTAGCTCTCAGAAAGATTTTATCAATCTCGTCAAGCTCTGACACTTTCAGTTCTTTAGAAGGTGAATCAGTCTTATCAGAAAGCGAAGCGATCTTCCGTAGATGCTCCTCAAAATCATCTGGTTCATTATCATTATTTTCTGAAGGAAACTTATCCAGCCTATCCAGATACAAGGGGCGCTCCTTGTTGTCTTCTTCCTGCTCCTCTGATTCTGTCTCAAACATGTCAGAGAGATCTTCAGAGTCTGAAAATGACATAGACTCTGAAGCTGAGTCGTCCTCAACCTCAGAACTTTCATCCTCTAACCTCTTGGATCCCTCTACACTTTCTGACAGGAGATCAGATACTGTTTTATTGCAAACTGATATAGATGATTCTTTTCTCGTTGCCATACTGTTTGCATTATGTGAAATTGAAGCAACATATTTCCCTACACTATTTCCTTTATGTTCTCCAGCTAACTTCATCTGTGCATGAAGATCTTCAAGCTCCTGCTCAAGCCTGGGAATGTACCTCCTAACAGCTCTGAGCTTTTCTTTATATTTGGATTTATCCAGTGCCTAATTGACAATATAAAAAACATTAACAATGATTAAAAAACAAAAAGCTTTGAGGAAAAAAAAGAGAGACAAATATTTGTCTTCTCAACTGCATATTTGTCTATGTTGTAGTATGTTTTCTAATTTACACCATGAACAGCCTTGACCTAGATAAAATTAGCAGGAGATGTTTCCTATTCTTTAATAAAACTATGTTGATTGATATCTTGCTAAAATAGATAGCACAAATTAGGAAAACCGGTGGCTGTTATTGCTTGAACATCTTGGAATTGTCCTATTACTAGTGGTTTTTTAATGTTTTACCCAACTTTGATACATGCTATGCTAAAGATATTGATATATTTGTCCTTGCGCTATGATGCCAGAGAGACATACCTTTTTTCTAGGGAGTGAAACTTTTGGAGACATGATTTCTGGTGGTGGCTGCACGTAGTTTTTCCCTCTGTACATAATAATTGTGTTCCCATCTTGAATGTCAAGCACAATCCCACCACTTAGTCTGGCTAACTCTACGGCAATTTCTTTGACCTCGTCTGGTGTGAATGTCTTCACGATTACCTGGAGAGTTTGGTGCTTTTTCCAATGCAAGTGCATGTTCAAGATGACTCCCTGGTAAATTCCACGTCTTCCAACAGGGACATAGTTTTTACATTTTTGGCCCATCTTGAGGAAATAGAAGTGCTCTTCAGGAGTAAGCACCTCAGGATCATGTGTAGGTTCTGATGGATCTTCTGGTTCAATTTTTTTCAGTGTTGTGACAATCCGCTCTTCCTTCTTTCGAGCCTTTATGGAATTTAAAAAAAAAGAGCATAAACTTAGGATTGAATATCCACATCAGTGTACATGAATATAAGAAATAAAAATCTTATATCACAATGTTGACTTAAGAAGAGTGAACAGTAGGTTGTAATGCAAACAGGATACAAATGGTAGTCAACATCCAATAAGAATTCCGATCACTGTTATTAGGAACGATAGGAGCATGAGCATAGCAAGCAGTTTTTGGCAAAAATGGCTCGCAATTTCTCAAATGCCACAGCACGAATAAGATTAAAAATCAAGCTACCACAAGAACGTAAGCAACATTCACTACTTTTTTTATGAATCACTGTTATCAAATCAAATAGATCGGTATGGAGGTAATGGCAATGCAACTTACTAGCTTCAGTTTGTACAAAATCTTCTCCTCCGCAGTCATTCTCTGAATCTCCTTTTTCTTTTTCCATCTCAAGGATTTCAAAAATCTTGTTACTGCCCTCTTTCCTTTCAGATTTTTCCTCTTCGGTTTTGGTTCACCAGAATCATCAACTGATACAGCTGCTCCTGGATTTTGTTGAGGCTCCACCGTAGCCTGATTTTCACTATTAACTGATCGACTTGTATGGATACAATGGTATGCTTGAAGATTATAACTCCGCAGCCAACTGAGGAACCCAGCATCTTGGTTGAAAACCTTGTGGAAAGTATAGCTACAACAGAATCAGAACCATGCAAAAGAAGAAAGGTGCTGAATTAGTTTATTGCTTCATGAACAAACCACCACTGAGGATCAAAACTTGCTCATCCACATGCACACACAGAAGCAGATACAACTATAGCGTAGCCTAAATAAAAAAACAATATAAAAAACTGGCTGAAAACAGTGCATTGGGCCGAAAATGCCAGGTTCGGCATTTCAACAAACACCTGACGGCCTCTGCGCCTGGGGGCAGTGTCAAAGAGGATTTCAGCTCATACATACTGCAAAGGAGCAATTGAAAGCAGTGCCTAGACAGCTCCACATCTCAAAAATGATCTGATTAAATCGCATCGACTGCTTAAAGTAATAATCAGGGCAAGAGGATCGGTGGGTTCGTCTGACACTTACCACGGTGAGCTGGACGGAGGCGCGAGCAGTTCCAGCGTCCCGTGTAAAGGGGCCAAGCTTCCACCGTCAGATGGCGGGCGAAACGGGCGGGCTCGCTGTGTCTGCCGCCGCAACGTCCTTGTGATCCGCTGGAGCAGGCAGAGGCGGCTGGCCATGAATGCACGGTACGATGCACGCAGTAGGGAGCGAGAGTGAGTAGGTGAGAGAAACCGCGTGGCGCATGGACCGTGCGCAAGCACTAGGCGCTAAGCCGCTGGCGGTGAGACGAGCGAGCCGCCGACGGCGATCGCGTGGGGGCTCCTGCGCTCGGCGGCGCGAGCGTGCGTGGCAGGGCGGCGCGAGAAATTCTGCGGTAGGGGGATGCCGGAATGAGAAGGAGCCCGGTGACGGGGACGACGTCTCGTCCTCGTGGGCCGTTCGAAAACATAGGCGCGGCCCAGGAATTGGGTAGGGATGGCAATCCTATCGTACCCGATGGGCGAGGCTACCTGCATAATTTTTTACCCGCGGGTGAGGGTACGGACCAGAAATTTTACCCGCGAGCAAGAAGACCGGTCCGCGGGTACCCATCGAGCGACCCGCAAACCCCCACAACGGTATATATGTGTGAAAAATAGTTATTTGTGTGTCAATGTATGAACAATATTTTTCTGAAAAAATTTCAAGCGTGCCGTTACAATTTTCAAAATTTTGAAATATGCCACTGTCAATGACTGTGGTGGCCCCCATGTGTCAGTGACATATCGATGGCATATTTCCAAAGTGTGAAAATTGTAATGGTATGGAAAAAAATAGCCCTATTTTTTTGGTTGTTGTAGTCTATGCGACTATGATTGTTTGAACAATATTTATTGTATATGCGCTTGTGTAAGAGAGCAGTAAGCAAAATCTAATTATATATTGAGCATTTCTGCTATTCAATCTATAACTTAACACGCCCGATGGGTACCCGATGGGCACGGGCACGGGCAAGAAATTTTACCGGCGGGCATATTATCGGGCGGGTAAAACTAACCATGTCAGGTATGTTATCGGGCGGGTAAAACTAACCATGTCAGGTATGTTATCGGGCGGGTAATGGCTTACCCGCACCTCGCCCGACCCATTGCCATCCATAGAAGTGGGGCGGAACCGCGAGGGAAAGAGTCCATTCCACAACCCTCATCTATTGCCGTCGTCTGATTTTAAACCCTCAACCGCGAAACCAGCTGTTCAGGACACCTAAACTATTGGACTGTCTATTTTTCAACCCTCGGTGGTTTTGATGGCTGTTTTGACCTACGTGGCGCCACATAGACATGTCAGACGTGGAGTTGGGTCTGACGTGGAGTCGGGTCTGAGGGGGAACGCTACAGGCTATAACGCATACGCCCCTCGCCGCCGTCCGCCCGTCGTTCGCCATGGGGCTCCTCACGCTCCCGCACCAGGGTCCGCTAGGATTGCAGCCACGGCGTCCGCAGCCGCCACCGCGCGCTCGCAGCCACAGCTGCCGTGCGCCGAGGAGGTGGGCGGCTCGCCCCATGCCGCTGCTACGCCCGCGTACCCGTACATATCCACGCGGGGGAGGGCTCCCCGTGCTCGCCCGCCGTGTAGGAGCCGCCGGACGTCGCCGCAGCGATGCCGTCCATGAGCCAGATTCGGCACGCCGGCCGCCCCTGCTCACCGCTGCCAGGGAGCTCCACCAAAATCTACCGCTGGCGCGCCCCCCTCGCATGCGCGCCACGGGAGCCTAGTCCTCAAGCTTCGCCGCCGGGGCCGCCTCGCTGACATCCTCGAGCTCCGCCACCAGAGCCAGCCGTTGTCATCACCATTACCGGGAGAGGGCGGGCAGAGCTCGAGGCCGCGGGAAGCTCCGCTGTCGCCGGCCCTAGCTCGAGGCCGCGGGAAGCCGGCCGCCGCCGCTGCCCTGGGGGTGCGGCGGCGCCGGTGGAGTGGGGGAGGGGCGGCGGCGCCGGTGAGGTGGGGGATGGGGAGCGAGTGCTGGCGAGGCAGAGGGAGGCAGAGGGTGGGAGTGAGGAGAAAACGTAAATAAATATGACATGTGGACTCCACGTTAGACTCAACTCCAGGTCAGACATGCCTACGTGGCGCCACGTAGGTCAAAACAGCCATCAAAACCACCGATGGTTGAAAAATGGACGGTTTCAATAGTTCGGGTGCCATGAACAGCTGGTTTCGGGGTTAAGGGTCTAAAATCAGACAACGGCGATAGATGAGAGTTGTGGAATGGACCTTTTCCAACCGCGAGCTGTCTTCTCTCTCGGCTCCAGTGGATGTGGGCTTTGGATGCGTCCACCGGAACGGATGGGAAAACCTATATAGCTTCCGCAAGTTTTTTTAGCTAGTTGGCTTTCAGTGTTTGAGATCCGTGCAACGACCGGGATGGGGGCCGAAGCGGTTCAAGTGCGCGGTGGGAGAGCTGACGGACGTGCGGGGAATCTTTTTTTTGAGTTTCAACATTTAAATGCGATTTTCTCCTAAACCGTTAATCATTTTTCGAATCCGTTTCG
The DNA here is from genome assembly GCA_900205405.1 of Echinochloa crus-galli. Taxonomy (NCBI): domain Eukaryota; kingdom Viridiplantae; phylum Streptophyta; class Magnoliopsida; order Poales; family Poaceae; genus Echinochloa; species Echinochloa crus-galli. Next base: position 729,708 of record OAMR01000183.1, on the reverse strand, counting down.
ACTACCATGTTATTTACAATTAATATGACAGAATAAGATCCAATATGAGTATATTTTTATTTTATATGTGTATCTTTTAGAATCAATATTTTCAATATGTTATTTCAACATTTTGAATAACTATCTCAACATTTTAGACGTACTGCTTCGACATTTTCATACAAAATATTGATCTAGTTTATACGAATTGTTGAATTAAGTTTGAGAAAAATGTTGAACCTAGTGTATGAAAATATTGACTGTATTAGTTTAACACTTTGAGCGTGTTAGTTTAGCTTTTATGTGAAAAATGTTGAAATGGTATAATCGAAATGCTGAACTGTTATTTTTGAAATGTCGACTACAACATCGTACCTTCTACAACTACATACTTAGTAGTGATAATTGAGCACGTTAAAAAAAGTCAAAACACGGCAACGGCAGGGTGGTAACAGAAAAAGCCCCGCGCGCGTCTGTTGTTTGGGCCACTCACTTGTTTGTCCTCCCGTGCTGCTTGATGGGCTTCAACAGGCCCTAAGCTAGCTAGCTTAAAAAAGTAAACGGAAGCTGTACAGGAGCCCCCCGGAACGGATTGGAGGACTGCTACCTGGGCCGAGCTCTATTTTTTCTTTCATGTTTGGTGTGAGACACGGGCAATCAATCCATGAAGCAAAGGATGAGCTTGGAGAAACAGTCAGTGCGTGACAGAACACGCCGATAAGATTGGGTCGTGAAAGCTAGCCGCATGTAATGCGGATTTTACCTTGACTACTGACCTGCGTTTCCCGGCACCTGTGTTTACCGGGCCAAACGGCTTGATATATGACGGAAAGGGAATGGCTCCTAGCCTCCTACACTCCAGTTCAATCCAAAGCTGGTAGATAACCTGCCGCTTTATATGTTCATGTTGACAACTAGACAGACAAAGATGCCCGACTGCGATGTACTTTACACACCAAGACTTCGGGGGGAAAGGGCACCGATTCGAGCTTGACCATTGAACGATCGAACTGGTAAGTGGTAAGCAAAGGCGTTGAAACCTTCTCGAGGTAAAGACAGACGCCGGAAACGCTCACCTGAAAGCCGAGTCAATCCAAACATCCCTGTCAAACCTACTTGACTCGGAGGAAACTCGCGGCGCGGACCAATGAAGCAGTACCGGAGCGGGCTGGAAAGATAGTTTATTTCCTGAGAAGAACGAAGCTCTCGCATCGCATCGCATCGCTGAGCAATGGAACAGTGACAAAAAGGCGGATGGGACAGGGGAGCCTTGTGGCCTGGTCGTCAACCGGGGGATGAGCTCACGCGAGGGGCGCGTATCCGGCCGGCGCCGGCGGACACCGTCACCAACTCACCATGTCAGGAGGTTGACGCGCGGCGCTCCTGGTTTCAAACGCTGGGACCAAGTCCAGCCATGTCGCGCGCACGTCCCCCCTTGATCCGGCGACCGGGCCGGCGCAAAGCTACATGAGAGGCGCCGGTACTCTGTGTCTTTATGCATCCGGACCCACCGCGCCGGACGGCCGGCCCACTGCTGGGTGGCGCTGGTCGGGCGAGCCGGCACCCGCGCGCACGGCCGGCTGCCGCGCCGTGGAAACACCGAACGCGCCGCGTCGCGCGGGCCGTGGGCATGGGCATGTGCGGGCGGGGGCAGGGCTAACCGGTCACATGGCGCGCGCCGCGCGGTTGCTCTAGCTCGCACGGCCGGCTTGCGGTCCCCGGCCTGTGGCTGTGGGTGGTGGGTGCTTGGTATCGGCTGGCTGGCCGGGCGGCGCGGCCGGTGCCCCGCGGCCGTGGATGGCGTACGAGTCGTTTGCGTGTTGCGGGGGATGGCTCCTGGCTGCACGCTGCACGGACGCGAGCTGGTTCGCGGCCGCGGAGCACGGCGCGTGGATCGCACGCCGCCGCCCGCACGGCAGGAGCACGGGACGGGGCAGGTTTATTTTGTGGGATCAGGGGATTAGGGACGATCTCGTCGGTTTTTGGTTGAGATCACAGTGATCCCACAGTCGACAAGGGTCCGAGCCTTTTTGAGGGCAGGAAACGTGATGTTCATCCTGCTTTATTCGAGACTCTCTCTTCTCTACCCCGTCGCCAAATCGTGCACACCACAAGAGTTAACTAGTTAAGCACTTAAGCTAAGCAGCGTGCATGTTGCGCGCGTTGGAAGAAGGAAACGGACAAGTCAACTGGTGCCTCTTCGGATGGAACAGTGGCGTTTTTATCAACAAGTTGATTTTCCATTTCCCGAACGCAGTGGCATGCTAGCAAAGATTCTGACGCCATGATGCAGCCTGCGGATAGAACCCAGTTGGCAGTTGGCATGAACTCATGAGATAGAAGAAAGCCCTGAATAAAACAGGGGGAACCTTTTCCCCTCCAGCAATTCTTCTTACGTCCGGCCAACACCCATTACAATAGTTAATTAGCAATTCCATTCCAACTCTAACGAACAAAACAACAAAAGAAGATAGCGTACAAGCGAAACAAAGTTCGAGCGTGGTCACGTGAGCTCCCCTCAAGCCAAGCAATATCTACAAGTTCTAGTAGTACCAATCGAGCATGCGGATCGATGCGGGCGGCGCTCCGTAGCCAGCCAGATGCGCCGGCGCCGGCCATCAGCCGAGCGTGGCGAGCCCGCCGGCGCGCATCATCTGGCGGAACTCGTGGAAGTCGACCCTGCCGTCGCCGTCGCGGTCGACGCGGCCGATCATGCGCCGGCACTCCTCCGCCGTGCGCCCCTGCTTGAGCCCCAGCGCTCGTGATGCGCCCGTCGCCGTTCTTGTCGAACAGCTCGAACACGCGCGCCAGCTCCGCCGAGTCGGCTTTGCCGCCGCTCCCGGCCTGCTGCTGCTGCTGTCCCGACGACGATGACATCTTCTTGGGAGAAGGTGGCGTGGGCTGCGGCTTCGAGGGTGATGAGCTGGTGGTAGGAGTGGCGGTGCTCTCGCGGCCACTGCTCGGGAGGATGGAGGTGGGGAGGTAGGAGAGGAGGCCGCGCGGCAGGAGGGGGAGCTTGATGAGAGGGGAGGACGGTGGCATGGCGGACACCGTGTGGGCTCGGCAATGCATTAGCTAGCTGGCTGGGTGGTGATGATGGTGTGGTACAAGCAAAGCTTTCCCATGGGCCATGGTTGTATTTATAACACAATACCAGCTTCTTCATTTCCCTGTCTTTACAGGAAGACAGAAGACTGTAATTGTATATTTTAGAAGAGCCGATGAGAGAGAAACTTTTTTTTGGCCTTGTTTAGATACTAAATTTGGGTGGCTAAATTTGGTACGATAATGTCTCTTCGTAATCATTGCATCACTGTAGCATTTCGTTTGTATATGCGAAAAAGTGTCCAAAAAATGATTAATTAGGCTCAAAATGTTCGTCTCGCAGTGTACAACAAAACTGTGCAATTAATTTTTGATTTCATCTATATTTAATACTCCATGCATGTTATGACATTTTGATGTGATGGGAATCTTTTTTTTGCATAGTGAACTTGGGAGTTATTTTTTGGTAAGTTTTGGGAACTAAACACGGCCTTTGTCTCCACATCTTGTGTTGACTTTTCGATAGAGTAGAGTCTATTAAGATAATGTGATGCTATATTCACACAAATAAATGGTGTAAACACGACATGTTTGACTAAAATTCGGCAGAGTAAGAGGTCTTACAGTTTGCAAACCTTTTTTGGAGGAGGAAGAGAAAATACATGCATGTGAAAAAACATACGGAAATGTATAGATGGCCACCGTGCCGTGCCGACACGGCACGCGGCACGGCCGTGCAGTGCCTTAATAGGAAGTTAGAGTTGTGG
>OAMR01000183.1:675181-715954 GCA_900205405.1 Echinochloa crus-galli | reverse complement strand
GGCCAGGTCGGCGGCCCATGGCACGCACGGGCCATCGTGCCGTGCCGGCACGGGCCCGTTGGCGACCGTGCCGTGCCGCCCATGGGCCGTGTGTGCAGGCCGTGCCGCCGGCCCATGGGCCGCATGTACACCTATACGGAAATGGTTTCTTGATCTTGAACTATATGCGCTCTTTTGGTTTGAATCAGATGGACGTGCTTTGTCGGAATTATGTTTTGCCACGAAACGATGGTCATGTCAATTCATATATTTTTGGAGAAAAGGCGTATGGCATGCCTGTTGCGCTCAACTTTATGATTTTCTAGAAGCAGATTAAACTTCAGGGAACACCATCTTTGGTATCTGACCATAGAAATGGCACCATTTCCCTTTGATCTAGTCTTTGTCTCCTTGATAAATACTTAGTTTTTTTGGGAGGCGCGGGAGAATAATTGCTAGGAGACTTTCCTCAGATCGACTTGTTGCCACGTTGAAATTCGCTGAACCAAATATAGTAAAGAATTAAAGAGGAAGAAAAAATCAATCACGTCTATTTGTGTCCACCTGACTTAATTTTTTCAACAAAACCTGATGGCACAACCGACAATTTCATTCTGTACTAAAAGACTTGCTGTCACGTTCATCCTTGCCAAGCCTCCTGATCCCCTTATTTAAGCTCAGCATTTTTGTGGCAAACCAATTTCAGCTTCAAATGCGCTATCATATAGCTATCGGGCCAACTGTAACCCTTATTCAAATTGATCACCTTCTCACGTATCTGAACAAAAAAATGAAAGAAAGATTGAGCTCCTACCTTTTGTGTTCTTTTTTTTTCTTTGGAGTGGTGCTGCTCCTGCAGGGTTGGTACACCCTGATCACTTATCCCTGACATTTCTTTTTCTCAAGGAACAGGTGAGAAACATAAGATACGGAGTACCATACCATGGAAGAGGCACTGGCCGGACCCCCACTATCATGCTGCGTGCGGACGCGTTTTTGCAGGTAGTTGGCCTGCACTCTTTTAACTCCAACTTTAAGGCGCGGAGGAAAAAAATTTCAAAAATTCAAAAAAAGAATTGCCAGGAGAACTACAGGTCAACTGAAAGCGCGTGGAGCGTCGACTATCAAACTGCCGGCCCACCACGGGCCCGTCGGGCGCGGATCTCGGTCGCCGACGGTCCCAACCGTCCGATCAGCGGCGGACGGCGGCCGGCACGACAGGTGTCCGCGCGCCACCGCACGTGGGGCCCTCGTGCGGGCCGCACGTGCCGACAGGTCCGATGTGTTGGTTCCAGAATCCAGCCAGATGGGCAGCGGCAGCGGCAGCTGAGGCTGCGATGATGGCGGGTGGAGACTGGAGACTGGTGGTGAGAGAGATGGCTTCACTGGCGCAGCATAGCAAATTAGCAACAGCATCAATGGAAGATTGAAGACGGCGGCACTCGGCTGGACGTGAGCTGGGGGGTGGGCGTGCATGGGGCTCACAACCTCGTGATTGATTAGTCCCCGTGCTAAGAATCTGTTGGACATCTAGGATTAACTTAGTGTAGTAGGAACAGATGCTATATTGATTCGGCCGTCGAAGTCGTCGTTGCATCATTGCATATTTGCATGTGCAGTGTGGTGTAGCAGACTCAGTAGCAGTGTGTGTGTGTATTTTTTGCTAATGTGGTGTGAGTAAAGTAGGGGGGGTTAGTTCGAGCAGAGGAAGCGGCCGACCTAGCTAATCATCGATCTGGCGTCAAGAAGTTTGACAAAAGTGCTGACACTGAAGTAGATATATAGGGACGGAACAGTACATGTACAGCCAGCCTTTTTACACCGGTGTCGCTACAATGATCAGACCACCGCGACCAAGTTCAGCCCAGTCCCGGAGATGCCTGTCACAGGAGAGTCTAAGCAGTGATGACTCGTCGTGATGCTTACAGGCTCTTGCAAAAAATTGAGCATTTCCCATCTGCACTGCAGTGAACCCCAGGAAGGCAAAATTTTTGCCTTCATATGGACTACACCAAACGAAATTTTAAATAGCCAGTTTCTAGCACGGATATGATCAAACATGCAGATGCAGCGCACGGCGCTCCGTAGCCAGTTGCAGCTCGCCCCACTGTGTTAGAACACCCGGTAACAGTAAACTCTGCAAGCGATCGATGCATGCACGTGTGCACGTCAGTAAGTAAGATGTTTTGACATGAACACGCATCGCGCTGGAATTTTATACCGCCCCATTCCGGTCTTTTCTGACTTTCCAAATTAAGATCAACACGAAACGAGCAAAGCTAAAACTAAGCGCTGGACAGCAGATCAATACACACGCGAACGTGATGCCTACGGCCCTGCCCTACGGGCTACGGTACGTACTCCATGTTTGCTTCCAAGGCCCTAGTTCCTTTCAACTTCACAAATTCTCTCTTCAAACTTCACTATTCATCTATCACATCAAATCTCTCTCCTCATGTATGAAATACTAAACGTGGATAAATAAAAAAACTAGTTGCATGGTAAAACTAGTTGCATGGTGTACACGACGAGACGAATCTTTTGAGTCTAGTTAGGTCATGGTAGGACAATATTTACCACAAACAAACGAAAAGTACTACAGTGTCGATGTGACCTTTTCACTCCACTTTTTACCTTTTCACCTCAAACACCCCAGGAAGCACGTCTGCAATCCTGGTCCCGCCTGTACCTGCTTGCTTACTTGTGATAGTAACTTTGAAAGCAACCTCTTTACACGTGTCCATGCAGCTACCTGCTACGCTGGTGATGGCGCTGTCGTCTTCAGACAGGCAGCAGCTCTGCACTCTGCAGCCCTGGACGTCGCCTAGTTGTCGCCTTGTTATCCAGCTCCAGGCACAGCATCCGGGCCTGGAGGACGGCGCAGTAGTGCCCAAACGTCTCCGGCGAGCGGCGACACGTCCAAGTCGAACCCAACGCCGAACAGAAAAGTCCACCTTCGATGCCGCCGAAGTTGGCGTCGTTGCAGCACCTGCGAGAGGGGAAGGCGTAGCCGCTTTCAGGTCAAGCATTTTTTCTCCTTACGAAACGCGGCGCCTCCGGCGGCCAGACAATGTGGACACGTTAGTGAAAAAGATTTAGTCCATTAGATGGCCATCTAATGGTGAGTAATAGGCACATAAGCCATCGTGTTCTACATGCTTCTATACACACGTGTTGCTAATCTGTTGGATAGAAGTCTTTGGATAACTTGCGTTGCTTCAGCAGGGTGAACAAATATCTCACCTCTCACTTTCTCTCTCATGCTCCACCTCATCCCCCTCCTCGCCTCTGCTCTCCTCCTCACCTCTGCTCTGACGGCCGCCCTCCTTGGTGGCGCGGCCGCATCAGCGACGGAGGAGCCAGCAGCATGGGAGCATGGGTCAAAATGCGGGCGCCACTACCAGTCTTGAGGTCGCTGCAGCGTCTTCCCTGCTGCCCTGCTATTGGTTTCCGGATTTGGCGATTTCTTCTCTTTTGGTCCTTTTCATCGCTGTCTGCTTTCTGGATTTCTGGATTTGCCAATGTCGTTGTTCTTCCGTCTGCATCTTGTTTACGCGTGTGTTTGGCAGGTGCCCTTTTTTCTTCGGTTTCCGGCTCGTCCTCTTCCTTTCTGCTTTCTATTTCTTTGTTTTTCTGGGATTGGTGATGTGAGCGACCATGGATCCCAGTCTGCTCTTCTCGGTGCTTTTTGGATCTATGCTTCTTTTTTATATTTCTATTTGAATGTATGCTGCTTCCCATATTTTTGTTGAGCCAATCTGCCTCCTTGTATCATTTTTTAATCCGTCGTTGCCCCTAATATGGTCCTTGCTTTTCTATCTTTTCTTGTCTTCTCCGTTTACTTACATACTGTGTATTGCCGGTTGTGCGCTTTTTCCTTGGTGGGTTGGATTCATTATTTTTAATCTTTTACAGATCCGATTTTTTTGCTGTAGGGCCTCGCTGGGTGAACAAAGCTTTGCTTCAATGGCTTTTTCGATCTGGTGAGCAGCCAAGACTCTTTGGTCCTTCCCCTGCCCCCACAACCGTTTTCTACTACTCTTTTATGTGATTGATGTTCTTTTTGTGGGCTGGTTATTGTAGCTTATTGTGACTTCGATTGAGTTCGCTGATTCGTCGTTGTGCTCCTGCGTCCCGTGTTCTTCGTAGGCTATCTTCTTGCATATAGATTTATTATCTTCTCGTCCCCTCTTCTCATCCATGTATGTTGTTAGTTCTCCCTTGTTAGTTCTGCCGGATGTTCTTCTCTTCTTCTTTTTTCATTTTTTTGGACGAAATTTACATTCTCAAATCTGTGATTCCTGCGGCCAAGGCTATTGATTTCATTACTATATTTCTGTTTTCCTGCTATGAGTTGCATCTCGGTATCTCTCCTCTCATTTCTCTCTTCTTCAGACGGCCTTCTTGTTTTTCTTTTATTGTTGCAGCCCGGCCTGCAGTCATGGCCTCCTCCCTGTGAAGCACGGCGCGCGGGCAGGGCCCCGTGCCCACGGCCGCCGTGGTGATGAGGTTGCGGCTAAGCAGGACGTGGCAGCGGTCGTGGATTACCGGCGGCGACAGAGTCCATGGCCGAAGCCGCAGGTGCGATGGTAGTTGTGGCCGCACGGGCTGCGGCGGACGCGGAAGACGCGCATGCGGACGACAGATGGCGGATGTGCGGGAGCAAGTGGAGCACGAGATGCAGGTGGTCCTGAGACTCTTTCTAATTCTTTTTTCTTCCATCGCTTTCTTCTTCATTAATCTACTGCTTGGGTGTGTATTAGATTTGGATTCTGGTAGACGGGCTCACTGCAGCAGCCGTACGACAGCGCTTCGCCCTGTTGTGCGCTTTCGGTGCCGATACAGTGTAGCACGGTGGATTGGGCTACTGAATAAGCCTCTCGGCATAGAGAGAGATAGAGAACGTAGCAGGGATGACTTGCTACCTAGCAAGTGATGGAAAGTGCAGGCCATTTAGTCTTTCTTTTTCCTTCTTTAGTTATCTAAAGAGTTCAAAATTCTTCAAACTTGCCAGGTATGTTGTACGATGTGTATATGTTCTGTTTTTACATTTGGACAATAGCATATGCAGTAGTATTCAACTAATTGGATTCCAAAATGGGCTAAACATCATTATGACATACACACTGCAATGACTGCTTGGTCTGTTTGTGGGATCTAAATGGAATAGCAAATGAATTTAAACTAATTTTCAGAATGAGCGGTTCCACATAATTGCGAAATAAATTCTATTGTGGTCTAATTTATGTGGATGGACTTCAACTTTACAGCGCATATGTATCTGGGCACAACTGCATGTTGCGTATAAGTACAGAAGATGCAAAAATTGTTGATATACAGTATTGATCATAAACAGTATCTCCGTCCACATTAGTAAAAAAAACTTTCACCGTTCGATCTCAAATTGATTCGTGTTTGTGGTGAAAGAACCATGTTGTGTTCATAGAACCAGGTTGTGTTGGATTACAGTATTGATTCGTGTTTGTGGTTCCTAGGGTGAACACATCTGATATATGATGATATGCATTGGCCTGTAAGTTCATTGTTGATGAAGTGCCCTCAAGGTGTTCAATGAAATGTCTGCATGGATGTATTAGGCATCATCGCATCAGTGTCAAGCACTCAGGTGGCACATCTTTACTCTGCCTGTTGTTTAGTTTTGAAGTAAAGGTCTAGGTCAAAGGCTGTGTTTATGTGTGATGTTTTTTTTTGTTTTGCCAAAGAAGAAATATATAGAACACTGCTCTTATATATATAGAACACTGCTCTTATTTATAATAGGCTCTGCCAGAAACATATGTATTTAATTTGTTGGCTTCTTGCATCTGATTCTTTACTTTACATATATGTCATTTTTTTGTCTTGATATGATGAAATAAGAGTGGGGGTGTAAACCAAATTCACAAGTAACTTTGAATGCTTCTTTATTTTCTCGAGTCTTTCAAGCCTATCTATATTGTGTGTTATGTGTTTCTATTGTAGTGTCAGTATGCTGTTCTTCTAAGTTGACAAAGTGAGAAAAATAGGTTACAGAGACATAGGCTTTACATTTTGTTCTTGAACGATAAATGCAATAAATAGGTTACAGTTTGTATTTTCTGTATGAAGAAATTTTGTTTGCGAGGTGCTATATGCACCTTTTTCCCTTTATGTTACCGTAGATGGCATTACTGCATCTATTCAAAGCCACAATTATTATGCATTGGTCAGTGAAGGTACCATGTTAATCCAAAATGAATGGTTAATACAAGATTCTATGATATGGAGTTGACAGTGATTGCATTTTATTTGGGGAAAAATCACCAGCAGGGTACGCGGATAGTTGTGGTGTTCTGAATTTATGGTGTAAACTTTAGCCCCACTGAGAGTAACTAACCGTCTTGGTGCATTATAGGTTCTTCCAAGCATGAGGTTATAGAATTAGGGTCCCAGAAGTGCGTCAGCAGGTCGGCACCTCATTCTTTGTTCCCCTCAATTCTTTTGACTCAGAATTTCACTTCTTAAAATTTAGGCTACAATGCCTAATAAATTCCTTATTTGAAGGGAGAAAAAACAGAATTTGATGATTGCAAGATAGGAAATAATACATAAAAAAATCATATATGCTTTATGTTCCAATTTGTATTTACAGATATAAGTGTAAATACTAACTACAGATCAACTTCAGCCACTTATCAAAAACATACCCATCGTCTGTTGACGATCGCACCTTCACTATATCATTCATTTTAGCTTGCTATGTTCCCATGGCCTCATGCTTACCATGTTTCCTGTAAAATAACATGCCCTTGTGGAGTCATTACTTCCAAAACACCCAGGGCCTCACGTTTTTTGGGGGCAGCAGTGAATCAGTGATAAAGTGTTGCCAAGGCCATGGGAAAATGGCGGACTCCGAACCTTGTTGCCATGTCAGGGCACTCATCTTCTATGACACTGCTGCTGAACCAATCATACTACCTTTCCTGTGTAAGACCAAGCGTCCAAGTTGGACTTTGCATAGCGAATTTCTCTTTATATGCAAATTAGTTGTATTTATCAGGACACTAAGAATTGGCATTGCTTTGGCAATTTGGTAGGGAATAAATTTATCAGCACACCTCTATGGGTATCATTAGAGTTCCTTTGCCTCTCAGAACATTGTTTGTGAGTACTATCAATGTAAGTTTCATTGTTTGTGGCAGCATATTCAGAACATTTGGATCTTCTGCATCTCATTCAAATTTTTTGATATAACTTATAATGCCCTAAACTGCTGATCACCTGTCCACATCTCTTAGAAAATATAATTTAGTAGTGGACACTGCACCATCAAGTTCATCATCTAAAAATTATATGATTTCCCTGGGTTTCCTTCTATTGTATTGCTTCACAGAGATTCCATTAATCTACAAGTGTGGAATTAGAATAGTTCTTTTTAACTGAAATGAAAGAAAGCAATCTAACCAAACTAAAATTTACCCCCCTTCCTCCAATGCTCTGAAGCACTGAAACTCTAAAGAAAAATAAACTAGGCATGAAACTCTAAAGAAAAATGAACTAGGCATGTGTTCGAGAATATGAACCCCTCCCAGGAAAAAAAAATCAATCTACCATTCCACCACGTTTTTGCTTCTCATAGCTCTAGGTGTTTCTGGTTTCCTATTTTTTAATAAGTTTTTTTATAAGAAGATTATCTGCTTTTGAATCATATGTAGATGTTTCTGATTCCAGGTTTTTTTATTTGCGGAAAGCTGGACTCTTTCACTCTCTAACCAAGCTTTGAACCATTCTTTGCACCAATATCATGGACTTCGACTAATAATGTGTACATTAACAAATATGTTTTCATTAATTTCTTCTATGTTCCTGTTGTGTTTTAGTTTTTTCTGAAAAAAATGAATCTCTTCAATTATTATGAATTACATATTGCCGCGCGCCGATGGGCGCGTGCAAATCACCAGTGTTTCAGAATTCGGAAGCCCAGGTTTCGTGCCTGCCAGCAGTGGGCTACCAGACACGCACACCAAACCAGATGGGCCAAATAGAGGCATCACGGGACCAAAATCTGGCGGTGAGTGGGAATGCATGCTACCAGAACAAAAGAAATATACCATGTGGATTTGGAAACAGAGCCGAGGAGCCCTGTCTGCCCGTTTTCAATTTGCAAGCACAGACGAAACGTATGCACCTCATATTGTGACACTAGGCTCCTTGCATGAAAGGAATATTACGAATTTTAATACTATCTGATCATAATCATGCTGTCAATCCAACCACTTTAATATTATCCTTCTGTGGCCATCTACAACTGCATCAAAGACCAAAAGTCCAAAACTGCTCAACCTTTCTAACCCACAGCTATATCTCCAGAATAAACAAACACCCTGGACAGGTAAGCCCCCATAAAATACTAGCTGGTCATGTGCAACGGAACAGAGGTAGAATACATGCAGCGGTGATACTGGACAAGGTATCGAATCTATGAAGCCCTTTTGCCCATTCATAACAAAGACAGATTTACAGAGGTATTCTTTGATAAGGCAGTAAGATTTACAGAGGTATTCTTTGATAAGGCAGTAACAGATCTTAGATATGAGCGTGATCTCAACTATTAAAATTTTAAATGTTGAGATCTTTTGCATTGGCAATCAGATAAGCACTGAACTTCACATTAGAACGTAGCCAGACACCCTCGAGGAGTCAGGGAGTTCCTAGCATTTCTCAGCATGTGAAACACCACGAACTATAGCAATCAGATCCAACTGGATTGTCATGTCACTTGATGAGAGCGGAAATCTATCACTGCGCTTCGCCATCCAATTGTAAACCTATATATGTCACAGAAACATTTGGCAACAACCAATATCAGGGCTATTACTGTTGTGCTTGGGTGTCACAAACTCAGAAGGCATATCAAGAATGTAGTAAATTCTAATGCCAAGTCACCAATAAGCATTATCCCAGGGTGAGCATTGAAAATGATTTTTTTTAAAACGTTAAGGTAATCAAGCTATTGTTTCCCACCCCTAAAATAGTGTTCTTAGGTAGTGGCTATTTTTCAATTCAGTTCCAAGTTCATGAATAACAGGTGCATTGGCTGAAATGGAAGGGGAATAGGTTGGCGAGACATGCCATGGAGGCAGATCCCAACAGCAGAGCTAACTTCATGTTACTCACATAAGGAAATGGTGAAGTAGGAAGACATTTTTGGTGCCACGTCTAGAAACTTGATGCAGATCGGATGAGAGGAGCTAACATTGCTAACCTGTGTCACGTTGAATAGGTGCCATGGGATCTTCTCAGCGATTTCATGGTGAACTTGGCAAATCCTTTTGATTCACTGATACTTCCACTCCTCTAATTTCTTTGCTCTCCTTTTCCTGAACAAGAAGAAACACCTAATGAGCCATGTACAAGCAAGGTTGAAAAGTCCATATAGGCATTAATTCAAAAGATGTGAAAGTGGAAGTGGGATGAAATGATGGTAAACATATTAGAAATCCCTTTTTGATACCTTTTGCTGTTTATAGCACTCCAGCCATTTGCATTTTGTTGGATTAGTTAAGGCAAGCATCTTCACTGTCTTCCATCCCTCGTTACCAGAGAAAGATGGATCAAGAATTCCCTCTCCAAGCAGCATCTGGTAGCTGTCTATAGCTTCAGAAAACTGGAGAGAACTGAACATGCTTCTCAAGCTGCAGAAAGAACAAGATACAATTGAGGGGTTAAACAAAATAAGCTCAATTTGTATGAGTAACGCTCTGGGCAATGATAAAGTAAACCTTTTAGGAGGAACCAAGCAATCTGTAGGAGGAAGAAGTTTGAGCAAATGTTCTTGGTCCTCTTTAGTTAGATATTTCACAAAGTTAGAGTAGTTGATAATATCCTGCTCAAGAATGAGAAAAATAGCATTTGGGTTTAGTTTCAATGGTTAGTCAAGATACATATAGATCTGCATATATGCTAACATCTATTCTAACCATATCCAATGGCACTTATGCAAATAACACCTTTACAGATCATTGCAGTAAGCAAAAAAAAAACATCATAGGATGGATACCTCTAAATCTACTGAAACTAAAGGTGAGTCAATACTCTCCAGGATAGGCTGGTTTTCACAATAAAGTTTATCACTGCAAAACAGAGACAGACAAAAAAAAACTTTAGATTGATTATTACCAATGTAATGAGCATAGAGGATAAAACTAACGCTCAAATACACACTTCTATGCTAATAAGAACATAAAAAAAGTTTAATACTTTCTAGCATTATCTTCGATATGCAGCGGCGACCTCTTTGGTCTTGCAGTTGCAGCATTTAAGTTGTTTGTTGCCTTGTTTCCACTGTGAACGACAAACAAGGCAGACCCTGAGCAAGATTCACTTGTAATGTATGATTTATTATCTGAAGGAATGGAGGTTGCTTCTGATTCTTCCTCCAGTGATTTGGAGTCCGGATGCCTTAGAAGCACACTTCCAGAGCCTATTTCAAAGGAACCCACAGGAGTTTCACTATGGTATAGTAGGTCTTCTTCTGAGGATCCTGAAAGGTAATATAACTGCTCTTCATGCATGATGGAGTTAAGATCTTTTGCAAGCTTTTCTACAGGTGAAGGCTTCGGACGATTGACACAGCTCCTCTTTCTTGATGGCACTAGGGACTCCCAAGCATGTGATTGAGCTGAACCTGAATTGGAAATATATCAGAGTCAATTGGAAATATATAACAAAAAAGGTAATTTCTAGATTATGGCAAATCTTGAAAATCAATATTAGAACTTTCTTTTGTTTCATGGGGTTGATGTGATCATCACTTCAGAGACGTGGTAAAGGAAGACATGCTGTTCCATATGTGCATCAAGTATTGATATTTAATTAAACATTATCTTCAATAAATGTTAGGCTCCATGCCATCTGAACCTAATATGTCGATCACTATCCTTCCCAATTGCCTCTATGATAATAATGAGTAATAAGTTAGCTGATGGTTTATCAAGTCACCATAAGTTCTGAACTTCTCATGAACTCAAAATTCTACAGACAGAAAGAGTTTACTAAAAAGATCTTTAGGTGGCATCAATAGTTCATGAAAAACAGAGAAGAAAAATCAGATCTGCATAACTCATCAGTCATTACTAATATGATCTCTAAAAGAGTAGCAGTAGAATAACATTTTTTATAAAGTTATCTAGATTTTAATGTTTTAAGCATAACTTCGTAGACAAAGCAACCAAGAATGCACTCCTGTAACTAAATCATTCCACCACAAGTCTAAACTGAATCCAGTCTCATGCACATACTCACAAAGAATGAGGGGGCACATAATTCAATTTATTAAGCAACAACAGAGTAGGCATCCAGATCACTGACCAGTCATTTCACTTGCATCAACAGTGCCATATGGGGTGCAACTCTCAGAGTATGATACTGCAGATCCAGAACTAGACCGATTGCTTGGGTCAGCATCCCCCATCTTACGGAAATTCTGGCCAGAAAATGGCACATTCTCCATTATGTGATTTGGTTTCCTCTTCTGTGACTTCAGCTTTGACGTTGGTGGCTTTAGTTTGCTAACTCTAGGTTCATCATCATCAGTGTTATCCTTGCGATGCATCGGGGTATAGTTTGCCAATGAACCCTTCGTTCTCCATCTTGAGCCACATGCATTGCAGAGAACCGGTTTATCTGGTGGCCCATTTCGCCAAAGGGGAGTACCTGTTCCAGCATTTTCCACCATGAAAGTCAGATACACAAAATATGAAAGGTGTACAAGTTCAGAGTAGTGACAGATATTGATATCTCATTTAGATGTATCAAGAGATGGTGCCATCAAGGGTAAGCAACTATACGCTATCAAGAGTGTATCTAGAAGGCATCATGTAACTAATCAAATACATTCAGACTAATTATTTCAAGATATTGTTTTCAAAATCTCAATGGTTAGCTCAACTGTACAAGCATGCAATTCTTAATCTGCTGTTGTACGCAATTTCCAAACTAATGCAGATATCCAGTTCAAAGGAGCATTTTGCTGCAGTAAGAGCTAAAGAAAATTCAGACCATATAATGCTGCTGGCACAAGATGGAATAAGCGTAAATTACACAGGAAACCAAAGTTTCCAGTTCAATGGCACCCTGAAACTAAGCATTTCTGTAGCTGCAGTAGCAATTGAACTCTAAATATCAAATTGGCAGAAGCAAATGTTTATTTTCGTCCTATAGAACAGGAGCCTGAGCTGCATCTAATCCCTCTCATTATCTGCAGAAGAAGTGCATATCCATCTTAGTCAAACACTGTCTAAATGTGTTCTGTGATCATGGTATAATATGCTCTTCATGTTCAGAATTTTACAGGCAAAGGCCTCAGAAACCTCAACCATGTCCTCAGATTTCTCTAACATTCCTGACAGTTCGGTGATTCAGAGTAATGATAGTCATCAATGAACGCATAAACACGGAAAGATGAATCAAGTCCCACGGAGTCCAAAGATTTCGTCCAACACCTACTTTCCAGATGCATAATTGGGGGAAATCACCACCCGAAAAGTACTACTTGCTGAGGAACAAAGGGGGAAAGGGGTGGAAACAAGAGAAAAAATAACAGATAAGAAAAATTCTTGGAAGAGGAGCTCACTTGTGACCCCACAATGACGGCATGGTCCTTGCTTCCCCATGACTCCCTCTACTCCTCACCTCCCCACAGGTGAAGAAGAACGGACCAAAGGAAAATCCCAACAAAGAAAAAGCATGGAAAAACAAGGCAGAAACAAGCAGTTCTCCTGTACAGGTAAATTCTTGAGCAAATGTTGCTTTAGAAAAAATCCTTGAGCAAAAGAAAGGGAAAAAGGGAACTATTTCTCTGTATGAATCTCCTCAAACCAAGAGGGTGGGGTGCTCAAGAACCAAGTCTTGCTTGGTAGGTGTTCTTCTTTCTCCCTTCATGTCCTTTCTATTTGTTTTCCTATTGTTTGTTCTTCCTATTGTTCTGTATCCAGTCTTCCTCTCGGAGAGGGTAGAGGATAGAGAAAGAGAGGGGAAAGGGGCGGAGAAATAATGGAGGAAGTCAGGAAGGAAAGCAGTTGGGGATGACAATTCAGACCCATTACAGCTTACAGCCAATTCAGACCCGCTTATTCTCAAACCATGCCTGTCACCCGTCACGGGCAAGCATCCGCACCAATGTACCATGTGCCCGTTTGCGTGCCCGTCGGACTGCCACAGTTTGCACGAAAAAGAAAGGAAAAGACAAAAAAAAAACAGCGGCGAGCTCACACCTTTCACCTTTGTCCAGCGAAGTTGAGGCAAGGTTTTTTATTTCGTTTCGCAAAAAATTTCGGTCGCCGGCGAAATAACCGAAATTCGCGAATTTCGCGAAATTCGTTCAAAAATTTCGGTCAAACTGTTGGTCAAATTTGTGATTTTTAAAATACTTATAAGATTTATAGATTTCTTATTCATATGGTAATCAATAGTGTGTCATTAGCGCAGCGGTTTGCTTTTTTTAACTCTTCCAGAGGTGCCTAGCTCGAAGCCTGTTCGCTGCTTGATTTATTTTTATTTGCTAAAGACTACGTGGACCCCATATGTCATTGAGAGAAAAAAATGGAAAAACAAAACGCATCAAATGAGGATCAAACCACGGACGTTTGCTCCATCAGAACGTATTCAAACCACCAAGCCACACGCACGTAGATGTCTTAAGGGCGGTATAGATTCAATATATAAACAATAGAAAATTTAATGCTAACGAAATTTTTAGCCGAATTTTGCTTTTTTCGTTCACCTGCGAAAAAGACGAATTTCGCGAAATTTCGCTGAAATTTCGTCGAAATTTTTAACCTTGAGTTGAGGGCATCGTCTCCTGGTGAAGAAGGGCGCCATGCCACCCGATGGCTATACCTGAGGATCGAGGTCGGCATTGGCATCTTACACCAACGATTGCCTTCAGATCTGCTGCTGCTGCTGCAGGCTTGAGCAGAGCATGGCGAGCGCGAGGGGAGCATGGACATTGGCCAAGAGGGTGTCGGGGATAGGGCAAGCTGCGAGTTGAGACGGCGAGCGGCGGCGGTCGGCGGACGGACGGGTCGAGCGGCGGAGGCCAAGCGGCGCTGGGGTGGAGGTATTTGACTGTATATTTTTCTTTTGTTCTTTCTCGAGCTAACTGTGGTGTTGTGGGCCCACTTGTCAGGAGGTTACTCGGGTTAACGGGTGGGGCGGGCACGGGTATACCTTCTCCCAGACCCATGCTTTGTCTGCCCCGCTGGGCGCTGGGTAAGAAATTGTGTAGTCCGTACCCGCGCCCGTGTGCGAATAATCAAACCCGCTGAAGGCATTTGGCGAGGAATCAAGAATTGTAGTTTAAAAGCTGTATGTTCTTTTGTTAAAATAGATAGAGAGAGAAGCGATTAGGTAAAGGAGGAAGAAGAAGATGAGATAGAGAGCGAGGGCAAAGCCTCTTTCTTGTATCTTTCTGTCTTTTAGGGGCGCTACTAGTTTTGCTATGATTTCATTTTATTCAGTTTCGTCATTATTCCAGTAGGATGTGACTAAGTTGAAGTTGATATTTCCTTCCGCTAATTATTCACTTTTCTTGCCTTTAAAGCCCTATACTCTTTGATTATTTTAATGAAGCTCTCCCTTTTCACAAAAAAATAAACCCCACTCTGTGTGCCATTAAAAGAATCTTTTTGCCTTGCCATTTGCATCTCACCCCTTTGAGAAACATCACATGTTCAGTCCAACAAACACCGTTACACCACACAAGATCAACCGGGGATGGATTATTCATCTACCAGCAATTCGACTTGGCAGTTTCTCTTTCCTAATAATTCAAAGAAAGAAAGTGACAACGCCTTAGCGTATAAACACAGATTTGGTGGTGACAACTATTTAGAAATAGAGTGGAAAAGCACTCAAGTTCCCAATATGGAGGGCTACACATGCCGGGCCTAAAATTTGTTTTAGCGTGTTTGCCACAAATAATAACTATTAGGTGACTACCATACAATTCTATTGGTCATCTTGCAAACCAATTAATGAATAAGCAAAGGTACACTGATATCCTTGTGCCATCCAGCATTTTACATCCAAGACAAGCGTATCAAATCCAAATAACAACAGCCATACAAATTAAACCAAATCTGACCACATCAATTGTCTCTCGTCAAGCTACCTGCTATCCGTTTCAACTAGGCATTAAGTTCTGCAGATTCCAGAATTTGGCTTACACCCAATTCTTTTATATGGTACACACATGAATTTGAGATTTCTTTTTGAAACAAAAGAATAGTTTCTGCATCATCGCTCTTTGGAATCGTAGAAAGTATTAGGCTGTCTCAACCGTTGAATGACAACCGAGCAGAAAGTATTAGGCTCTATCACCCATCCAACGGTAGCCACATACATTTTCACCACTAGAAAAGAGAACAGCATTAACAAGAGGTTGTGATTGGACTAATGGCTCTGTCGACTGACGGATTTTTACAATTTTACACCAAAATAGACTGTCAATATTTAAATCAACAGTGACACGATCAATACAAACGCTACGTTTGAAACTAGGATATTTAGGTGCCAAGAAAATTAGGAACCGTCAACACATGCAACCTCATGCGAGCCATATTTTACTCAGGGCACTAAGACGTCGATCTCTTAATCTCTTATAGGTTAACATTGTGGCCACACAAGTTGGTAGAAGCCACCCAGACCGTCCAATCTTGCTAGCAAACAAAGGACTATTTTTAAACCGGAGACACCTAAGATAATGTTAGAAAAATCCTATTATCATTATGTACTAAATCTAATAGATTTTCCCAAAAAATAAAAGAAATCCAATGGATTTTGTCAGAAAGAAAAGAAACGAAATCCAAACTAATATTTACAAGGCTCTTATGGAAACGATCCGACTTCATTAAGGATCTTGCGTGAAATGGTTCAACTCTAATTAACATGAGTTATCCATTAAAGATTCCTGTAGTAATTACTAATTAGACTCTTGTACATATGAATATGCTCAAGGATTGGTGACAGACCATGAAAGCACCCAAGGGGGTATGAGATAGAGAGAGGTTAACACGTATATTTCTCAAGTGTGAGTTTATAGTTCAATAACGGTAGAAGTGGATGGTGACAGACCATGAAAGCACCCAAGGGGGTATGAGATAGAGAGAGAATATTTTTTGTGTACATATTCTTGTGTTGACCTAAGCATGGAGGCCCTGGTTCCTTTCTTTCTTTTCCTTGAGATAGGCTTGGCTTCGATGTGGTAGCTCTATTTGTTTTCTCTTTTGGAGGGGATAAGAAATGGAGGGAGGCATCAAACAGGAAGACGGCCAAGCTAGTGGCGCCAACTCACACCCATCACCCCATCCCCCAAAAAATGCATGCAAAATGCTATGGGGAAAAGCACAACCGAATTCTCGCTTTTCTTTCTTCACCCTACCAAAGCACTTTGTGCAATCACCGGTTGCGATCTCTGTCCAAAAAATGCTATTCCTCCTTTTTATTATTTTATTACTTCACCTCGTTTCATCCCGAGTTAATACAAAAATCACATCAACGTTGAACCTATTATGTGAGGGAGTAAATTTATTTGGGTTGGTACCTGATGTAATTCGTCTTTACCGTGATGATGTTGAGGTGTGCTCAAACGAACAAGTCGGCAGGAGTATGGTGGATGTTCTTACGTGTACAGCATTTTCCGAGCAATCAAGTGGCAGCAGTACCTACTGTATTTTATTAGACAAGCCTAAGATGAAGTCCTCGAGATCGAGCTGGATTCCAAAACTTTGCCGAGCAGCTTCGTCATCCAAACCAAACATTCCCAAAGACTGCAAGTTTGGGTGAGTTCTTTCCGGTCAGCTCTTCACATTTCCTTGCGTTTAAGCAGGGACAACGTCTTGCGCTTTGACAGGGGAATCGCAGCGCGGTTTTCTTTCGAGGAGCTTCGTGTACACCACTACACCCACTCAGCCACTCACCCCTGGGACTGGGAGTCAGTAGCACGAAATGTTGCCAAGTCCCAAGAAAATGTACAATGAGGTCGACCCTTTTTCGCCAAAAAAAAAACAATCATTTTTTGTTTTGCAATGGTTCGGATAGATCAGAGCTATCTGGGGTTAACGTCCTATTTTTATTGGGTGGATGCTATGGCTTTGCAGGGCTCATGAAATGGCTCCATTCCGAGGTCCTGACGTTGCGTAGGCAAGAACACACTTGTACGTAAGGAAAATTGAAATGCTTGGTGCCATTAGCCAAGTAATTTAAGTCCTGGGTATAGATGGTGATTAGCCAGTCAAAGCGCGGCTGCTTGACACTGAGGCAGCGCAGCAAGACCTTGCATTGTAATGTTCGCGCTTCGGGTCAAACGGGCTGTTGGCATATTACCCGTTCAACCTTGCCGACTCCGTGCACTCTCTCTTCGATCCTTGCACGGTGAGCGGCGCAGAGGCTCCGTGCGTGCGCTCGGCGCGCCGCCGCCCCTCCTTTTGTGTCGTCTCTCGCGCGGCTCCTTCGATCGCCTGAACCAACGAACCGAGGCCTGCAGACTTGTAAACTGCAGCAGCCAAAGCCAGTAGGCAGACCCCACACAAATAATATCCGCGTGTAAAGCAGCAGCAGACTCGTGGGAAGTGAATCGCTTTGCGCGCGGGGTTAGTCGCGTGTCACTCTATCTAGTGTTCTTACGGATAAAAAGTCTGAAAGCTCTGTGTCAGAAAGAAAAAAACGAGCAAGTTATTGTAAGATTGTTGTGATTCCACCAATTCATTTAAAGAAAAGCGTTAGTACTTTTTTCCTGCTTCGAAAATGTTACAGAAATTTTCACATAAAATGGCAGTCCCTAAAAGCTGTGGCTCTCGTGCGGTGTGGTATCTGGGATTGGGAAGGAATCCATAGTAGATTTACATGTAGCAATGAATGCCAGGACCCTGATGTATCATATTATCATGAGTATATAAAAAAAGTGCATCATGGCCTTGTTTTGTTTAGTTCCAAATTTGGGGGTCTCTTCGTAATCATTGCACCACTGTAGCATTTCGTTTGTACGTGCGAAAAATTATCCAAAAAATTGATTAATTAGGCTCAAAATGTTCGTCTCGCAGAGTACAACAAAAGTGTGCAATTAGTTTTTAATTTCATCTACATTCGCACTGTTCTTTTGGCTGGTGGCTGGTGGCTGGCGCTGGTTTTTGCTGAGAGAAAAACATTGCTGGCTGGTTGGTGGCCGGTGGCTGGCGCTGGTTTTCGCTGAGAGAAAAACACTGTTGACTCGCTGGAAACAATCCAAACGAACAGGGCGATTTAGTACTCCATACATGCTATGACATTTTGATGTGATGGAGAATCTTGTTTTTACATAGTGAATTTAGAAGTTGCTTTTTAGAATTAAACAAGGCCATATGTACATACCGACTGAACACATCTTCACTGTTTGCATTTAGTGGTCATGCGACAGAAGTCAGGGGCTAACAAGTTTCAAAAAGCAACTTCCAAATACACTATGTAAAAAGAAGATTCTCCATCACATCAAAATGTCATAATATGCATGGAGTACTAAATATAGATGAAATAAAAAACTTAATTGCACAGTTTTGTTGTACTCTGCGAGACGAACATTTTGGGTCTAATTAATCAATTTTTGAATAATTTTTCACAAATACAAACGAAATGCTACAATAGCGCAATGATTACAAAGTGACATCTTACTCCCAAATTCAACCTCCCAATTCTAACATCTAAACAACGCCTGTTTCTGTCCTCAAGAATAGCCGGGCCAGTTCAGTGAAGGAATGTGCAGGCGAGCGCAGACGAAGAGAGTAACTTTTGTCAGAAAAGGAATAGTGTAACATTAAATTAAATGGAACTGTTGAATGAAACAATATTAACAGCACATTCATCAGTTGAGAAGTCTTGATATTATAATTGCACATAGCCCAGCGACAAGCCGGCAATGGGAAGAGAATATAATTTGGACTCTCACTTTCACCAGTGTATATAAGGAGATCTGAAACTAGTAATCCTCTTTTTTTTTGCGAAAGAAACCGGTAAACATTTTTTTTCGTTATGTGAAAGAAACTGGATCAGATACTGTGCTGTAGACGCATTCCTCGGCAAAACGTGCGCTCATGGAGGACAAGCAGGCGTCCAAAAATGGCTGAAGCCAGAATTGTCGGTACCCTTTCATTAGTTAGAGTTTGTTTAGAAGATAAGCTAAAGGGTTAGAGTTGGTTTGGATGATAGGCTAGAGTTTGTTAGGCAAGATAAAGATAGAAGTTTGTTGGGGTGTTTTGTTAGCGCCGCTGCTATATCAAGAGGTCGGCGCGCTGGACTCACTGAATTAAGCAAGAAAGAAATTTATCCACTAATAATAGCATACAACTCCAAAGAAGGGCGAACATGACTTCGCCCCTTGCCTCTCTACTCGCTCAATTTACCAGTTCAGACAGTTAGTCCCCGTGCCAAGAATCGTCTTCAACATCTAGGAATGGCATAATGCTGGACATTCTACCAGACGATTCTCCCATCGAAGTTGTGTGTGTGCAACGCGCGGCATCAGCGTATATTTCTCGAGGGCTTGGACTGCGGTAGCAGCGCAGCAGTGCTCATCTAATCTAATATAATACGCGTAACGAAGCGGTTGAAGTCCTACCTAAATCAATGTGAAATTTTAAAAGAAGTTTGACGAAAGTGCTCCCATCTCCCAACGAAGTAGAGATAGGGCCGGAACAGTACAACCAGCCTTGCTACAATCGTAATTCATGGGACACCGCAAAGTCCGTACACTCGCAGAGACGCCCGTCACACGAGAGCCACCATCTCGTGATGCTTACAAGGGGGAATATAGGCATTGTGCATTCTACCACAATATGATTACGTAGGTGCACGCCTTGTTTTCGGCTAGCACAAGCAGTTGCAAAATTGGAGCATTTCCCATCAGCAACCCAAGAATGTACACTGACTACACCAAACGGACTAGATACAAGGTAGTCCTGTATAAAATTAATCACATGCAAACAAAAGAAGAAAGAGAGGTCTGTTGCATAGCAATTGTACTACTAACAGGAATACTTTGCACCTTAGCAGGAGCAAGCCCTCCACATCTATCCAAAACCCAAAACTGCAGAATTGCACCAACCACCGCCACCTTGCATTTGAAACAAACCTTGCATGATGTTAGTCCTTGAAAATTTCAACCAGGATCAAACCAATCAGCCAATCACCGCGCCCCATCTTCTGTTGAGGCCACAGGGCATAACGTTGGCCCTCGGTCGATGGAAGGGCAGACAAGGCTGCGGAGAGCCATGCCTTGAACGTTTTTGAATGGAAGCCAGCATCCATGATTGTGGTGTGCCATGGCATGTTTGAACAGAAAACACTGCTTCACCTGGAGGTTTAGGAGACACCAGAAGCCACAAATTTGGCTCAATCTGAAAATAATGGAATTCAAATACAATATAATTAATATAATATACACACAAAATCTACACAAACATAGGTAGCATTTCTTGATGCTATGCTAAATACAAACCTGAACACAAAATGATTAAGGAGGGCCACTGGTCAGGCTCCAGATTGTAGGATTTTTGAATTGTGAACATATTGCATCAGACAGGAACCTTATAAGTTCTTCTCTTTTAACATCCTTCTCCCTTTTAAAATCAAGATGCCGAACCTGTGACAAACATGCCAAAAAGGGAGAGTTGATCAGAGCTTCATGCACTTAGAATAGTTACTGGAGGTTTCAGAGCAATAACCAAACAGCAGATTTCTTTCAGTTTAATTTCTGAATAAACATCTTTTATGAAGAGTGATATTCTCTGCCTCCCATTTTTACAATAGAATAACAGCAAGAAAACGAAGATGTGTTAGTATTTGATAAACTGGCAATTTGATCATTAGTCCTAATCAAGCAAATGAATTCAATTCTCTAGAAACCGATCATATCAGCTCATCATACTAGAGAAGTTTTGCTAACTAGAAACTGCAATTGAGATAAAGGCAGATTTGAAATTCTTTGAGAAGTTCTTACTTACAGGAACAGCAGAAACACACAACAGATGCAAATAAAATGCAAAACAGTTGGATAATAGCAAGGTACTGTCCCTAGTGTGTATTTTTTTTGTAAGAATACCTGGAAACTACTTGAAATAGTAAAATCAAAATACAGCAGCTCAACTCTAATGTATATACCTTCACGAGATCTGTTTGTGAGAGACCTGATTCAGTGATAAATACAAGGCATTTGATGTCGTGATCACTGGCATATTCATACTGTTCTTGAAGGCTTGGGTCTTCCTGAGGAACAAACTGAGCCTGAGAATAGTAAATCTATCAGCAATGGACATAATAATAATAGCTTCACTCTCCTCACTGATCCTTGCCTGAGATACTTTTAGAACCCACCTTTATGTTAGCATTCCAAAGCTCAGCAACAAGTTCCATGCGCTCATTTAACAGACCGCCACCGCCCCTTGAACAGACAAGTACACTGATGCTAGGTTCAATCCTGAACGCCACGGAAATTATTAGAGAGTAAAGCCACTGACATCGGAGAGGGATATGTAATTCAGAAGTATCTAGGATCACCTGGACAATAATCTTGGCAATCCCAGATCAGATGGACTGTCAGGAAGGAATTTCTCAAGTGCGATGCTCACACCGACAGCACCTGGGGGTTTGGATTTCTGTACAGGACATATCAAAGACAATTAAAAGACTGAAACCAGTGTATTTAATTCCCGTGGACAAATATGGGACAATATACGGCATCTGAAAGAATATGCTGTACAGTTACAAAGCTAAGATTTTGTGCCATCTTCATGTAGTTATTCACTACAATAGATGCATTCAAGGTATCATGCAGCATAAAGGAGGCATCGAGTACAACTTACATGTGCCTTATCCCAAGCTTGTTCCATCAACCAATCATATCGTCCACCAACTGCCAGCAACTTTTCATGGAAACTTGGTCCATGATTACCTTCTTTTGTGTATACCTGTGTTCAGACGGTATTAATTGCATGCCATATCAAGAAAAAAAGGAAGGAATAAAATAGGGTTCTCTCCCAAGATAAAAGTGTGTTGCAGCAACGATTTGGGGTGCAAAAGAAACAAAGATGTAAGGTTATAGTACTTCACCTGGAAAAATAAATCTGTATAATAACATTCTGAGGGAGGCATGAGTACATCAATAGTAATCGGTTCTTCTACCAACCATACTCTCAAACATTTCAGAAGTGCAGATAGATCATCAAGAGCCTTGCAAGCAGATTTATCTACAACAAAAAATCCACATTAACGGCAATGAAATATTCCAGCACCTAGACTTAAGAAGCTAATGAAACAAAGACTAAAGAATCATTACCATAGAACAGGGTCCCTCTTAATCTAGCAAGTACTAGATCTGCAGAACCACAAAAACGCTGATCTGCTTTATGTAGCTTCTCAACAACTTCTTCAGAAAGACGAAGATCCTGGAGGATTCAATAAACAGGCCCACGTCATCAAAACTATTTGGTGAAATGCTAAATTTTCTTTCAGTGATATCCATATCCATTTCTCTCTCTAATACAAAGAAGCGCAGCTCTCCTGCGTTTTCGAAAAAAAAATATCCATAATAATATAGCATGGCCATTTAAATAGAGAACTAAAAGATTCCCAAGAAAAAGCATTTATAACCACAGAAGCGCAGTTCTACAGAACCAAAGCAAATCTTTTGGTCGAGCTTTTGTGAATAAGATTGATTGGGTGTGGAGAAGCAAGTTTATTTATCCAAGGAGACACAATGTAACACAGAAGACAACTTTTTTGATGAATCCAATGTGTGAATTGCAATTTCCATTATTGTGCTATCAAAGATGCTCTTGTAAAAAAGGGGAAAGAAGTTATGAAGCTACTCCTCTGATAGTGCATTGTACTGTATCACTATGTAAATGCTTCTTATACCTGCAATAGTTGCCCCCTAATCAAACTCCACTGTGACTTGCGGTCAGCCTTATTTGGCCAATATTGAACAAGAGTTGAAGATAGAAACTGAAAACAGAAAAGAAAGTATCAGCTAATATAATTGCAAAAGTTTCAGAAACAGGGAAGGCAGGATATCATACTACCTCAGCAACATTTAGTCGTCGTTCCTGAGAAACCCCTGCCCAGGAGCAAATTGCTTCAGCAAGTTTGCCATGATTCAAACGTATAGCTAGTGCCTTGGAATCATAAAAACGGGTCCCAAGGTCAAAAGCCACCTATCATCAAACGGAAACAGTCACGACAACATAAAACTCCATTTTTAATATTAAAATGCATCTTCCAAGATAGGTTTACCTCCTTCAAATGATTTTCTTAAAAATGAAGGATAAATAATAAAAGTGATAGCAAGAATATAGGATGGCTTGCTATGTGCAGATATAATACCTTAATGGTTTCAGCCTCTGGTATTGGTGAAGCACCGCCAATAATGTCAAAATCCCCCTAACAGGATATCAGCATTATCTTTGAGAAGGCTTTCTTCAATTATTTCGTGAGCAAAAGTGTAGGAAATGAAGGGCGCAAACTTAAAAGAATGTCTATGATTAAATGGTGACCCTGTCCATTTAAAGCACTTACCTGAAGAAAACGGTAAGGAGTTGAATGCCCAACAGCTCTTCTATGAACCCATGATATTTCATAACGCTTAAATGATGATGTCTGCAGATGAATTTATGAGTAAACAGGGAGAGAAAAAAACAAAGAGAGCAAAGAGGAACCATATGCTTCAAGAAGACCCCAAAACAGTGAATCAAAAGATGGCTACTTGACCTGGCCTTGATCAAATGGATTTTTCCCAGGATCTTCTACAGTATTAAATCCTTAGAAGTTTAAACAGAAGATGCAGCCACATGCATATTCACTGAGCTAGGACGGTCATTTTATGCACATTCACTGAGCTAGGATGGCCATTCATTTGTTGTAGTGCCGGGCTAAACTAATTGTCCTAGGTCAGGTCATTTCTCTTTTTCATTTTTAGGTGCTTATTTTATTTGCTTCTTTTTTTCTGCAATTTCTCTATTCTCCTAGGTGGCTAGAATTATTGCTTGTAAGGAACCAGGTTCTTTCTATCTTCTCTCTTAATACAAAGTATGCAGCTCCTGCGTGTTTGAGAAAAAAATATGCACACTCAGAGTATTAAGCCTCAGTCAAAAACAAAAAATTATGCTACTTTCTCTAATATGTGTTTCAGGCCACAGACACAGAAGGAAGTCAGTGCACAATCTACACCTAGGGTACTACTCTATTCATCATCAGCTGATATATACACATGAAGCTATCACTTATGTTCTCATTTACTTGTACTGTATAGCCATGTTTCAAAACTTTTGACCGCAAATATACAACCAATTTCCAAGAAGTTTCACTTGAATTATTTCCCCTAGTACATTTTTCATAATTAAGTTATTAATTAATTAAAGAAAATGTTCTAAAACATATCCTTCCTCCGCTCGGAAAATGGAAATCGTTTTATTTTTGTTCTAAGTCGAACTTCTATAATTTTGATCAAGTTTATACAAAAATGCTCAAACATCTATAACATCGAATAAGTTTTTATAAATCCACCATAAAATGTCTTGCTAGTGCATTTATTTGTTTTATAGATGTTAATATATTTTTCTATTAACTTGGTCAAGATAGAGAAGTTTGACTTAAGACAAAATTTAAACGACGTATATCTTAGAACGGAGGGAGTACTGCAGACTGCATCAGTGTCCAAAATGACAAGTAAAAAAGAAAGTAGAGGTACTTGAAACATACCCAATCTAAAAACACAGCATTATAAAAAAAAGCAAAATAGAAGCATACACGTTCACATAAGTGAGAACACAAAAAGGGGAACAACTTGTCACAGACCTGATTACCAGCAATTGACATAACAAAGGGTGTTCGCAGTTCATAGCAAAGTTCTAGCATCTCTCCTCCCTGAGTTAAGATTTTCACCGTCTTTTCCCTAGAAAATTGCAGGCAATAGCATCAATTTCCGTGCAGAGCATTAGTAAAAGTTAGGCATCATTTGTCAGCTTCTCTCTTATAAGAATAAATCCATCAGCTATTACTCCAAACAAAACATAAGATATTTAAGAGGAGGTCTGAATATAACATACCTATTTTCAGTAAAATAACCTTCCAAAGTATGCAAGGGAGATATTTGGAACCTTTTAGCACAATGTCGCTTGAAAACCTCTTTGGCGACCTCAATGATGGTATCCAAAAGTTCACTGTTATCAGTGTTACCACTCGGCTTTTTGCTGCTTTCATGTTGGCACTGCATTTTGGCGATCAGCCTGTCCTCATTAAATATTGTAGATATGACTCGGTCATAAACATATGTGTCTTCTGGTGTCTGTATCATTCTAAGCACATCTGCACCGATTGGTGAGCATAAATCAGTCAAACGGATAAAATTTGCACTTCAATTATGGGGCTGGGCTCAGAGATATGTACATGACAGAGAAGGCTAGTAGGGTACAGTGCTTCAAATATAAATTTAAAGGTACTTGCACTGTCTATTGACAAAAAAAAGGCTTTAAAAATTAGGTTTAAATTCTAGATAAAATAGATCCAAAGTGTCAAACATACCAATTCAGTCAATAAATTAATGGATACACGGTCTGCATATGAGCAGCCAAATCAACTCACAAACAACAAAGACAGTACATCTCAGGTGCCTAGTATAGCAGACAAGCGGGTCCCTTATACTTGGGCAGCAGACCATGTGAAAAGAGCAGAAACCTAAAATTCATTAGTCCAAATTTTTAAGCAGTCATCAGTTTCAATCAACGATCAAGCCATGACCTGTTCTTTAAGTGTTAATGATGTAAAATTAATGGCTTACCATTTAGCCATTCGTCTTCCATGCGAGGAGGCAGTTCACTTTGCAAGACCTCAACAGCAGATGGACGGTCAGACGGGCTTGGGGACAGTAAGCGTCTTAACAGGTTTAACTGGCCAGGAAATTGTGCTGTCCATGATTTTGGAAGATCTCCCTTCAGCTTAAGATCAGAAAGAACAAGATGTCTTTCCATTGCTGTGGCAAATGGATGCCAAAGTTCAAAGAATATAACTCCCAAACTGTACATGTCAACCTGGCAATTGACATAAATAAGATCCATATTAGAAGGAAATATTCATCATATCACCAAATGTTTAAAATCTTGGGAAGGAGCTATGAATTCATTTCAAGAATAAGCAAATACACTGTTCACAGCATGGAAACATCACAGAAGAAAAAACAAATACTAAAATATATCCCTAGGGCAGACCAACCACATTTCACAAATAGATACTTTTTGTTCATTTTTAATCTAAAATGTCAAGTAGTTTGTTCTAACCTTTTCATTTATCTGTGGCCATTTCTGCTCTACCTCAGGTGCAGTATAAAAATATGTACCAACTTGACCAGTTCCATCCATTGAAACACCCATTGCCTCAGTAGGAAAATATTGGTCATGATCTAGCTGCTCCAGCTTCAGAAATTTGGCTGACAACAATGATAAAAATATTTTCAGCCGAGATTTTCTTCAAACACTTTTGGAGAAGTGCAAGTAATCATGATTACAAAGTAAATCACTGATGGTTGAAACACCACAGCTAGACCAGTGTATTCATTTGACAAGTCAATTACCAACATACTAGAGAGAAACAACTCAAGTGTTAAAAAGATATGCCAGTTCTAGATATCATCACGTGCTGCACATACCTAGACCAAAATCCCCAATTTTAATATCATTGCGAACATCAAAAAATATGTTGCTGGGTGTCAGGTCACGGTGTATGATTCCTTGACTATGGACATGAGCTAGACCTTCCACAATTTGTCGAAATAGGTGCCATGCATGGTCAACATCAAAAGATGAGCTATATGTCTCAAAATCCTGTCGCAAAGTCCTTTTCAAAAACAATAGTGCAAAAAAGTTAGATACATAATAACTATAATCGGTATCTTACTGTAGAATGGCATTCAATGACTGAAAATGCAAAATAAAGATCACTGCCTAAAGTTCCAACAATTCAAATTACCAGGCCCATCAGAACTCTTCAAAATTATATCCCTGAAAATGTTAACTATTTAACTTACACCTTCAATTCTTTTCAGAACATGGTTCAGCAAAAACAAAGAAAATGATTGAAGGAAATGACTATAGTATCCCATATTACAGGTTCAGTAATAAGAGAATTCTTGTATTATTAAAAAATAAAAAGAGAGATATCTTCCATGGTATCATTGTAGTGTATCCTTGATAAATTATAACAAACTTTTAATGGAGTTTCTCAACAAAGATAACACAAAACAAAAAATGGCTGTGCATAATGAAACACACCTAGGGCAGTACTCCATTTGGATGTACAAGTATGTGGATTCCTGCTTATTTCCACCACCTGCATCCGATAGGCTGATGTCGTCATAACTAAAGATAGAGCTCTCAGCTGTGCGGGACCCAGCAGCATTCAAAATATTATGATGGCCATATTCAGTTTCAACCCATGCCTGGCATGACAAGTATGTCAGAATTCGCCAACACAAAATGTTGAGTAAGATGATTATTTTTGAATAAAAAAAGCATATCCGCTGGAGATTATCACCTGGTAATAACGGACAACATGTTGATGTTGCAATCGGGAAAGTGTGGCTACCTCTCTGAGTACCTTGCAAAAATATTAATGAGAAACATCAAAAGGCAATAACAGATGTGCTGGAGCAAACTTCTAATAAAAAGAAAAGAAAACATGAACATAGAAAGATTGCAGCAACTTCATAAAGCAAAAACCTGTTTGACTAATAGAACTTGATTCAATATACAAACCTTAAAATCTTCTCATTCACTTGAGGACTTCTATCCTTCAGGCGTATCTTTTTTACAGCATATTGCCGTCCATCTAGCTTGTTTTTGCATAATGCAACACGACCAAAGCCCCCCTGACCTGTGCAGATGATATCTTAAGAGTCATACTAATCGATGAAAATACACACAGACAGTAAAATCGCAACTCATACAATTCAATACTAAAGGTGAGAACTTTCACATTACTCAGGTAGGAGCCACACCCCATGCATCTAGGGCTCCAGGGGTGTAAGCCCAAAAACATGTTCCATTGAAGCTTACTGTAAAAGCTCAAAGTAACATGGACCCAGCCATGAATAACATGCTAAGCCTAAGGCCCAGACCATTTCTAGTTCCGCTACAGTATATGCTATCCACTACCATGAGCAACTGCAGAATTCCATATAAAGCATATTCATAATGAAAACGAATTATCGCACAGTAAATACAGTTTTGCACACATAAAATGGTACATCACCAACTCACGCTGCAATGATTCACAAAGATCGAACAAGGGGGCTACCAAAAAATCGTTGGCTCTAATCACCTACAAGTAGTTAACATAGAGTGGGCTAAGTACCTTTGGGCCAAGAGCTACTACCAGAAAGCCGATAATAATAGTAACAAAAGTCTTCTTTCAAAAAAAAATAGTAACAAAAGTCAACGTCAATGATTGACGCCAATCAAGCAAGGGGTTTATCCTCAGGTTTGCTGGTGCTAGTTACCTAGTAAACATAGAGTGGACTTAATATCCCAGAACACCAATCGAGTAAAGGGTTTATCCTCAGGTCTGCTTGTGCTAGCTACCTAGTAAACATAGTACATCTCAGGACCAGTGTGTCACAACTGTGCATGAATCCATTTTACGTAGTTCAGATCAAGTTTCATACTTTCTATAAGATACATCTCCCTCTGTTCCCAAATAGACAACATTCTCTTCCTTTTGCGGTATATGAGATGAAATTTAGTACATTAATTTTTCTAACAATTTTGTTTAAAAATTATGAAAAATACTATCATCATATGAAAATGCTTTTGATGACCAATATACTAGTATATAACATCTATTTTCGGAGAGTTTTAGGAACAAAGGTATTTTATATTTCATTTGTTTAAACATAGAAGGCACAAACTCGAAGAAACGCCAACTGACAAATTCTCCTGGAACATTGTAACTGATAACTGAGTACATCCTAATATCCCACAATAAAACATTACCGATGGGAATAAGATACTCACCAAGTGAACGGAGCTCCTCAAAATCATTCAAATAACGAGAATTCGGCTTAGATGATGAATTATCTGCTCTCCAAAACAGAGAGCAATCTGAAGAGATCTATTTGTGAATACCATCAGAAAACCACAATTCGAGATGTTCAACACGATTTTATTGGCAGAAGTAAATCATGAGTTGGTAGAAAATAAACAGGTGTGGCTTACTATTTGTTGCCCGAAAACATTGTTGAAAGTTTCCCCAAAAATAGCAGGAGAGTCAGATATTAAATTCTTAGCCCATTCAGAAAGAACCTGGTTAATAGAAAATAAGATAGATAATTCAGTTAGGAGTGGTGACAAAAAGAAATAAAGAGCAGAATAAAGACAAAAACTATACGCACCCCTATGTTGCATAGCTCTGATGATATTGCTGGCAAAGCAGCTGAAAGAGAATCCTTGGACGCACAGGCTATGCGAAGCAGGTGTACCTAATTAAGATACCAAACAAGGTTCACTAACTAAGGAGAAAATGTCACTCGAAGACGGTGTTGTGAGAACAAAAAAAAAATACCAGAATTAAATCCCTTTTCTTATTCCTTGAAGCATCATCTAACATATCTGAAACATAAGATGAACCATTTGGGGAGCTAAACTCTGAATCACAATCTTCATTCCAAGCTTCGTCTGCAAGGTCAGCGTCCTACCAGTATTGATCAATATGCAGTAAGATGAGGATGAATCATAACACTTTCTAAATCAATTGTAGATAGGATAATAAAAGTAAAAAAGTAAATATTCTAGTACAAATTACATGGTACGACCTCGAAAGACATGGTCACAAATTGATTAGCATAGCAACATACCAAGTTGCGAAGCAGATGCAACAAGAATATTATACAGTCAGAATAATATGTATGTTGAGACTTGAGAACACACCCATATGTTTCACAAAAAGGGCATGCCATTGCAAATCAGTCAAGTGTGTCAACACAAACACGTCAACAAGCAAAGTTCATAGTAGGATATAACTATTTAAAAAGCTCCATCACAAGTAAAAGCAATAACAAAGAGTTCAAACTCAAGAGGATAATTAACAACTTTGACATACAGCTCAGGATATAGATGGGTCCCTTCCATCTAAAAATAACAGTATTCTCATAATAGGCTAATCCTTGTGCGACCCTGGGTTAAATTTTCCACCTTTTTTCTTTGTAATTTATAGAAAGAGTAGAATACACACTTGGGGTCCTTAAACTTTTCCCAGGTTCTCACCTAGGTTCATAAACTATCAAAGTGAGCATCTGGGTCCTAAACTTTTCTAGTGGTTCACCCTAGCTCAAATTGTGGATCTGAACTCAGTTCTCACTTGGGATGAACCATTTAAAAAGTTTAAAGACCCAGATCCAGGAAAAGTTTAAGGACCCTGGGTGCACTTTACTCTTATAGAAATGTGATGCCATAGTTGAATTACAGAATAAATGAAAAATAAATGAATCTGCAGGGGTTCTGTGTTATTACCTCAGGCTCATGTAGACTGCTAGAGCTCCTTTCTGGTGTATCTGATGTATTTCCCGCATTGCTAGTAGACAAAGTTTTGCTATCGTTTTCAGTTTCCTCTGATACAACATGTAAATTCGGAGCTGCCTCCTGTATGATACCATGCTTTGTGGCACGTTGCTGTTCGACTTTATCACCAGATGAGCTCTTTGCATGATGAACCTTATCAGCTGAGACATGGGATTTTTCAATGATTGTTTTTCTCTTGCTTCTAACATTAGATTTAACTTGAGAGCCAGTATTTTTCCTGCCACTATCTATTGTCAGATCTGGAGCTTGTCGACTCCAACTAGTATCATCATATAACTGACTGTACAGATCAAAGGAGGTATATATGTAAGAAATTCCAGGGTGAGGATCACCGTCAAGGTTAACTTTCACATCTACATCAGTAGTTGAGCTCGAACCCAAGCAAGAAGCCTAAAAAATCAGATAATAAGAAACCTCAGGCATGATCCAAGAGCAACTTATGAAATAACATCATGAAAATGAAAAAGGTACTGTGCAAAGGATGCATCACGAATAATTAAAACAGCTAAAAGAAAGCCTAAAACTTGCATCCCTAGTTTCACTATGCATATGCATACAACAAAAAAGGGAAAAAAAGCATGTTATAAATTCTCTATTCAGAGGCCATGAGAAAACTGACTTACAGTGCTTGCTGAAACATGAGCTGGAGTAATCTCTGACAGAAACTCTTGGGCAGCCTCAAACAAATTGAAAATCATAACACGCCCTTCTCGGGAATAGATGTTTGCCTAAAAACAATAATCCCAGTTGGTCATGCTAAGGGAAGCCAAAAGTCAATTTAGTAAGATATTATGAAATTTGTAATTAATATCTGACAAAAAAACTTATAATTTTCGATGGGGAGTCTCCTTGTGTCAGTACTGTTCTTAGGGTGGTAACAAAGTCTTCTTATGGTGTGCAGCCAGAGAGTCTGGGCATAGACTGTTAGCTTTGTGTTAATACTGCTGGGTTTCTGTTGGTCATGTTTTTAATTCATATGTGGCACGTCCTACGTAACTTTTTAATGGTTTGAACTGGTTCTGTACCATATTTTTCTTGGTTTTTTGGTGTTCTTCCCCTACTTTTTGCTGGACTCTCACAAAATGTGTTTACCTCAATGGGAAATCATTTCAGGTAATTTGAACGAGGCTTCTTGTATTACTAATGCTAATACTTGTGGTATCTTAGTAAAAACATATCACAGGTAATACCGTAAGGTGAAGTCAAATGTACCTGATCAACAAGAAGTGAAAGTAGCCGATCTGCATCTTCTTTAGACAAGTTTTTTTCAGGTATGATCCGCAACTTCGGACACTTGTGGGGGTAACCAGGAAAGCATCTACATTTTAATGAAGAGGTAAATATCTACCACTGCAAATAACAAAGAAGTATAGCTAATGCTGTTACAGCTTCGAGGAAGGCACGTACATTACATCAAGAATAGCTGAAACATTTAGATCTTCAAAGCCCATGCCATCAGAATAAGGCCTGTTAATTTATTCATTGGTAACAAGATGTCAGCTGCTAAAAATTTATATTAGAAAATTCATATGTATGTGCCTTAGAAAATACCTGATACATATGTTAAATCGAGTCTGAGGTGATTCTGATTTTACTTTGAAGTCCTCCCCTAAAATTGAAGTCCTAATTGATGTAGTACCAAAAGGTGTAAAGATCATACAAACAGAAAAGGGTTAATAATGAAGGAGCATTGAGTAGATCGTAGAACAAAACTTCATTTGACATTACACAAAGTAAATCAATAATTGCTTGTTTTATTAGTAAACCAGTTACAGTCCTACTTCAAACTCCAAAATATGAATCCAAGACAGCATGCTTTTTTTCTGCTATTAATGGCCATGTAGAAAGTCCAACTTAAACAAAAATACTGAATTATACCCCAAAAGACCATTGTTCAAATCTAGAAATCACAAGGAAATATAAAAACTAATGAGACAGAACAGGAACAGTCGTCAAAACTATTCAGCAGCACAAAAGGTTGGCAGGTGACAACAAGTTGAGCTCAGGCACCAAGCCTATGGGTTGAACTCCTCAGCAACTGAACAAACGAAATTATAATTACATTCCACTCAGTCTTGACGGCAACAGTTTTGGAATAGGCAAAACGGCAGACCTCTACATAAGCACAGCTGTAAGATCAATGAAACGAAGAGCCATAATACTGAAATACTGAGACAATGTGAGAAGATCACAGACAGTGATCAGTACACCACACTGAAATAATCACTAATCAACAACGAATGTGAATCATGTATCATTACCATTAACAGGGAGCAATCCAACTACCCTCCCCCGAAAATGGTACGGCAACCAATACGGTGAACAAACATCGTACGCAATATGTACCACAGCCGTCGCGGATTAATTCCACATGCGCACCGCCGCAGCCGCGCGCTTGAAATGCGGGACGCCACGCGCCCAGGAAGCCAACAGCATTCGCACAAATCCGACACGGCGAGAGAACCGGCGAACGCCAGGCTCGGGGGGAGTGACTTACAGGGCGGTGAGCTCCTCGTCGAGGGCGGTCTGGTCGCCCTCGAGCTGCGCGGCGTGGTCCTTGGCGGCCTTGCGCCCGGCCGCGCCCCGCTTCTTCTTCTTCCTCGAGCTGTGGCCCATCGATCAAGCCAGCCGGAGCGCGAGCGCGAGCGGGCGTCGCCCACGCCCGCCGGAGCAAACGGGCAGCGGAGGCGGAAGCCGATGGGTGTCAGGCGCGGAGATCTGCGCGGGCGGGCGTGTCGTCGGGAGGAGGCGCGGTTCGGCGTGGGATCGGGGCGCGTCGACTCGAGTCCAACACGACTGTCGAGTGGGCCCCAGCGGGGTGCTGGGATGGCGGCGAGCCGGCAAGATTTTTCGGGGGGTTTTCTCGCGGCTGCGGATGAGCACGTGACGTCATTGATCGCGAACCGGCGGCTACGCTACAGTACAGTGCTGCCTATGGGCGCTTCTTCCGTGCGCGCGACGAAATGGGTTTTTTCTTTGATCTTGACCGGACGTCTTTGACCTCATCGGAGACAGAAGCTGAATCTGTAATTATTGGGAATAAGTTTATTTTTCAATTATGACTCCACTCATCTGTATATTTCTATGAGCCGCAAACCTATTTTGGGAGTGTTTCTTTGTACGGGGAAAATTTCGCCAGATCCTTTGATCAATATTTAAAGATATTAAATAAAGTCAATTTACAAAACTACCTTCACAACATTAGATTATTTCACGAGACATATCTAATAAGATCTTTGACTACATGAGCAGCATTATTATAGCAAAACATGGATTAATTAGGCTCGTTAGATTCGTCGCGTAAAGTTGCACTCATCCCTAAAAGGGTTTTACAAATAAACTTTGACTTCATGCATGCAAGATTTCCATAGAATTTTTTTTTCAAGAACTTGTGAAACACGGTGATTGAAGAAATCGAATACATTCTGGCTAAGAGCAACTCCAACAGGTCCCCAATAACAATCCTCTTTCCCTATATTTCTACTTAAAGGGGATTGAAAGGAAAAAACACAGCTCCAACAGATCCCTTTCTATTCCCCTTTCTCTATAACTTTTTCTCAATCCCTTTTAATTCAATCATATTCCCCTTTAGAAACCTTTAGAAAGGGGAGGCAATTCCTTTCCTCTTTCCTGCTTTTCTGGTTGCCTCGCACGCACGAGGGAGGCGCCGCCGCCTGGCATCCCGACGCGTCGCCGCCTCGCATCCCGCACGTCGCCGCAGCCGCCGCCACCTCGCCTCCCGCGCGCCGCCACCGCCTCCTCGCCTCCCGTGCGCTGCCGCCTCCTTGCCTCCCGACGTGCCACCACGTCGCCTCCCTGGCCAAGCGCCGCCCGCCAAGTGCCGGCGCCCCGGCTGAGCGGAGCTCGAGCTCGGGTGCGGCCACGCTCCCAGTGCCGGTGCACCGGTCGAGCGGAGCTCCAGGCGCGTCCGCCGGGGTGGTCCGCGTGCCGGCGGAGTTTCTTGCGGGGCGTTCACGGACGGGCTGGCCTCCATGGAGCGAGACGCCGCTGACCGCGCTGTCTTCCCCGTGGAGTCCAGCATGGCGGAGCCGAGCTCGGGCACGACCGGTGGGCTGCCGCCGCCCTCGGCGGAGCTAAAGCGGCGGCCATCCCGACGACGCCACCCCTGCCGCACGCCGTGGCAGCTCGCCGGCGCCTCGCCATGGTAGTGCGTCATGGTCCACGCTTCAATCTGCTCCCCGACGGCCACGACGCAGTCTATGACAACTCCGTCAACCTCGCGCGCCAGGTCCGTGCTGACGCCGGGCGCAGCGAGGAAGTCGTTGCCGCGCTCCGCGACCCCAACCCCGGCGTGCAGTCTGACACCGTCTGCATGCTGGCAGAACACCTCCGACGCCTTCTTACAGTCACGGGAATCATCGCTCCTCCGTGGCCGTCACAGGGCTCGCCGGCGGTACGGCGCAACCAGCTGCAGGATTTGGCTTGGCATCGCACTGTTAACCATCCACGTAATCTGCTCGTAGCTGCTCCTATTTGGTCACTGAAGCAGCTCGTAGCTTGTATCCAATGGCGAGTGAACTGAAGCAGCGTGGAGACGACGAAGAAGAGAAAAAAATAGTTTAGTCACTGACATGTGGGACCGGATGTGAGGATAGATAGAAAGGGGGAAGGGAGAAAGGGATCTGCCGGAGCACCTCTTCCCAGTAGATTGGAAATCTGAAAGGGGATTCCCCTATAGCAAAAATAAAGGGAAAGAGGAAAGGGGAACTGTTGGAGTTGCTCTAAGTTTCTCCGAATCCACTCTGGATTTTCTTTGTACACATCAATTTCATATTGAGTGTAGGAAATGTTTGAATGAACTCATCCCACACTATGTCCTTCACATGGATGGAATAATTTTAAACAAACTGATGGAACATAGTTTCACAGGGTCGTGTTTTAAAGAGAGAGAGAGAATATTTTTTTCAAGAACTTGTGAAACACGGTGATCGAAGAAATCGAATACATTCTGGCTAAGTTTCTCCGAATCCACTCTGGATTTTCTTTGTACACATCAATTTCATATCGAGTGTAGGAAATGTTTGAATGAACTCATCCCACAGTATGTCCTTCACATGGATGGAATAATTTTAAACAAACTGATGGAACATAGTTTCACAGGGTCGTGTTTCAGAGGGAGAGAGTCCAAAGGTACGTAGAGCACAGGATCTGATATAAAGATACCGTTACCAGCCAACTCACAACAGCGTACGCATTCTTAGGAAGACGAACAATTTGTTCAAGTTTCTAATCTAATACTATATGATCTGACTGAATTGCCACCATCATATATCCGGTATACAAAGGATCAATACAGTTGCTTTCTGCACTTAAACATAACGACATTGCATACCTACAAAACGGTAGGGTTTCCAACAATTGAGCAAAGCTCAACTACACATATTTTTTTAAAATTCTTTCAGTCTATTACCAAAGAATTAATGGAACTATGCTTCCCGGGTATGTACATCCTGCGGATAGAAACCAAAAAATTTGTGTTCTGAAGGTCAGGATTCATTTCCTCCTCTTCTCAGTTTCTGGATTTGCTCACTTAAAGAAAAACTTCCATATCTCCCTGTCAGACAACTCAGTTAAGAAGTGGCCACCAAGGACACCTTCCTCTTCCATCAGAGCTCGAAGCTGCCTCGCCCCACCATTGGAACCGACCAAGTTCTTCTTCGAAGCCACATACAAAACACCATATGGAGGACGTAAACACTGCAGGAATAAAAGGCAAGTAAGACACCAGGGAAAAAAATCAACATCTCAGCATCAGAGTAAAGAACAAAAAACACTGTTACTGTAAAAAATACTTTATATCAGCGTCTAACTCCTGATCAATGAAAGAACCTAAGAAGCTTCAAATGTCGTGCTCCATTGCAATTTCAGCTAGATGCATGTGGAAATATATAGTAAATGCAGGACCTAGCATGGCTAATAAGGAACTGACCTTTGAAATAAGAGCATAGAGCTTCTTTAGAGAGTTCACGGCGTAGGGGACATCAGAAATCAAAATTACATCATAGCCGCCATCTGCTTGGTCAGTCTCACTAGCCCTCTCCCATGCACGGCTACCAGAAAGCTTCCTAGATCGCCTTGGGCAGTTGTCATGACCAACTATACTGCTCCCATCATGACTACTGCAGCCATCCATAAAATCATCCTCAGAGAAGCTAAGGTTTGTCGGCACTGCAGGTGGC
Source organism: Echinochloa crus-galli (assembly GCA_900205405.1). Classification (NCBI taxonomy): domain Eukaryota; kingdom Viridiplantae; phylum Streptophyta; class Magnoliopsida; order Poales; family Poaceae; genus Echinochloa; species Echinochloa crus-galli. Next base: position 679,146 of record OAMR01000183.1, on the reverse strand, counting down.
TGCACAACTGAGAGAATTGTAGGGAGTTCATCCCACTCCCCAGCATAGAAATGCACATTGGGAGCCAACAGTTGCCTAGATGGTGTAACTGGACTCTCTGATGGTCTGTTCTGCCTGTCCCGCGCCTGCTCGAGATTTGCAAGAACATTGGGTATTGTTCTGCACCGTATGGTTTCTGCATTTATGTCCTGAAAGTGCACTGTGGATGCACCCTGCAAGTAGAATATAAGCAAGTCAGGAGATTGCATAGTCATGTCACAACTGAAAAATAAAATTGTAAAACCTATCGGAAATAAGCATTCCCTATTATTAGACTATTATATCATATAAGAAATGGAAAGATAACACACCTTCAAGCAGGCAAAGATGCCAGACAGACCAGATCCGCATCCGAGCTGCGTCAATTGTAAAAAAAAAGGATAATCAAGAATTGGTCATAGAATCTTTTAAACGTATCCATACTGAAATTCTAAGACTACTAAGAGTAATAACTTGGCAGCAACTTTTGGTGGATAACAATGAAGCTTGAAAGAACCAAAGGACCTAACATTATCATTATGCATAAATCCAGACTATTGAACTCTCTTACACAAGGAGGAATAGAAAGCAAACAACTGTGTACAGATCACCAGCTAAATGAAATAACTACATAAAGAAGTAAGATTTCTTGCAGGAGTTACCTCTAGAACTCGCTTCCCCCTGAAGCTCAACTGTCCATCACGGATCTCATTTTTAAGAATGTTGACAAGAGTGATGGAACTCTCCCAATATTTCAGAGTTCCTGGGAAAGAGAAATACAGTAAGTTTCTATATCCAGAATACATTAATATCATGGAAAAAACCTTGCTAGCTTGTTTAATATGTTTACCATCGTATTTTGCCGATGCTACTTCAGAAGGTGAAAAGGCTATCATATCCGCTACACTGACTTTTCCCTGAAAGAACAGAAACATATTTAACAATTAAAGATCAGGATCAGTCGCATCAATTAAAATTAAATAAACAGAAAATTTGTATTAACGGCTAACCTTGAAAATATCAAGACCTTGCACATCAACCTTCTCTCCAGCGTATTTGTAAGGATGGGCACTCTGAAAAGAGTTCAAAAAATACCATTTTTTGTTATCCACAGAAACAGTTTAAGAATCAAGATAATTTCTTCAGAAAGCGAAAAATATGTGCTTTTGGAGTCCCAAGTATTAATGAATCAAATCGGACTAATCAGATGTACCTTTGAGGGGATTATTTCAACAGCAGGTGATGGTAGCTGCAGATCCTTCTCCGATACAATTGGCACACAACTAGTAGCCTTGCTGGGAAGCAAGCCAGGGAAACACTGAACAAGTAGAGACGGTGTCTTCATTGTGCTACCTTTCGGTGTCTGCTCTTAACAAAGCTGAAAAGAAAAAAACAATATTAAGTTTACATTGAATTTAAAAAATGAACAGTAACTTAAATAAAATGAAATCACAATGATTCAACATGACAACAGAAACTTCTGAGGAAGCTGGCAACTACATTGTGCTACAAAATCTGAAGAAAATGATATCCACATTGTTTGCTACAGTAAGCTTCCAGAAGTTAAGCAGAATACTGTCAGTCACAATAAAAGGAGTACAGGACAAAATTACAAGCATTGACCAAGCACCAGAAGTGACTGAGCATTGATTAAGAATTTATCATATTAGTTCTACCCATTGCCACATACTCCGGTACATAATACCACTAACGGATTCCATAATCTCACCGTTAAAACCAGAGTAACACATAATTCAAAACAGAATTATGCTCCTTACTCAAAACTGACAGATGGTGGTACCATTACAACTAGGAGGTGATTCAGCTATAATAACAGACAAGGGAAGCTCTACATTCTGTGCTAACTCATACTTAGATCAGCTACTCTCAGGGACCACCAAAATCACTGGTACTCCCACTGGGCACGCCAACATAATGTAACTTCCCTATTGGGCAACGAATAGGCCACCTTTCTTGAGTACCTTAAAATTTTAAACATAACTGGAAGCTAATGTTGTCATTGAATATCCTTCTGGTAACTACCCAACTTCCGAATCTGCAAAAGTGGCCCTGCAAAAGCACCTGACTGGAAAAGTAGTCTACCATCTTTCCCACAAATAAACCTATTCATCATCCATACTTGGGGAAATCTGAAAATATTAATGCTTTCCACGCAAATCTGTCGTGTTCTAGGGACTCCATCCAATGACGACAACGCCAGAAAGAAAAGGAGCATGATTTCCCAATACAAAATGGAGCACACGCACAAAATCAACAGAACCTCTACAAGCAACCTCTTTTGACCATTTCTTGTCCAAAACTGAAACTTCTGCTATACACGAACTAAATCTAACTGAAATTTAGGTTATGAGCTAGGACAATTCCTGATGCTAAACTGTGAACCCTGCAACTGCAACTGAGCTCGCAGCTTCTCCACATCAAAGCCAATTCTGCAGGCCCCAACACTGAAGCCACCTGAACAAGCGAACAAAAACAGAGTCCGACCAAGAAAGGGACTAAATGGCTTCTCAAAATCGAAATCCAGAGACGAACACCTTAAATCCTTAGTAAGCCGCTAATTTCTAAGGAATCCAGTCAATAACATTCAGATCACGGCGAAAAACAAAACAAAAGAAACACACGGACCAAATGCCGAAGTAGCGCGGGGGAAACCTCGAACCCTCCTCTATCCCCCCTCAAAACCTTACCCTGGCGACCCCGCAGATTCTAGTTTCGCCGCACACCCCGGGCAGTCCCGTCCAAAATCCCCACGGAATCCCCCAAATCGAAGCTCGGGAAAGCAGGAGCCGGCGCCGGGACGAGCGGAGAGGTTACGTTACCTCCTCGGCCGGAGCCCGGGAGGGGAGAATCCAGCGAAGGCGCGCCGCCCTCCCGTCTCCAAGAACCGCGAACGGATGAATCAACCGACGCCGCCTCCGGATTGATTCCCCAGCGAAGATCCCTCCTCCTCCCGTCTCCTCCTCCTCCTCAAAGGGACGCCACTTCCGTTTCGATTCCCCCCGGTCAGAAAGTCAAACCGCCACGTCTAGACTGGAGCGGAGTGGGCGCGGCGGGGGCGTGTGCGTGTGTATGGGTGAGTGGGTGGTGTCCTGGTGACTGGTGTGTATATATACGCGGCACGAGGGGGAGAAAGAAGGCAGGTGGGGGAGAAGCTTCGCCGCTCCTGCTGCCATGGCTGCTCATTTTACTCCCTCAAGCGTCGGGAGTTGAGTTTTTTTTTCTCCGGCACGTGCGCAATTACCGTACTGCCCCCGGGATGGTGGTGGTGGTGGCGATGGGCGAGGAATATACCGCGCGGCGCCGCGCCGAGCAGGGGAGGGTGTGAATCCCGAGGGTCGCTTTCCGATGTGCGCGAGCGCGGCTGTTTTTTTTTGGGGCGTCGCCTCGTGGCCTTCTCCCTCTACTACGGAGTACGGAGTACTCCCTCCCTCCCATAATGGTCCTGATGCAAAAAGCAACTCCTAAATTTACTACGTAAAAAAAAGATTTTCTATCACATCAAGATGTCATAACATGCATAGAGTACTAAATATAAATGAAATAAAAAACTAATTGCACAGTTTTGTTGTGCTCTGCGAGACGGACATTTTGAGCCTAATTAATCAATTTTTGGATAATTTTTCACAAATACAAACGAAATGCTACGGTGACGTAATGATTAGGAAGTGATATCATACTTCCAAATTCACCCTCCCAAATTTAACATCTAAATACTACCAATATAAATATTTATTGACTTTCAGACATCATGTTTGACCATCCGTCTTATTCAAAAAATTTTATAAAATATAAAACAAATAAGTCGCACTTGAAGTATACCTAATAATAAAACAAGTCATAGCAAAATAAATAATATATTCATAAAAATTTTGAATAAGACGGATGATCAAATGTGATACACGAAAATTAAAAAATACTTATATTGT
>OAMR01000183.1:659884-672975 GCA_900205405.1 Echinochloa crus-galli | reverse complement strand
TGTGGCTAGTAACGGTTCCCATCTGAGATTGTGTATCACAGATACGCAATATGGGTACAGCGTTATGGCGATACATGACTTTGAAAAACAACACTCTGGTATTATAGAGAAAGTATAGGAGTATCGAACTATTGGTTATGGGTACAGCTGGGGTTAGTGACCTGATTTGGTATAAAATAATATCTTTGTGAAACATTAATATTTTTTTTGGGGGGGGGGGCAATTACAAATTAACTCGAACCACTAGTGCAAACGCTGTCTCTTATACACATCTAGATGTGTATAAGAGACAGAAACTGCACATGGAAAGTAAGCCCCTGTTTAGATCCCAAATTCCACCCCCAAAGTTTACTATGCAAAAAGAAGATTCCCCATCACATCAAAATTTCATAACATGCATGGAGTACTAAATGTAGATGAAATCAAAAACTAATTGCACAGTTTTGTTGTGCTCTGCGAGACGGACATTTTGAGCCTAATTAATCAATTTTTGGATAATTTTTCACAAATACAAACGAAATGCTACGGTGACGTAATGATTAGGAAGTGATATCATACTTCCAAATTCACCCTCCCAAATTTAACATCTAAATACTACCAATATAAATATTTATTGACTTTCAGACATCATGTTTGACCATCCGTCTTATTCAAAAAATTTTATAAAATATAAAACAAATAAGTCGCACTTGAAGTATACCTAGTGATAAACCAAGTCATACCAAAATAAATAATATATTCACAAATTTTTTAAATAAGACGGATGGTCAAACGTGGTACATGAAAATCGAAAAAATGTTTATATTGTGGGACGGAAGGAGTATTCGGTGGTTGTCTCTTGTCTGCTCTGAAATGTGGCGAGCCGGCGGCCGGCGGCTCGGTCAACTGCTGGTTCTGATTCGTCTCGTGGACGTAGGATGCAGCAGCAGCCAGCCGTGCATCTCAGCGTACGGCATTACTCCGTAAAAAAGATGCGAGGTTGGTACCCGAAACCAGCTTTTGGCATGGTACAATTTCATGGTTATTCCCTACATCTATCGTTCCTAGTAAGACTATCTCCAACAAGTAACCTAAAAGGAAATCCAAATTCAAAATAGGTCTCCGATGATACTATTTCAGCCTCCAACAGAATACCCATACCTAAACCTAAAATGGGTTTTCAGGAGAGAGTGAACCTAAATCTGGGTATCCTCTCTCTTCGTGACCCATTCGCTGAAAGGATTCTCTTTTGGGTTTTCTGTTGGAGAAATGAGTTTATGGGTCATGGACCTTTTTACTGTTGGCAATCTAAAGTGGTATATGAGTCTCCGATTTGGGTATCTATTATTGTTGGAGATAGTCTAAGCAGTAACCACGTCGGTCTTGCCGTTTTAGGTAATGTTAAAGACTTTTCATTTGAAATTTTGCTAGTCCACGCGGGAAAGACATGCTACCTGAAAGCCTACGCGGTATATCACCAGCCGGCGCCCGAGGGATATGGTGGACCGTGCGCCCATGCATGTTTCATGAATCAATTAGCATGACGCTAGAATTGTAGAAACAACTGCCGTGTGTGTCGTCTCCACGACGTGTCAGAGACGCTGCCCCAGGTGTGGATGGTGTTCAGCTCGCTCTTTACACATGCTGTAACGTCTGGCTGCTGTATAGGACCGCAAGACTGCCCTCACAGACCAACACCCGTCTTTTCTACGCACTTTGTCCTCACTCATGCGTACCCGGGAATGACTTCCCGGTCGGTTACCCATCCTGAAATTGCTCCGTGCCAAGGCACGTTTAACCCCGGAGTTCTTTCGAGATGAGCTCCCGGAAAAAAAGTTACAACTTGTTGATATGAGTATTCTTATCAATCCTATTAAGCCCTGAGCTGTGACACATACTGTGCAGATGTGGTACTAGCTAGCACTACTGAGCCACGGATGACGACATGCGCGCGTGTATGGGCCAAGTACAGTGATCCGGCCACCATACACACTCATACTCCCAAGAGTCCCAAGAGAACTCATGCAGCAAGCGACTCTGAATGGGCTCACCACCACCGTGTGATGAAACAACATGTTCGAGGAGAAGACGCGAGTAAAATATGCCGAATGACACTGGCCACGTGTGGCCGAAGGTCAACGCAGCACGTCGGGGGATCGGAGCCGTTGGGTCGGGTGATCCTTTGCAAAGATGATACACTTTGGGCGTGCTTAGTTCCGGATTCCGGCGTCCCGATTCGGGTCTGCCGCGTGTGCGCCATAAATAATGTACTGTAGCGTTTCGTTTGTATATTCGAAAAATTTCTTAAAAATTGATTAATTAGGCTAAAAATGTTCGTCTCGCAGAGTACAACAAAACTGTGTAATTAGTTTTTAATTTCATCTACATTTTATACTCCATGCATGTTATGACATTTTGATGTGATGAAATCTTCTTTTTACATAATAAATTTAGAAGTATAAATTTAGGATCTAAACCAGTCCTTTGTCTCTGATCTTTATCCTCTCCGTTGACTTTGCACTGAAGTTCTCATCGCACGCCCCCTCCTCCGATCCGTCACCATATAATGTAAGTGGACGGGTCAATTTGGGGTTTCTGAAGCGTAATCAAGAAGCGACCAACGGATCGTGACGTCGATCGAATGTCAAATAAAGCGTACTGCAGTTACAAAACAATACTCTGTCACAATGCAAGTCGTAGCTTGTACTCCCGGCCGGGCCATCGATCCAGCGCTGCAAATTACTCCTTCCTTATCTCCGTATCGATATATTTGTCGTCATTAATTTTTTTCTACAACTTTAACCATTAGTCTTATTCAAAATATTATACAAGTATCATCTATTTTATTTGTCACATGCTTTATTATTGTAGGTATTTTAAGCTTAACTTATCCTTTTGTATATTTACGATAATTTTTTGAATAAGATGAATGGTTAAAGTTGTAAGAAAAAATCAACGACGATAAATATCTCGATACGGAGGGAGCATATTATACTAGCAGACACCAGCAGAAAGTCGCGGCTGTCTGATTATTAGTGCAAACAGACAGCGGTTAGCGCAAAGATAAATCGACCGTGAGATTAATTTAGTCCGGGCAACGGAGCAATCGAGAGGAATAAAGACAGGTTGTGCCACGAGCCAGCTCAAGCTCGATTATCACCTCTGCATCCGGATCTGGTCGCATGCATCTGCACAAGTGCATAGCATAGGGCGCCGGCCGATGAGACCGTGGTAATAAAAAGTAAACACCACACCCTGCCATGCATGTGCCGCAGCTATAGTTTAATGCGCGTCACGCGTGCGCACCGCACACGACGATTCGTAAACAAAGCCAGCCGCGCACGCACACACGCCCGTGCACACGAGCGCGCCCAGGTTAATTTAAGAAGTTAAGTATGTGCCATCGGGTACGTGCACACCGCGCACGGTGCTCGACAGCTTGTCAGGACCGGATGTGAGGGCTCTGGTCGCTTTTTGTTCTTGCTTGATTTTTTTAAAATGTAAAAAAAACGGTCTCAACATTCACAAATGAATGTCTATAACCACTAAGTTTAAATTAAAGTGCAATTATAAGACCATTAAAACGCTATAAGGCAAAACTCAAAGTTTACTGAAAAAAACTCAAACGGGAGACATTAACAATTTAAGACATGGGACCCTAGGCCACAATTTTGTTCCCAAATCTCGATCCAAATTTGTTAAAATCTTCAAGACGGTGCCCTCCATCCTATGACAGCCTGACTTCAAAATATTGCTTTTTTTCTCTTTAGATATTTACGCCCACTGTCTAATCCACTGTGTTTCGCTAAAGATTACCTATAAAGAAATATTATAACGGGTTCTCTTAAAAAATAACATCATTTATACTAAACCAAATTTTTATTCGTGATTGATGATTTCATGTAACTATATTTTCTTTTCTTTTCCCTCCGGCGGTGCAACCGGTTTTGGTCAAATTATGCGCTCTGCTTCAGCGCACAAGCAACGCTACCGAGTCAGACAAACAAGAAATACACTCAGTTACTCACATTGCGCTCAACATTATACGGAAACGTCCAAACATACTTCTCTTGCTTAGAAACTTCACAAAAAAAAAAGCCACTCAACGGCTGGCAACCACCGTAGGAAAAGACGCATCAAAATACGCGTTCGATTTAACTTCGTTTTTCTCATCCTCTTTCCCGGGTCATGTCAAGATTGTTTCCCATTCTCTCGACCTCTGCCGACCACGTCTGAACAGACAAACAACCAAACAAACGGGGGAAGGAAAGACTAGCCAGATGCACCGTAGCGACTTTTGATTTCCGCCGGTTGACGTGGATCGGTCGGGGGAGCCTTTTGACGAATGACAACATGGGGAAAAAGTGAAGTGAAAAAGTCACATCGAACACTGTAGCACTTTTCGTTTGTTTGTAGTAAACATTGTTCTACCATGACCTATCTAGGCTCAAAAGATTCGTCTCGTCGTGTACATCAAAACCATGTAACTAGTTTTTTTATTTACCCACGTTTAGTACTCCATGCATGAGGAGAGAGATTTGATGTGATAGGTGAATAGTGAAGTTTGGAGAGAGAATTTGAGAAGTTGAAGGGAACTAAACAGCGTGCGGTGATCCTTTGCAAAGATGATATATCCTCTCCGTTGACTTTGCACTGCCGTCCTCATCGCACGCCCCTCCTCCGATCCGTCACCAAATAATGTCAAGTGGACGGGCCAATTTGGGGCTTCTGAAGCGTAACCAAGAAGCGACCAACGGATCGTCGTCGATCATCGAATGTCAAATAAAACTGCAGTTAGAAAACAATGAAAGTCGTAGCTGGTACTCCCGGGCCATCGACCCAGCGCTGCAAATTATAGTACTATACTAGCAGACACCAGCAGAAAGTCGCGGCTGTCTGATTATTAGTGCAAACAGACAGCGGTTAGCGCAAAGATAAATCGACCGTGAGATTAATTTAGTCCGGGCAACGGAGCAATCGAGAGGAATAAAGACAGGTTGTGCCACGAGCCAGCTCAAGCTCGATTATCACCTCTGCATCCGGATCTGGTCGCATGCATCTGCACAAGTGCATAGCATAGGGCGCCGGCCGATGAGACCGTGGTAATAAAAAGTAAACACCACACCCTGCCATGCATGTGCCGCAGCTATAGTTTAATGCGCGTCACGCGTGCGCACCGCACACGACGATTCGTAAACAAAGCCAGCCGCGCACGCACACACGCCCGTGCACACGAGCGCGCCCAGGTTAATTTAAGAAGTTAAGTATGTGCCATCGGGTACGTGCACACCGCGCACGGTGCTCGACAGCTTGTCAGGACCGGATGTGAGGGCTCTGGTCGCTTTTTGTTCTTGCTTGATTTTTTTAAAATGTAAAAAAAACGGTCTCAACATTCACAAATGAATGTCTATAACCACTAAGTTTAAATTAAAGTGCAATTATAAGACCATTAAAACGCTATAAGGCAAAACTCAAAGTTTACTGAAAAAAACTCAAACGGGAGACATTAACAATTTAAGACATGGGACCCTAGGCCACAATTTTGTTCCCAAATCTCGATCCAAATTTGTTAAAATCTTCAAGACGGTGCCCTCCATCCTATGACAGCCTGACTTCAAAATATTGCTTTTTTTCTCTTTAGATATTTACGCCCACTGTCTAATCCACTGTGTTTCGCTAAAGATTACCTATAAAGAAATATTATAACGGGTTCTCTTAAAAAATAACATCATTTATACTAAACCAAATTTTTATTCGTGATTGATGATTTCATGTAACTATATTTTCTTTTCTTTTCCCTCCGGCGGTGCAACCGGTTTTGGTCAAATTATGCGCTCTGCTTCAGCGCACAAGCAACGCTACCGAGTCAGACAAACAAGAAATACACTCAGTTACTCACATTGCGCTCAACATTATACGGAAACGTCCAAACATACTTCTCTTGCTTAGAAACTTCACAAAAAAAAAAGCCACTCAACGGCTGGCAACCACCGTAGGAAAAGACGCATCAAAATACGCGTTCGATTTAACTTCGTTTTTCTCATCCTCTTTCCCGGGTCATGTCAAGATTGTTTCCCATTCTCTCGACCTCTGCCGACCACGTCTGAACAGACAAACAACCAAACAAACGGGGGAAGGAAAGACTAGCCAGATGCACCGTAGCGACTTTTGATTTCCGCCGGTTGACGTGGATCGGTCGGGGGAGCCTTTTGACGAATGACAACATGGGGAAAAAGTGAAGTTTAGTTCCAAAAAGTGTAGGAGAAAGTTTGGAAAAAATGTCACATCGAACACTATAGTGTACTGTAGCACCTTTCGTTTGTTTGTGGTAAATATTGTCCTACCATGACCTAACTAGGCTTAAAAGATTCGTCTCGTCGTGTACATCAAAACCATGTAACTAGTTTTTTTATTTACCCACGTTTAGTACTTCATGCACGAGGAGAGAGATTTAATATGATAGGTGAATAGTAAAGTTTGAAGAGAGAATTTTTAGAAGTTTGATGATGTGACCGGGAACTAAACAGGCCACCATACTATGCGGGAACAGAAATGTCTGATTTGGGCGCACGCAGTTTCATACGCCCTGCGTTGTTGCTTCGCTCCTGTTTCACGCACGTACGACGGATCCACGGCCCCTTGTCAACCAAGCAAGGAGGACGGAGTCGAGGGCTGTGTTTAGTTCCAAAAAGTGTAGGAGAAAGTTTGGAAAAAATGTCACATCGAACACTATAGTGTACTGTAGCACCTTTCGTTTGTTTGTGGTAAATATTGTCCTATCATGATCGAACTAGGCTCAAAAGATTCGTCTCGTCATGTACATCAAAACCATGCAATTAGTTTTTTTTTATTTAACCACGTTTAGTGTTCCATACATGAGGAGAGAGATTTGATGTGATAGGTGGATAGTGATGTTTGGAAAGAGAATTTTAGGAATTTTGGTGATGGGATGGTGAACTAAACACAGCCGAGGTCGCGTGGAGGATCTTGACGGCGGGGAGTAGGTGAGGATGCGGCCTTGTCTCACACGGCAGGTGGAGCAGGTCCAACAAAAGGAGGCCACCTCCCTTCTAGATGCAAAATTGTGTGGTTGACAACCTAAAAAAAGAATTGCGTGGTTGACAAAAACCATAGGGAAGTATTTAAGCATGGGGACGCTCGTCTATGTTACTTGGAAAAGAAAAAGATCGACTCGTAGCCCTTGGTCCAAGCACCGAAAAGGAAGTGAGGTAAAACAAGCACCAAAAAGGAAATGTGGTAAAACCCTTGGCCTCATATTTGACTCGTGCTTGTAGCCCGCAACAGGAAAATCAACGATTCCTAGACTTCGTTAGTCTACAGAAAAGCTTAGTCCAAGCACGTACTATCGCCTAAGAGATGTAGCAGGTGTTGCCTGCCATAGCTCTGACTTGTGCCAATTACAGTGCCATGTTTGGCATGGTTTTACTCTCAGCGTCTGCCAATGCAGCCGAAAAGGTGTTGTTGGCCCCAACGCTTCCTCATGGAAATGGAATGGTATTAGATGGATGTTCGCCTAAAAAATTACAGCCACCGCAGTCGCCCTACGCTATGCATGTATGCTCCAGCTATATATGTACAGAGTTCCAGCTTCAGATCCACGTGTATGGATCACGACAGGATCGGGTCCGGCTGGTACTTGAATTCAGGGAGATGGTCGAGCCTGCAAGGGAAACAGAGCACCTCATCAGCAAACCATGCGGTTGCCTAAGAAATTTTTAGAACAGCATATCGACGGATGGCAAACTTCTCAACAAGGTGGATGTGAATAAGTTCAGTGCTGAGAAGAGTGCTTGCATCGTCTCGAAGTAGCAGCATAAAAGCAATAGCGAAGCATATACCTTTGCCTGACTTTGAGAATACCGGTACCGAGTTGCATAGGAATGCCCATGATAATGCATTCGCTGACTCCCTCTATGTCATCCTCGCGACCACTGTACGAGGCATTGAATAGATGCTCCGAGGTTTTCTCAAATGAAGCAAGCATCAGCACACTGGTTTTCATCTTTGCAATGCCATATCTAGTAATGCCAAGAACTTCACCCTGTTCCAAAGCATTAACATTTAACACCAGTAGGATGTGCGTAAAGCGTGTAAAAGCACATGGTGTGGATGGGGGAAAATCAATGTACAGAGCTATCATAATACCTTGTATGTCATCAAATCTGCCAGAAGCATCAGGACTGCTTCTCTTAAAAACCAATTTTTTGTTCTTGATTGATGATCTCATGTAACTAAATTTTCTTTTCTGCTCTATCAACGACACGGACATGCTGCCAAGATCATTTAACTGTAAATTGCAACCACGATTTTTAAAAAATATCACCTGATGTATCAAAGCCTTGAACTTTGTTCATACCTCAGATTTTAACTTGATCTTCGGATGACTCAAAATTGACAGCTGCACAGAGTCAGCAGATATTCCCATGTGCAGAGCTTCTATAAGCTGCATATCTAGTTTGACAACCAAGCTTGGCTGACTTGTTTTCAAGATGATCTTTATGGCTGATGCAACCTGATCAACACACATCAATCAAAAAGTCAGAACCAAGACAATGGTATCAAATCTATCAAGATGTGGCAGGTCAAAAGATCACACTAGGTACAAGTATCCTCACACAATTTCTCTTCATTTTGGGGATTCATGATATTGTATAACAGAGAGGTCCATGAAAAGTAAAACCAATACAAAAGTTGAACAATTTCCACCTCAAGCCAACACATAGTTGTAGGTCAAACTGCCGCCAAAATTTCACAAACACTAGTACAGAACTAGCAATCCTAGTATACTGGTACCCTTATCATGGAACTAGTAGATGATGAGTACATGTACAGTTACTCAGTTAGTATGCGTGCTATTTTTTTTTATCACATAAGAACAGCTACTCAACAGTCAGCCTCCATAGCATACAGTGAGGAGGTAACAGAGAAATTTTAGCTTCTTTATTATTGAGGAAGCCATCATGCAAAAATGCAGTACACATGCCAAAAGGAAAACTTTCTCAGTTCTAGTTGTGCATACTTGGATGCCAGATTGAATAAATAACCGCTCTATGCAAGTATGGATACTAAATATTGCCAGTAAAAGCCAGAGGATAATGGAAAACAAACTGGCTTTTTATCAAGTGCGTATAACCAATAATCTGTAACAAAACCAAACACACGGCAATTCACCTCGCCCAGCACTGCTTTCTCCATGGCTCCTTTTACAATGCGTGCAGACAGCACATCTTCCCTAGACAGAAGCTCAGCGGTGATGATAGGTGTGCTTATCTTTTAGCAGCATTGATAATTTCCTTGATGCGGGGAACCCCAAGAGTAACATCTTTTTATGGTTAAAGAAACAAGTTGTAAAAGGCATTATGTAATGAGCTCGGCTTCATATACATATTCATGAAAGCAAGACATTATCATAGCAGCACCCATCTGAAGTAGAAAGTTTCAGAAAATAAGCTGAAGCATCCTAATTCAGCATGTTCAAATGCCACAGAATTAACTAACATTTTCCTGAAGCAGAGGTAAAAAGGATACTCATGCTAGCTACTCCTGCAAAATGGAATGTTTTCAGTGTCATCTGAGTCCCTGGCTCTCCAATACTTTGAGCTCCAATTGCTCCAATGGACGCTCCTGCTTCGATTGTCTTTGAGAGATAACGAGAACAACATGTATCCAAGAAAACCTGATCCAGGAAAAAAGAGAAACTAAATCTTATAAAAAAAGGGTACACACACGAAATGAACAAACTGGCAAAACAATCTTTGGATCAGACCTCAACAAGAGCCCAAACTAGGTTACTGGATCTGGATCAACATGCGAACTTTTTTTTTTGCCCTCAATAAATAGATAGATGAAAAGATGCAGGATATCAGGTTAGTGGTTGGCTGACTATATCAGGGTAAAAGAACGCTTATATAGCAAGTTGTCATCTATTTGTGAGTGGTGTATGCTAGACCGATGCTGCTTTAACATAATAAAAAAATTGTGTGGCAAGAAAAAAATTGTCAGGAACAACAGGGAACACATTACTAATTAATCGGATTTGCACAGGAAGAAGAAAAACAAAGTTTCAGGGCTGCACCTAACAGCATAACACTGAATACTTTGTTCAGCTCACCTCCTATACTTTCAGTCTTATACTTCAATACAGATGTGCCATTTTCAATTCTCGAAACATCAGATAGTAATTACCGATTACACATGTCGTAATCTAACAAAAGCGGGTATCACCAGTGAAATTTTTCTGAGTATGAAAACATACTTGAATTGTTTAATAAGGAAAGAAGTGAGAGACTAAAAGCCCCAATTGACCACAGTTCTAGTAAAGAATTCAACTCAACCATCTGAAAGGATTATTTCTTCCCTAGAGAATATGATTATTATAGGAGCCAAATCATGCCTATAACAGGTATAGCCTGTGTCCATTATGAATCAAGCAATAAAAGAATTTAAGTTTCTCCTGGTCTATAGAGTCTCTCTTTTTTTAATGCTCTGATTCCCTTCATGGTATGCTGCCTGGCCAACTTCAGTATGGTATAGTTACCTCAATATGAACCAAGGTTCATATCAAGTTGTTTGTGTCATAAATCGAAAACCAAACAACACATACACTTTATATGTTGCGACTAAAAGTGCATCTTATGCACTAATCCGATAGGCCTTAATGCATGATATATTCACAAATTAATAGTAACTTAAGAAGCAGAAATTACCATATTGATATATCATATGGAATTTGCTGCAGAAAATTAAAACTACATGCAAGTCAGTTGAAAAGATAGCAAAAGTTTGATTTACAGCGTAAGATTACAGCTCTTTGTCAAAGCAGTGATAAATCTGGTAATAGGGTACGTGAATAAGGTCATAAACACGAACCTGTAGTTGTTTTGCAGATATGCCAGATATATTAGCAGCAATGGGTTCTTCTATGCAAGAATCTTTCTTTCCTACAAGATCCACATCTAGATGAAGTGCCCTTCTTGTGCATTCCAGTAATTGTATACGTTTCCCAATAAATTCTCTCAAGTCTTTCTGGAACTCTTCACTACAACCACCATCAGATGAGTTTTTAAGTTGTTGAATCTTAACCTCCAATATCTGTTTGATATCCTTTGGAGATAATGAATCTGATCCCCTTTGAGGACATGTGGCCTATAAAAGTAAAATGGTCAGAGCATCTCATGGTCATCTAGCAAAGTATTCTATACATTAGAACTAACCATGACTTTCATAAACAGTTGATCCAAATTTAAGGGTCTGCCATCTTTTCCTTCCATCTTTGCAGGATCCATGCCATCATCTCCATACAAAAACTGAACTATACCACCACTAGCATTACGGACTGTCTGATCATAGAAAACAGAGAGATCTTCTAAACCCTTCATCAATCTGCGGGACATATATCCAGTTTCTGCTGTTTTGACCTATGATAAAAAAATCATAACAAAGGAAACAAGCAGATATCAGGACCCCACTAAAATTTCTGAATGGGAATGTACAGGCTTTTTCTTAAACGAATCAGGCTGACGATTATATTAAAAAGAAGAATGCACCCAGACTGGACGGAAACAACAAACAACAACAGCGGCTGGTTGGATTGGGGCATCATTAACACAGCCACACCACTCGACAGACAATAGTGCTACTAAATTATATCAGTCATAGTGAAACAATTTGGACAGAAAATAGACTAGGCTACATAATTCCATCCCTATAGAGCACAACGTTTTAGCACAGGAAAAAAACATGTTTAAATTTAGACATACCGCTGTGTCAACAAGACCTTCTCGGCCACCCATTGTGTGGAAGAAAAACTCAGTAGCAGTCAAACCAGTATAGAATGAATTAGCAACAAAACCCTTAGCCTGCAAATGGAAAACAAAATCTTATCAGAATACTGAATTTGCTTTATTAGAATATGTTGATTTCATTATTTAAATTAAAACGAAATGGCAAACTCGCAGATGCCACAGATAGAGCAGAATGGTATTTATTTAAAAAATCATAATATTGCAAAACCTCCAATTTCTCTAAAAATTACTGCTGTAGTGCAGTAGATCAACAGATTCAACAAATAAAGACTGATATCATTATTCGGCTAAGTGTATTGGTTGTGGCGCACATGAATTGAGAAATGAAAAGTAAAGCTACTACTAAATCTGCACACTGGTGGTAACGAAATTTGCAGAACTTATTCTTTTGAACAGAAACAAAAATATCCAATGCACAGATTAGCAAGTCATATTCCTTTTCTTCTTACCGCAGGGGTCTTCGAATTTATAGGAAAGTGAGGAAGAGTTCTATCTATAAAACCATCAGGGGCACGGCGCCCTCCAACTGATTGCTGGCCAACACACGCAACCATCTGACTGATATTGATTGGAGAACCTTTAGATCCACACTGAGACATTATCAATGGGCTGTTCCTCCAGTGAAGTGTATCCATGCACACCTGAAAAAAAATTTCATCCCAAGAAAGTCAATAATCAACTTGAAAGCACAGAAACAACAGAGTGGACACATTGGCCAGCCGCTTACAAAATCACTACATCAACCCTGTTCAATGAATTAGAGTGCCACAAATTAACTAGAAATGAGGACATCCCTACAAGAAACCCAAGTAACACCGCAGATACATGACATTTTAAAAATTAATACCCAACATGAGGCTAAAATGTGGAGCATTAGACCACTTGTGATGACAATTATGTTTGTAATCGTAAAAAACTAACAGAGCAAAGAGGATCAGATTTCCAGCAGCCATTCACATGTTAATTGACTAAAGAAACAAACAAGGTAATGAAACTTGGTGCAGACTTACATTTCCAGCAGCCGTTCTGATTTCATTTAATACACCAGTTATCTTATGCTCCAACGTTTGAGCTGCGTTGCAGCCAGGATGCAATGCGAGCGCACCTTTCGCAAACAAAGAAATAAGATCATGGCATTGTTTGTATCCTTCATCTATTTTCTTTTTCTTTTGCCGATTTAGATGTTCTCCTGGTTGGACATCATCCACACCAATGGAAAAACCATGATTCCCTATAAATCTTGCACTGCAGAGGGGGAGTACATAATTCAGATCAGAACAAACTTCC
>OAMR01000183.1:640404-652290 GCA_900205405.1 Echinochloa crus-galli | reverse complement strand
AAAAATATCCAATGCACAGATTAGCAAGTCATATTCCTTTTCTTCTTACCGCAGGGGTCTTCGAATTTATAGGAAAGTGAGGAAGAGTTCTATCTATAAAACCATCAGGGGCACGACGCCCTCCAACCGATTGCTGGCCAACACACGCAACCATCTGACTGATATTGATTGGAGAACCTTTAGATCCACACTGAGACATTATCAATGGGCTGTTCCTCCAGTGAAGTGTATCCATGCACACCTGAAAAAATTTTCATCCCAAGAAATTCAATAATCAACTTGAAAGCACAGAAACAACAGAGTGGACACATTGGCCAGCCGCTTACAAAATCACTACATCAACCCTGTTCAATGAATTAGAGTGCCACAAATTAACTAGAAATGAGGACATCCCTACAAGAAACCCAAGTAACACCACAGATACATGGCATTTTAAAAATTAATACCCAACATGAGGCTAAAATGTGGAGCATTAGACCACTTGTGATGACAATTATGTTTGTAATCGTAAAAAACTAACAGAGCAAAGAGGATCAGATTTCCAGCAGCCATTCACATGTTAATTGACTAAAGAAACAAACAAGGTAATGAAACTTGGTGCAGACTTACATTTCCAGCAGCCGTTCTGATTTCATTTAATACACCAGTTATCTTATGCTCCAACGTTTGAGCTGCGTTGCAGCCAGGATGCAATGCGAGCGCACCTTTCGCAAACAAAGAAATAAGATCATGGCATTGTTTGTATCCTTCATCTATTTTCTTTTTCTTTTGCCGATTTAGATGTTCTCCTGGTTGGACATCATCCACACCAATGGAAAAACCATGATTCCCTATAAATCTTGCACTGCAGAGGGGGAGTACATAATTCAGATCAGAACAAACTTCCCATACACTAATTTTGCAAAAGTATGGTGTATATGTGATGTGTATAGATAACGTTGCAATGACACTTATGCAGTGTAGGCATTGAGGCCTCTCACATAAACTAACATGAATTATGTGATCACACAAAGCATGGAATCATCGCACCTAAATTTTGCCAACCGATTCATACAGCTTGCTGCAGCATGAGAATTATAATCTCTTAGAAGAACAGAGTACATGCCATCCTTGTTCCCATTACCTGCAGATAAAGGGAAAATTTATTTTTACTTGCTTCCAAATCAATCCTGTAAAACACAAATAGCAGCTGCACATAAACTACAAGAACTGATGAAAAAAAGAACTTTTTACTAACAATTGAGAAAATTGCAATCATTCGTACTATTTTGTGTATGTATAGGTTCATGGATATCGCGTAAGAATTATGTTTGTCCACAGTAATGATCTCAGAAAAGGAGGAATTATAGAATAAAAAACTACAAATTGACTTTGCTGAAAGTCTTGGTTGACATGGATATCCACATTATAATAGATACAGCCAACACAGTATAAAATACTGATGCTCATTCTTGAATTACATGTTGAGGACCCATCTTAGCCTTTAAATTACATCTTAATGTAATAATTTTGTGAAATATGTTTTTTTCTTGAGGAAAAAGATCAGGCATCCTCCAAAACTGAAGCGTAAGCTGGACTCTAATCAGCCACGAGTTCTCTTCAGTGGTTAGAGAAAATTACAATCATTTGTACTATTTCGTGTATGTATAGGTTCATGGATATCACATAAGAATTATATTTGTCCACAGTAATGATCTCAGAGAAGGATTGCCATTATTACCTAATGTGGCCTTCCCAACTTGTCCAGACAACAGTTCACTATTTCGGAAGTAGACATAACCATCATTGGGGCACATTGTTTCCCTTCCACACATTGAATCCTTTTCCTCCTTTTCCCCCTCTTTTTTTTCCTTTTGTTTTGAATAAATTTTTTCTTTAACAGCAAGATTCAAAAACACCTTTGTATGTGCATTAGGTCGGACTAACACACTGAATAATTGTTTACCAGTCCAAAGCTCAATAGGCTGCAAGAATAGAACACACCAAAAGATATGAGTATCTAAAATAAATAAAAGGATAAACTGTACAAAGACGCATACCAACTAAAAACAAATTCATAGATTTCATTTAAGAATAAACAAAAGCATGGCTTTTGCTATACTTTATTATAAATGTGGATACTGAAATTTGTTCTACAGAAGGTAATAGCAATCACCTAATTTACTATATTCAGATAATATCAACTATTCTAACTATAAGCATCACTAGAACCAGACTTAGCATAAATTTTTAGGTATGACCAAAAAAAAGTGCACTCAGTATGCAAATCTTACTTTAATCAAGGCTGGTGTTGGCAAATCAATGTTCTCCATTGCATCAATCAACAGAAGATGGTGATGTTGTCCTGTCTATTGAACAGGACAACATCACCATCTTCTAAATGCCTTTCAACTATATAGCCACACTTTAAATCCCGAGCAGTAATCCTTCTATCACCATACTTTAAGCTCCTGAAAATAAGAAAAGAATGATGTATGAAGGTCTGGCTAGCTAACAATTTAGAAGACCATCTAATACTTACAGTTTTGTGCCATCAGGTTTTATAATAAAATTAGCCCCTGGATGTTTATATGGTCCGTTTCGTATACACTGACGCAGCTTCTCAAGGTTGTAGTTTGAAACTCTTTCGGGATAAGTCAAGACTCGAGCCATCAACACAGGAATAGCCACCTGAAGTATTAATTAATAGTGTCATGAAAAACTATTGGAAAGTGGAAATTAAGGAACTAAATTAGACATCGATTACCTCTGTTATTCTCAAATTTGGATCAGGAGATATGACAGTCCTTCCAGTGTACTCAGTACGTTTTCCAGACAAGTTACCACGAAATCGACCTGTCTTCCCTTTGAGTCGTTGAACAAGGCCACGATGTTGTGATTCAGGAAGACAGGGGGCATCGCTATTTACATATTCAACAACTTGAAGTTGAAGCTGTTGCCAACAATCCTAGAAAGAACGAAAAGCACTAGCTAAAGATCTCAACAAAAAGTTACAGTGTAAAAAATGAACTACGTGTGCATTTGAAAATATGACCCCCTCCATTTTAAAGATCAGGACACTGGACACGAACAAAATTTAATGTAGCCAGAAATAAGCCAGAAGTTTGAAGTCTCTAAAGATGACTGTCCAATTACCCGCAAAAAAAATAAAGATGACTGTCCAATTTTTGTGCACAATTCCAATTTATTATTTCAGCTAATTAACATTCTAAAAATGATTAAAAATAAAATATGAAAAAGTGTCTCTATGAAAAAGGGAGAGCAACGGAAAAATTCTGAAACATGTAAAACAGAATAGTGAGGGGCTCTAAGATATCTTACGAAGCACTTGGAGAACAGACCCCCACTTTGAAGGGTCTCCTTAAGGATGGAATTTGTAGCGACAATGCTCTTCAATATAGCAGTAATGCTATCTTCGTTGCTGAAACAAGCAAGACAATTCATGATTGCAAGGTTGTTCTGGATCACCAATGAGCATGAGGATAAGCATAGGAACTCTTAAGAAACTGGAAAACAAACCTTGTTCTAGTATTACCAACAATAACAGAAGGTCGTATAGGTACAGGTGGCACTGCAATCTCTGTCACAATAAGTTTCTCGGGCCTATCACCAAGGTTTAGCAATTCACAATCCTGCAGAAATATGGGGAAACAATGGAACAATTGCTTAGGAAAACTAGAGATAAGTCCAGATTGGAGAATAGCGACCAATGCGGCTTGGGGCAACTTGTTAGGTAGGCTTAATGTTTTCTCAAGCCCACGTGAGTGTCCTAGTGTTATTGAGTACTAAAAGACTGAGTAACAGAATACATCAAATAACCATGTATCTCATATATTGTGGTACTCTCTTCACATAAGACTTTTGAAGAATGGAAAATGGGCCCTACCTTTTTTTGAAAGGATGGCAAAAGTTTTGCCGAGGTTTTATTAGAAGAAAAGGAACTGGCCCGGCTTTTTAGGGAAAACCAGGCCAGAAAACCTTACAGCTGACATGCACCAACTAACCACTAAAACACAACTAAGCACACCCTACCTAGCTGCTAGGCGACTCAAAAGACCACTAAATAAAACTAAGAGAGCACAACATCTGCCAAGGAAAATAGGCCCTACCTCATCAGTCATTCTTCTGAATAGAGAGAGAACAGTTGCAGGGTCTAACATTCGAATTGAAGTAGTGGACACTTTTTCTTTCTTGTGTTGTAATGCATTCTTCAGTTCTTCTGTATGTCCATCCAAAATTTTGCTGCAATCATGAATCACTATGAGGCCTACTCTGCCTTTTTTAACTACACCTGTATTTCCAACAAAAACAGGAAATAGTTGAGAGATTTTCTTAGGAAATGTTAGTTTCCATAAAAATAGCCAGGTGTTCAGTAAGATACATTCCTTAGGTAATATAATTATGGCCAAAATACAGGATAGCTTACCGTTTCTGTATTCACATCGGGGACAGCAGGTTAGTTTGCATTTGTCCCTCACTTTTTTCATGGTAGCGCTTTTCTGTAGCGCATCAGCTCTGGGATTTCTCATCTTCTTCAGAAAGTCTCTGCGGTCTTTCCCCGCAAGAAGAACCCTGCTACAGCCCTGGGAAACCACAAGCAAACAAGTATCAATGCAGAGTTCAACACACCCATGATGTATCTTCAGGGCAGTACCTTGCAGATACACTTCAACACGTCCAGCATACGGCTGAAAAAGCCGACATTAAAAACTGGAAGAGCGAGCTTCAGGTAACCGAAATGACCGGGACATTCAGAAAATGAACCATGGCAGGTGCTGCATTTGGCATCCTTATCTCGCTTGCTTGCAATTCCCTGAAATTGGACACAGGGAAATAAATTGCAACAACCTGAACATTGGTTCAAAGGAATTCCTATGTAACAACTACCAATTACGATTCCTCAATCAAAATGCATATTATAACGAAAAGCTACATTAGCTGCAAATTCAATGCAGCGCTGGGGCGAACACTGCAAGCCTGGGCGGATCATTACCATTCGCTTGTCGAGCAACCCACTGGGCACCGGATTCATGTCGTTGTCATAGATCCTGTTGTTCCAGACCTGCACCTCAGCAGACTTGCGAATCTCGGTGCCCGAGAGTACACTGAACCGCATGCTCTTTCTGAAATCAAAAGCGGACGGCCGAAACGGTGAGTATCGGAATAAGTGTAATCATTGGATTATGCTCCGTAAACGGGATGGGAACGCGGATGCTTACATCCTCCGGGCGCCGACGTCCTCGACGAAGGGCTCCTTCGTGCAGCGCAGCTTCTCCTCAGGCCGGTCCATAGCTGCCCCGTAGATTTGGGTAGGGTTGCTGGCCAGTGAAGTACGGCGGCGGGTGGAGACGACGCGTCGCCTCGGGCCGCCGCCGGGTCTTCTCCCGCGAGGAGCCCCCACGCAGAAAGGAAAGGTGGCAGTGGCGGGGTGCCGGGCAGCAGCGGAGGCGGCGGCGCGGGAGACCTAGATCATTTGCCTTTCTGGGGAATTAAATAGGTACGGTGAAACTGAATTCATTGTTAAATAAAACTATTTCTAGGGTTTCACCGGAACGTCTATGGGATGCACTGGTTATGTCCTTTTTTTCCTCGAGAAAGCAATCGGCGTTCGAAGCCCATTTAACACCATTTAAAATGATTTTGCCATCTTTTTTTTTGGCATGTATTTTGTTCTTCAGTTTAGCCTAATCGAGATATGACAGTCCTTTACCATATAATCGCATGCGAGAGCCTGTAGGCAACCGACTCAAATCAAAGTGATAAAAGCACAGAACTGTGCGTCCAAGCCTTGTCCATGCCTCCCTCCATACATGGAGCAGACCACTGACGATCACCAGTTTGTTGTTTGTACCGTCGTTCAGCTTGCTCATAACAGATCAAAGATTAAGGTCTCGCTAATCCAAATTCACTGAGAAAAGCGAGCAAGCCTGCCAAAGGTGCTCATCCGACAAGGTGTTCATATATTTCTATTTTTTTTCTACTGTAAAGATCTAAAACTTTCGATGGTCGACGAACCCACAAATTATTGAAACACTACCCCTCTTATTTTGCGGTCCATATGTATGGCGGTGTGTTTCTCATTCCCTATCTTTCCGACGTCTGTATAATTGTGTATATATATCATGCGTATTTTTTTGCAGAGTTACTTCATGCAAACACGTACCCTTCACAAATAAGTACAAGGGAAAAGTACTTTCTTTGGAACAAAATAATCAAGATATGTTCTCCATTGCTACATGCCTGCATCCTAGTCTGCTAGAGCTTCTGATGATGTGACATACAGGCACCGATGCACAAAAACTTATTACATAGCTGAAAAATTCTCCGAACGACTCTAAAGAATAAGCACGGACCACAGGGCAACCCCGCCGAGCAGCGCCGTCGATCCACCGGCGACGGCGACGGAGGCAGCAGAACTTCCCGGCGCCGGGGCCGGTGCGGAGGAAGGATAGTGGTAGCGAGGATCATCAGAAGCCGGCGGACGCGCGAAACCTCTCGGTGCGGGAGCCTCTTCGCCAGCGCGAGCCGGGGATGGGGCCGCAGCCGGCGCCGGCGCTTCGCCGTGATGCGGTGCCGGCGCGACCACCGCCAGAGCCGGACCATGGTGGCGGTGCAGGCTCGGAGCACTGGCCGGCTGCTTGGCATGGATCGCCGGCGCCGGCGCCGGGGCGTGGTGGCCGACATGGCTGGACGGAGTCGGCGCCGGAGAGTTGTGGCCGCCGTGGTGGTACGGACCAGGAGCGCCGGCGGGATGGTTGCCGTGAACCGGAGCCGGCGATGGAGCGCGGTGGATGCCATGGTACAAGTTGGATGCCATGGTAGTAGTGCGGGCTCGACGCGGTGGCAGAATGGTCGCCATCGACCGGAGCCGGTGCCGGAGCGCTGGCCGGATGGTCGGCGTGAACCGGCGCCAGCGCTGGGGAATTGTGCGCGCCGTGGTGGTACGGACTGGGAGCACTGGCCGGCTGGCTGACATGAACCGGAGCGTGCGCTGGCGCGTGGTGGCGAGGGTGGTGATGATGCGGCCTTGGGGCGTGCGCCGGCTGGTCGGCGTATGCCGGCGCCGGTGCGGAGGCGTGATGGCCGTGAGGACCTGACGCCGGCGCCAGGGCGTGATGGCCGTGATGGTGATGAGGGCCCGGAGCGGCAGCATGGTGGTGGTGAGGAGCAGCAGGAGCGTAGGCCGGCGTTTCGGCATGGTGGTGAGGGGCAGGAGCGTAGGCCGGCGCGTGATGGCTGTCGTGCGCAGTGGAAGGGGTGACCATAAGCAGCATTGCCATCACCGCAGCCATCGACGCGATCTGCGTGGCCATGGCGAGAAGGTGGAGGAACGCGGGGGAGCTTGGTGTCTTACAACCGTGGGCAAAGCACGCATATATAGAGTCGCACACCAGAGAGAGAGAGAGTTCTGGCTATCATAATCTTGGAGCTTGGAAACGTTTAATGATTCAGGGAGGAAACAGCCTTGCCGGCCTAAATCACGGCAAGTTTTGATGGCGGCGAGGCCAAATGAGTATCCGTTTGATTCGCCGCAACAAATCAATCAAGACATTCTTAGCACTGGCATATATCAATCAAGGCATCATGCAAATTACTTTCCAGATATCAGATCACAAGATTTCATGCAATTACTTTACTCGAATTATGGGATTCTTTTGATTACTGCTCCCCCGAAAATGCCTCATCCAGGGCACAGTTGACTGCAGTCTCTCTACTTCCATACTTTGCAATGCCGCTACACTATAAGGAAACAAGAATCGGTCACAATTAAATCACAGTAAACATTTCATTGATTTGCTTAAAACAGGGTAATATATAATGGATTCTGCTGTAAATCAAAGGAGAATTACATCCATATTCGAGCGCGAGCCTGACCAGGCTCTAGCAGCCAAGCACACTGGCCCCATGTTCCTCGAAACAAGAAACTGTCACAGCTTTACTACAATCCCAGATATCAAGAGCCAAAACAATTGTTACCTCGCACCCAAGAATTTTCTTGGAATTTATGTAACAGGATAACTAAATTTCTTTAAAATTGGTCAATGCATTATTACATTACAACAGCACTACAACAATTCAGTTCATTTGGCGGCCCGCACAGCCGCACCTCCTGGGCCCCTCTACTTCCATAAAACAAAACATTGTTACAGATATGGATATACTTATATACAAATCGACCTGGATGATGAGTTGAGGCTTCACGGGTGCTGTCAGCTGACAAACAATCGAGGATACACAAAATCTACTTCCACAACTGTGTGCCACAACCCTCCTACTGATAACTCCTCGCTAGCCCCAGATATCGGTTAACACTTAAATTTCATGTATGTTGTTGCATAACGTGGTAATACCTGAGGATTCGCAATGGAATAAAGTCCAAAAATGAGGATTGACTAGCGCTATCGATGTTGGCGTTCACAAGCCTGGCAAGCTCTTGCAGATTTGGGGTTAGCATATGTGCACTGATCGCATGTCCAAATGTTACTGTCATCCGCACCTCGGTTTGCACCACCAGATTTGGAGCTGGTGCTTGATGCCCTGTTCTTGCCGCTCTTACTTTTACCACCAAGACTCTTGGAAGTTGCGCTTTTGCTGCATGTGGCATGGCTAGTGGAAGGACCTACATCATTTAATCCAGTTTCCAAAGCCCGCACAAGATTTTCAAAATAATTGCGAGTCACACTGTAAAACAAAAGAATATGTCAAGTAAATTTATATTAATACAAAATCTAAGTGATCGTTTGTTTAAAGTTAGGGGTGAAGTCCTCAAGGAAAAAAAGCAAAGAAATGAATTTTTCTTCATGTTATCAGAGCAAGCATAGATGGCATACAGAGAAGTGATATATACCTAGTTAATCCAGCCAACTTTGTACGGAAATCATTGAAATCTTTTGAGGGAGATTCTGCTTCAAGGTATACATGAAGTTCTTTCTCTGCGCATTGATGTAACCGCTCCAAACCTGATTCCGCCTCACCTAAATAAATAGAAAGCAAGAATAAATCAGTCCAGCGACAAACTGACAACAGTCTATACATCTTTCCCGTGCTCTGGCGCACAGAACAGTGTGAGTGTGTGTGAGTCTATGTAGGACTTCTTCTCCTATCAATACAATGATACACAGTTCTTCTGCGTGTTCGAGAAAAAAAATCTATGGAAATCTATGCTTCAGACCTTGAAGATATTCAAAGAACTGTCTTTTGGCATGCTCATGCTCTGGCAGGTAAAATCCATAGGCGTAAGTCCACTTCAATACCCTTCTACATTCGACAATCTGCACAATGAAGCCATTCATGAAAGAACAACAAGACTTTGTGATAAAACCAAACATGCCTTTGGGCAGTAACGAAGTATACCTGTAGCCATGCCTCTATGATGAACTTCAGCTGTGACTCAGGTTGGCTTTGTATGTCACTTAACTTTTCAAGCTGAAGATTTGCACAAGTCGGTGTTACAAATTTTGGATTAGTGAACAGAGGTAGCTTCATGTAAGGTAGTAAAAAGAGAAATATTTATAATATTCAAAACGTATATGTTTTAGGGAAATAGGGAAATGAGGAATGAAGAACAACAAGCAAGTGTCATATGTGTATCATCTACCTTGTCATTCTGCAGACTTTGAAGATCCCCCAACGCTTTTTGCCTTGACTGCATCGTTAAAAACAGGATATTTTGAAGTAACCAGAAAAAGTCATACGTGCATGAGTGCATCATTGTTTTCATCTGTTAGGGTTTATGTGCACAGGAAATAATATCTCAACAGACATCTAAACACATATCTCAGCTGCCCTTTTTTCTAGGGAAATTATTGCGCATGCCTATTCATTATTTGGCAAATAGATATTTCTAGCCAACAGAACACCTGGCATGAGTCAATTGTTGGCCAGAAATCCATGCTGATGCAAGATCTAACATTTGTTCAGGTCAATTCTTTCACACTCAATGACTTACCGATTGATTGGCTGCCCATCTTTCATAATAATGTGTATATCTCTCAAGGGAATTCTTTGCCATTTCTCTTCTCCTTTCAGATTCATCATACTGTAGCCACAACAAAGCAAAACAAAGGGTTTGAGAAATTTCAGTACATCACCTAAAATTTGCTGGTCATAATGACATTAGATCAGAAGCTCAGAATCCCTACCGCTCCTTCTTGCCTTGCTGACTCATAGCGGTTACAAGCATAAAATCCACCAGTCCTCTCTCCATGCTCCGACCATGGACCAAGACACAACCTGTATTACAATAGCGCAAAATAATTTTTATTCGTGTGTACTAAGAATATAGGACATATAAAGGAAGAAATATTGCATACCAGCAGAACTCAAATTTGCATGGAGGAGTGCATGTGATGTGCATGCATCCCTGATTTTTTTCAATAGGCCGCTTGCATTTTGGACAAGGCTTTGAGTTAGCAAGTATCCTGAAAATCATAAATAAACAGTTTGCAAGTCAACAACACAGTTCACACTTGAACTACTTCCTCAGTTCCAAATTATAAGTCGTTTTGGCCTTTTTACATACATAATATTTGCTATGTCTAGGTGCATAACAAAACTATGTACTAAAAAAGCCAAAACGTACTATAATTTGGGACAGAGGTAGTATCTAAGACAGATCACGCAGCCATAACTTTACAACTATGGCTGCATGATTTGTCCTTTTAGGTGGTGTAACTTTTACAACTTCAGCGTCACTTTGTCCCTGTTATACCAGTTCATATTCTCAGATTCCGCGCTGTTCTTGAGGATCCACTTTGAAACAGTTGCGCAGTCTACTGGACGATGAGCTTCCTCAGTGCACTGCAAAAGAACAAAAACAAATACAATCTTAAGGTCTACTGATTACGATACAATAAACTAATCAATCAAGTACTCACGTTCCAACAAAACCCATATGAACAGTTACAATTGACATCGTAGCTGCCACTGCCCATGACGAATTCCACTGCATATTCACATCCAGGAGCAGGACACCATTTTGTCTGTTCCACAAACGTTCCACTTCAATCAGCATGAGTTTTAGGTAAGGAAAGTGACAAACCAAGTGCTGGCTAAATATGACAGTCAACCAACTACCAAGCAACACCATTTTTGAAGTAATTGACACAGTGAAAATAATTCAATTGTCGAAAGAACTCCACAATGCACAGTTGTTCGAAATGCATGAGAAATGTTTCCTTCCTTCTTTTGGAAAAAAAGGGGAACACGAAGAGGACGTGTTTGATTATTTATAATAAAAAAATAAATCTTCCACAGAAGTGAGTGAATGCAAATATCAGCTGCACAGATTTTTATTATAAATAATCAAACACGTCCTCTTCGTGTTCCCCTTTTTTTCCAAAAGAAGGAAGGAAACATTTCTCATGCATTTCGAACAACTGTGCATTGTGGAGTTCTTTCGACAATTGAATTATTTTCACTGTGTCAATTACTTCAAAAATGGTGTTGCTTGGTAGTTGGTTGACTGTCATATTTAGCCAGCACTTGGTTTCTCACTTTCCTTACCTAAAACTCATGCTGATTGAAGTGGAATGTTTGTGGAACAGACAAAATGGTGTCCTGCTCCTGGATGTGAATATGCAGTGGAATTCGTCATGGGCAGTGGCAGCTACGATGTCAATTGTAACTGTTCATATGGGTTTTGTTGGAACGTGAGTACTTGGCTGATTAGTTTATTGTATCGTAATCAGTAGACCTTAAGATTGTATTTGTTTTTGTTCTTTTGCAGTGCACTGAGGAAGCTCATCGTCCAGTAGACTGCGCAACTGTTTCAAAGTGGATCCTCAAGAACAGTGCGGAATCCTGTCTCTTATACACATCTAGATGTGTATAAGAGACAGGTTCGGCACCCTCGAGATCGACCGAAGGTTTTTCGAGGTCGCGGGC
>OAMR01000183.1:612967-637310 GCA_900205405.1 Echinochloa crus-galli | reverse complement strand
ACGTATATGTTTTAGGGAAATAGGGAAATGAGGAATGAAGAACAACAAGCAAGTGTCATATGTGTATCATCTACCTTGTCGTTCTGCAGACTTTGAAGATCCCCCAACGCTTTTTGCCTTGACTGCATCGTTAAAAACAGGATATTTTGAAGTAACCAGAAAAAGTCATACGTGCATGAGTGCATCATTGTTTTCATCTGTTAGGGTTTATGTGCACAGGAAATAATATCTCAACAGACATCTAAACACATATCTCAGCTGCCCTTTTTTCTAGGGAAATTATTGCGCATGCCTATTCATTATTTGGCAAATAGATATTTCTAGCCAACAGAACACCTGGCATGAGTCAATTGTTGGCCAGAAATCCATGCTGATGCAAGATCTAACATTTGTTCAGGTCAATTCTTTCACACTCTATGACTTACCGATTGATTGGCTGCCCATCGTTCATAATAATGTGTATATCTCTCAAGGGAATTCTTTGCCATTTCTCTTCTCCTTTCAGATTCATCATACTGTAGCCACAACAAAGCAAAACAAAGGGTTTGAGAAATTTCAGTACATCACCTAAAATTTGCTGGTCATAATGACATTAGATCAGAAGCTCAGAATCCCTACCGCTCCTTCTTGCCTTGCTGACTCATAGCGGTTACAAGCATAGAATCCGCCAGTCCTCTCTCCATGCTCCGACCATGGACCAAGACACAACCTGTATTACAGTAGCGCAAAATAATTTGTATTTGTGTGTACTAAGAATATAGGACATATAAAGGAAGAAATATTGCATACCAGCAGAACTCAAATTTGCATGGAGGAGTGCATGTGATGTGCATGCATCCCTGATTTTTTTCAATAGGCCGCTTGCATTTTGGACAAGGCTTTGAGTTAGCAAGTATCCTGAAAATCATAAATAAACAGTTTGCAAGTCAACAACACAGTTCACACTTGAACTACTTCCTCCGTTCCAAATTATAAGTCGTTTTGGTAGATACATAATATTTGCTATGTCTAGGTGCATAACAAAACTATGCACTAAAAAAGCCAAAACGTACTATAATTTGGGACAGAGGTAGTATCTAAGACAGATCACGCAGCCATAACTTTTACAACTATGGCTGCATGATTTGTCCTTTTAGGTGGTGTAACTTTTACAACTTCAGCGTCACTTTGTCCCTGTTATACCAGTTCATATTCTCAGATTCCGCGCTGTTCTTGAGGATCCACTTTGAAACAGTTGCGCAGTCTACTGGACGATGAGCTTCCTCAGTGCACTGCAAAAGAACAAAAACAAATACAATCTTAAGGTCTACTGATTACGATACAATAAACTAATCAATCAAGTACTCACGTTCCAACAAAACCCATATGAACAGTTACAATTGACATCGTAGCTGCCACTGCCCATGACGAATTCCACTGCATATTCACATCCAGGAGCAGGACACCATTTTGTCTGTTCCACAAACGTTCCACTTCAATCAGCATGAGTTTTAGGTAAGGAAAGTGACAAACCAAGTGCTGGCTAAATATGACAGTCAACCAACTACCAAGCAACACCATTTTTGAAGTAATTGACACAGTGAAAATAATTCAATTGTCGAAAGAACTCCACAATGCACAGTTGTTCGAAATGCATGAGAAATGTTTCCTTCCTTCTTTTGGAAAAAAAGGGGAACACGAAGAGGACGTGTTTGATTATTTATAATAAAAAAATAAATCTTCCACAGAAGTGAGTGAATGCAAATATCAGCTGCACAGATTTTTATTGTTCATTGTTGTATGTTAGACACCAACACCTTTACACCAAATCATATCAACTTACCTTTCTGTTATCTTCAATGTAAGATCTGCGAAGATATCTCCCATACTTTTCCTTATCCTCATCATCAGCCAGTGCATTTATCATATCTTGTCCAACAGCAGCAGCACAGGATCTGTCTCTTATACACATCTTGCAACCAAAATTGATCAGCACCTTGTGCTACAAATCCATGCGAAAGGAAACAATGAAGAAGCACACCTGGAAGCAGTAACTGATTTTATAAACTAAAGTGCACTACTGTTAACGGGATAAAGCAGTATTGCTTAATCTTAACTGAACAAACATAAACCTATAGCATAAGCTGAAGAAAATTCACAATCCCATAAACTTTACTTGCAACAGCTTGAACCTTAATAGTCCATCATATGTAAAGATTTTGCAAGCAATCAGAAGAAGGAATCTAAAAGAATAAGATTTCTATCTTATGGCAGGTGAGGACTATACCAGTTAAAATTGCGAAGAAGAACACATGCTTCATCATATCTTGTCCAACAGCAGCAGCACAGGATGGATCAGGACACCTCAACATCAAACACCCTGGACCATCATTTATAGCAGTGCCAATGTAACCTGTCAATAGCAAAATGTTAATCGGTGCATAGTTCTAGCAAAAAAATCAAAGGTATAGTTCTTTATCAAGTCGATTCCATGAAATGTCAGAACAGCAACACAAAGATGTCCAAAAGTGCCCCCAAAAAAGGCCCACCATACTGAAACGTGTATAACAAATTGATGCATGCGAAGTCTATCAGTATTACTAAAACCCTCTTATAGGTGGTTCTTGTTGGGTTTCATCTCTAGCGTGCCTCAACTTTTTCAACTTGTTTGGGGAAAGAAGGCTTTGTTGTTGTTGGATGCAAAGCAGCAAAGTTCCTCTCTGCTCTAGAAAGTTCTTATCATATACTCAAGGAATCCATTTTTTCAAATAGATATATCGAAATGCAGTATGGGCAGGTTAGGATAAAATGCAGCATGCTAAGGATGATAACTTTGAATGGTGTAACAAAAGACGTAACTGAAGACAATCACTTAAAAATTAGTCTCTCTCAGATTCTTGTTTCCACAAGATTTATAGGCAACCATGACACCAGTCATAAGAAAAAGTGATGCAGAAACGGCAATGCCAGCAACAACTATAGTAGCAGAACAAAAAGATATAATCACTTAATATGGTATCATTAAATATCACCAATCACCACCCAAATATATGGATGGATGAGCAATTATCATGGATCAGTGGTTTGATATGCTATGAAGTGGCATTCATTCATGCGAATGGGAATTCAAACATTTATAGAGATAAATATTTTAATCCCAAATTGACAAACCTCTCCAACATGTACTGCAGAAAGGATGACCACATGCCGCAGCACTCATCGCGCCGCGAGGACAACTTTCAAAACATATTCCACAAGTCACCTGTATGATAAGAATAATGTGTAAGAACTAAGGAGATCAGCATCAAACTTTTTTATATTCAGGAGCATTGAGTGTCCCAATCAAGGTTCGGTGGAATTGAATGGCAATAGGCAAGTAAATGACCATATGCACATGATGTCAAAATGTATAGTACATATGAAATTGTGTGCTCATGCATGTGCTACACAGACCTACACACATATAGTACCAACTACTTTCCCAACAAGGGGACAAGATATTTACATGGTTACTGACACAAATAGTTGGTAAATATAATTATTACACAAAATTAGAAGCATGAATTAAAAAAATATGAGCGGCTACAATATATGTGTTTCTATTTTATGTGCTATAGATACTCAGATACATTTTTTTCATTCATCCAATGCTAAGCATACAGGTGGGACTGATGATATAGTCATATAGAAAGAAATTATACAAAATTGGGGTAGAATAATTGTGTATTGATCTCCACAAGACATCCACAGCCTTTATTTATAGCGCTAGGATTAGCATGTTTCAAATAAGTAGTGAGGATTTTATCTCCAAAACTTCATCTCTAATGAGGTACATGTCATAGCTCAAAAGTAAATAAAAAAATACTGCAACAGATGTTTGTGATGAATGTTCTCAGTACTCAATGATTTCCTGTGGACACAGGAAACACGAGAATGAACACGCGATACAAGTAGGAATGCAAGTTCCATTTCTTTTGGGTAATTGGGTCGACCCAAAATTTGGTAAATGAGCTACAATGGCATACCATGTAATTAATTTAGGGAAGGGAAATGAACTAAAGTGGCAAGTCAATGTAACAAGAGCTACATGGGCGATGGGAGTACACCAAGCAAATCTCTACTCTCTTGTACTATTAGCTCTATGAAGATGAAACACACAAAGACACAATTTAACTCAAAGCGATTGCACAAGCTGATACTAGAAATAAGCACAAAGACTCATGACTCGTGACTCATGAGAAAACAAGCCATGTGCCACAAGTCGCAAGGAAATGACCGCAGCTAGTTTAGCGCCTAAATTAATGCATCGGCATGCTAATGCTACTTAGACACCAACTGCCTCCAAACGTGCTCCGGTGTGCAAGCACTTGGACCTATTCTTAAGCCACACGAAAACACAGCCACGAAATATGCACACTTGCAACAATATCAAAAGTAACAGCAGCAATAATCAAGAACTGTTATATTATTCAGAGAGAGGAAGTATGCATAGTCAACACAAAGAACAAGAGAAACACACACAAAACTAATGAGGCATTGGCATACTTCTCTGTCATTTGGCAGTTCAATGCACTTCTCTGGTAAGCCAACAACTTTACGAACACGCTCTTCATCAGCAAACCATTCGTCATGCACCTTACTAACACTCCTGTAGGGTAAACACCAGAATGAGGTAGTAAAAATAACAACATACAAAATTGATCAGCACCTTGTGCTACAAATCCATGCGAAAGGAAACAATGAAGAAGCACACCTGGAAGCGGTAATTAATTTTATAAACTAAAGTGCACTACTGTTAACGGGATAAAGCAGTATTGCTTAATCTTAACTGAACAAACATAAACCTATAGCATAAGCTGAAGAAAATTCACAATCCCATAAACTTTACTTGCAACAGCTTGAACCTTAATAGTCCATCATATGTAAAGATTTTGCAAGCAATCAGAAGAAGGAATCTAAAAGAATAAGATTTCTATCTTATGGCAGGTGAGGACCATACCAGTTGAAATTGCGAAGAAGAACACATGCTTCTGACTTAGAAATTGAAAGAACAGTTGACACCCTATTTATGTCATCCTCTTGGCGCTGCTTGATATCAACATCACTGAGTACGCTGTAATTTTGCTGGGTCACAAAAAAAAAACAAATGACTGCAATGAGGAACACCTAACACTAAATGCTGGTAACTGATCAAGTGATCTAGCATAAACTTAGCTAAGAGGTCAGCATGATATCACAAAGAGAATCAAATGTTAACTATAAAAATATAACAAATTCTTAGAGACAAACTCTGGTCAAACAAATCAAATCAATATGATTACTATTTACCAGCAAAAGCTAACACCTTGCATGTATGTGGAACATTGTTATAAGGCTAGCAAACAATGCATTTTTTCCATTGTCATGCTCAAATCACTTCCAGACTTCCTTGAACTGTTTGGCTTGCCTTAAATATCGTTCAAGTTCAGCCTGGCAGTAGCTTCCCTAAGAAGACATATTTAAAGATTGTTTTGGGTTGCCAGCTTCTACAAAAATCCCTACATTGAAACACGCTTCATAGACGTTTTTTTCCAGGATACATATTTGTTTTTGTTTCCGCTTCGATGTGTTACATTATCAGCCAGGGGCGAAGCCAGCCAAGCATGCCACCGGGGTCGGATCCATTGGTACAACGGGGTCATTTAGAGATGAACAGTGTTTTATATGGGGTTTTGCAGATTCCATCGGGGTCCGACCCAAACAAGCTAAGGCAGTTCCGCCCCTGTCAGCAAGCCAGAGGCATAAAACATAAGTAGATTTGGAGAATGAATAGCAGCTTCTCAAATTATTTTCTTTTAGTCCAAAAGCATCCCCAATGCAAATTGGTAGGGAACACGGATGTTGGAAGCAGATGCAGAAACAAGTAGAAGCTACTCAACTTTGGAAATCTGACAGTAAAATGGTCTTCAAGACAATGTACGAATACCCTAACACACACAAAAAAAACGTGTAACTGACAGTGACAGGTAATGACTACAGTAGTTCAACATCAATGTCAAACACCCATAAAATAACCATGTCTATCAAGTTTTATGGTTATATACAGCCAGTTGTAAATGAAATTCAAAACAAACTGTAAAATAAGCATGCAAAAGGATATTACATACATCTACATAAACACAATAAGTACCATAGATGATCATTTAACCGAAAGTTGTATGGAATTAGGATTGGACCAGGTGCTACTTGGACGTGGACAAGAGCGTCACAATTCAACACAGCTTCACATCTGCTTTGTCAAGATGGTTTTGGACACAGGAATGCTACTCGGACTCAGACATGGGTATAGCACTACAACTTGGATCCAGCAATCAAACATGGAAACTTAATGGGGGACAATTGTCTCCAAGTAACATTGGATTGGATTCCCCGGTCCCCAAATGCTATCCCTCTAATCTGCACCCCCTGAAATGATTGATGATGTACCAACATACTAGAAATGCTTGTAGTGCATTTGGCGGAACAAGATGCAAAGCCAGAATAAAATAGAAAACAAGGAAACAGATAAAGTAAGATTTCCTGTGTCGTCATCAGTTTTGTCCTCCCGTCACAATTTTTCTTCAGAACCATGCGGAACTGCACCAATTCTGCTCTTCTATTACAGCAGTGCAGGTTACTAAACTGTCTTGCATTCGCCAGTTCTAAGTCCTAAATACTTGAATGAATTTGGGCATAAAAGTACGGTAAATTTTTCTCTTGGCTGTTTCTAGGCCATTCAAGATGAAATTACAGATTGCATGTCAGTGAAGCCCATATACTCTATATAATTTGGCATCCAACAAGCAGATAAAGCTTAGCAATACTACACTCTCGAATCTACACTATCACCACTCGTACATAATTTTCATGGGAAGTATTTAATTGTCTGTCACAATGTGTTTGCCTAGTGCCTGACATGTATTTTATGCACCAACGGCGTCTGGCATCAGCCACTACACATACGCGCGACTGATTGCCCAAGCTCTGGCTTGCATCATCAATGCATATTCCTATAGGGCCATAGGGGTAACAACCTATGCAAAGGCCATTCACTCTGAACCAGTGCGTTACGTCCCAGTCTAAGCTACTAAACTAGGAAGGCAATGTCCTACACGTGCAACGCCTAAACAGACGTCTCATCAACCACCGCCTAGATTCACAAAATCACAGCCCACCAATTCCCACATTCCCCGCACGGACACAGATCCGCTCCAACGCAGGCCACGCACCGGGCTCCACAATGGCACAGCCTGAACAAATAAGGTTAAGGCAACACTAATGCAAGATAAAATATACTAATAGGTGAACCGTCAAGATCAGCTGCCAGATTGTTGAAAGTGCATCATTAAAGTTATGGTCAACTCAGTGTCAGGATCGGGCGGATCGGAGCGGCGCCCACCACGAGGAGGTAGCAATCGGGGTAGGGTGGCGAGGCGCCCGTGCGGATTGGGGGCAGGTGGATGCGGAGGCGGAGGCGGAGGGGAGGTCGGGGCGTGGAGGAAGGATTGGAATAGGGGAATGGAATGGGGGAGGAAGGGAGAAATGGACGGGTGGGTTGGGTTGGATTCGCTCGCTGCCTCGCTCTCTCGATTGTAGAGGAAGCTGGGAATGAGAGCTTTCCTCTCTTTTTCTTACACCTTTTTTTCCCTCTCCTTGTTTTTAGTCGTGTCTAGTTTCTCTCTCCATCTCCCTCTTACAGCTTTTCTCCGTGTTTTTAGCTGTATCTGGATTTGCTTCATTTCGCTAATTCATACGGAGTACTAGGAATCTTGGCTACGTTTTATAAAGGCAGCTTTCTATTAAGTTGCCACATTCGTGCTTGTCCTTGTGATGAGGAGCTCCGACAACACTATTACTGATATATATACTACTTATTAAACCGTTTTAGATTCCGTTTCAACCACGTTTTTCCAAACGGTCAACTGTTTCTTTTTTCAAATGAATTAATGCTTTGGAGAACATATCGCCTACAAGGACATAATACGACCATAGGAGTATGTGGCCAGAGGGCGATGATAATACCCTTATTGATAAGAAAATGTTGAAATATTTCTTTTAAATAGTATTTTATATTTTTTTAAAAATACCAGTGCAGACACTCATATTTATAAATATATATATAAATCTTATTCAGAAAAAATACAAGCAACATTGCTCAGTTAACTATTCGAACTCGAGTGGATAAACTCCACAACATGAAATATTACCAACTGACTTATTATAATCAGTTCTAGAACAAATATTGGACTTTCATCGAGGAGAAAGGGATGACCTCAGCCAAACAATAGGCATAGAGAGGATTCGTCGTGCTTATACACTGGTTAATTGATCTTGCAAAATATATTAGCTCAGACAAAACTAATATTTAGAAAGATACTTTACAAAGTTAAGCTTAGTAGCTAGAAGCTTACTCCCTCCGTTTTAGTTTATAAAGCGCCACTTAACTTGGCACAGTCTTCATACTTTGACCATTCATTTCTCTTATATTATATTATTTATAGTTGTAAACTTATAATCATTGGAGA
The DNA here is from genome assembly GCA_900205405.1 of Echinochloa crus-galli. Classification (NCBI taxonomy): domain Eukaryota; kingdom Viridiplantae; phylum Streptophyta; class Magnoliopsida; order Poales; family Poaceae; genus Echinochloa; species Echinochloa crus-galli. The sequence continues at coordinate 628,788 of OAMR01000183.1, read as the reverse complement.
GTATATTTGATTACAAATTCGACCATATTAAATATGTATTATAAAAATTAAAAATTGCTGGCTAAATTATTGATCAAAGATTGCATAGTTTAAATCTCGATATCCATGCACATAAAAAAGGGTAGCTTGTAAAATTATAGAACAGAAACTTCAAATTGTCGGAACCGTGGACCCGAAGTTAGAATAAGCCTTTAGAATCTAAGTTTTTGTAGTGTAAATGTGTAACGTAAACAAGGTGAGAAAAATCCTCTGTGCAAAAAATGACCATCTACTCCCTCTGTTCTGGAAAACTTGACGTTTAGGACAGCGACACGGTCTTCAAAACACAACTTTGACCTTCTATTATTATAAAAATATTTATCAAAGAGTGATATATGTATGGTTTTATGAAAGTATTTTTCAAGACAAAACTATTCATATAGTTTTTACATTTGTAAACTCAACAATTTAAAAGTTATTGATGATTTATATTCTCAATATTTGACCCAAACCTTATCCCAAACGTCAGGCCACATCTTTTTTTTTAGGGGAGAATAAAGGCCACATCTGTTTGAGCGCCCAAGCGTCTTGTCGTTCTTCTCTGGCCCATGTGAGGATCGAATTCACCCAACTCTTTCATCAGGATTTGGGCCTAATATGCACATCATCACCACAAAAGGCCCATAAAAAAGAAGAGAGCATTTTCCCTCCATTTTACCTAGGCATTCACTCTCCGTCCTACACCACATCAAATTTATCCTGAAATACAACACAATTGCTCATTAATTATTTTTAGTGTTAGTAGGATTAGTTATCCATAACGGTCGTTAAAATATTCACACAACACAACTCTCAATATTAGAACTAGGCATATGCAGCAGATTTGGAGCTCACCCAGGTGGAGAAATCAAGAATCCAGATCCAGTCGCTGCAGGACATGTGTAGCAAGTCATGGCTTGTGGACTTGTGGTTGTGGAGGCGCAGTACCAAGAGTCCGCAGTTGTGATGATTGATGAAGCTTGATCTGACCCGGGCTGTTGCGCGTCAGAAGAGGGTGCTCCAATAGTTGTCTAGATCTTGTTGGATATGGCGACCGACGACAAGTGAAATGGGAAATTGATGTGATTCGGTTCCGATATGTTAAGTACCTTATTGGGTGTGTTTAGATCCTTTGAAAAGGTGATCAAAAAGTCACATCGAATACTGTAGCGCACGTAGCACTTTTCGTTTGTTTGTGGTAATTGTTGTTCTACCATGATCTAATAGGCTCAAAAGATTCTTCTCGTCTTGTACATCAAAACTATACAATTAGTTTTTTTTATTTACCTAAATTTAATGCTCCATACATACGTCATTTGTTATATTTAATGTTTTGATGTGATATCGATGTGATAAAAAGTTTGAGAAAGTTTTGGTGGACTAAACACACCCATTATAGATTTACACTCGTAGAAGGAATAGCGAGATCTGTTCAGCTGTATGGTTCTAACATCCCAGATTTAAGTGAAGTAGTTTCGGAGAACATACAATCCTTTGTGTATTGTGGTACGTGATAAACCGACGGACATAAAAACGAAAAAAATATCATTTTTTCTTCGATACCATCAGCTCTGCGAATGTTTCAAGTTTTCATCTTACCGAATCCAGTGTCTTCATGGAATAATTACCTCCAAACAACCCCAAGAAAGATATAGACAACAAACTTAGGCAACAGCACATGCGCTTGAGTGCGCACATATTTTTCAGCGACTTAATATATAATGTACAAATAGCATACACTTTGTACAACAGTAAAAAGAAAAGGAAAATGAATAGTACACGCCACATACAATTATCCCGTTTTTTGTTTCTGAAATACATTAGCTAGGATGCCCGCAGCACTGCAGCAGGCGTGGAGCTAGCCGCTTGGAGTGGGTATCAACGCCAGCATCTGGTTCTTGATGATGCCCATGCACATCTCGATCTCCCTGAAGATCGGGATGTTCTGGGAGCTGCGTGGCTGCAAGCCCGACAGCGCTGAATCGAGGATGTGTGCGACTTCAGCAGGGTGGTACTGCTTCTCCGTGCAGTTCTGGCAAATGGTACCGATGGAAGCGTTAGTCCGCTAGGCACAGTGGGAGTGTTGGAATGCTAAGCCTGGAAAACATGCGGAGCTTAGATGGTTTACCTTTATCATAAGCATCATAGCCACGCAGGATGAAATCAATTCGGCAGGAAATTGTCCATCGGAATCACACCCATTTGGTAATCTTGAACTGCTATTAGTTGCACGAGCAGGTGTGCCGTTATCTTGATGCGATGCATTTGACTGACCTGAATCGGGAGGTATTCGTCTTATGCCAAGAATGCTTGAACCAGAGCCAGTACCACGGCTATTCAGGTTATCTAGTGCTTCACCTATTTTTGCAAAAGCATTCTCTCCTTCACTCACTTCGCACATCGCCTAAGGAAAAAAAGTCAGCAATAAGCACACTGTAACAAAATAAATTTAAAATATGAACAAGGAAAATACTTATATCTATGTAGCATCAAAAAAGAAGAATAAAATAGGTAGTGCTTCAGCCAAATACGCAAATTCTAAAAGCTAAAATGAATCAATCCAATGATAGGCATACCTAAGAATACAACATATAGAAGCTGCACCAACAAGCTGACAACAGTGCATCTAAAAAAATAAATTCAACCATGGGGGAAGACTCCCCGCGTGCTTTGTTCAAAGGGTGCTTCCAACCCGGGTCGAGTCAACACTAAAACTAGTCCACCGCGAGAAGCTTGGCGACAGCAGTGCATCTCAAAAAGAAATGTCCAATTGACAGGTACAACTTCATGACTAACCTCCGAACATAGATAACCGGTTTAGATGAATCAGATCCCAGATCTTATCATTAGTATTTAGACAGGCAGTTTCGTATTTCTATTAGTTGTCATTAAAGAATAGTGAGTAGCGAGAACCAAGTATCGAATCATTTTATTGATTTCTTGTCAGTGTAAACCTTATTTTATTGTTCCCCTCAGAAATGTAGAGAGCAATGCTCGTTCAGTTCAAAATGCAGAGCTGATAACTCAAAACTACATAAAGTGATAATAGATCAGAAAGCATGGAATGATACATAAAAGAATACAAATAATTCTGGTCAACAGACCTGGATAGCAACATTGACCATCATTTTTGCTTTGCATTTTGAAGTTTCAATAACTTCAATCACTTGGGAACCAGACTCCGGATTAATATAACCAAAAAGGCTGTACGGATCTGGTGCTCCAGCAAAGGCTATGCCATTTTCCATGGATTTAGGATATGACTGTACTGAATTCCCATGATATGTGTTGCGCTGGCGAAGCGAAAGCAAAGCTGCAGCTACCTGAGTATGAAAATATGTTGTGTCATTCACCTAAGTACATGAAAACCGAAGTTATTAAAGTGATAGCTTGAACTTGGGAAGGTTACTTGATCATTGGAATCTCTTAGCTGCACAAGCACCATAGCGTATTGCTTCCTGAAATGCTCCAAGTCTCTAATAATTTCCCCATCCTTTTGCTTTCCAGACACTTCTTCATTCATGTGCCTCAACTCCACCAGCAAAGCTTCCTACAACAGATTTATAGTTCATCATAACCTACTTGAATGATGTAAAATTCAAAAGTTATATTTAAAAAATTATTATAATAGAATGTGCAATATGTTTAATGGCAAATACACTCCGCAGACCCATAATGATGCTTACAACGATCACAGTACTCTAGGCACACCCTGATCTGGGAACTAAATGGAACTCATCTTTCATACTGGACGAGCAGGTTATCTCCATCTTATACTCTAGCCCATCTCAAGTATTAGACAGCTGATGACTTATCAAGGCTCCACAATGGCACAGCCTGAACAAATAAGGTTAAGGCAACACTAATGCAAGATAAAATATACTAATAGGTGAACCGTCAAGATCAGCTGCCAGATTGTTGAAAGTGCATCATTAAAGTTATGGTCAACTCAGTGTCAACCACAATACAAATCTATATGTACCGATTTGTCCATATCAAAATCTTAATTGCACACAGCTGTAACTTGCTAGAAAACAAAAAAGGAGATCTCAATTTGAGCCATGCAACTATACCCATCTGCAAACAATAGAGAGAGGCGAAAATAAGGATTAAATCTTGTTGCACTTGCCTTTTTATCAAGAGCGCGTGATAGTTCAGCAAGAGCTCTTATATCAGCCTCCCTTTCCTGTATCTGTGAGAGAGTGGATGGCTGATTGTACATTGCCTGTTGTGTAGCAACTGTAACCTCATTAACTGTCGCTTTGGCCTGTGCAATGGAATCAATTGAGTCACCCTATTGCGTAAATCCCAAAAGGAGTACAGTTAGCTAATTCTGCATTTGCTGTATGAAAGTAAGCAACATCCACGTCAAACATGCTACCTTAGCTTGCTTCATTAAAGTGCTTATTGGATGACCAGGAGGGATATGGAAGGCTGCATCAGCACCATTCAAATTCGATGTGAATCTTGCTGCACCTCCGCTACCCAACTCTTTCATTTGATCCTCATTTGCTTCCGATAAGCGGCTATAGTACTCATTGACAACATTTTGCTCTTTCAGAGACTCAGGGAAATTTTCCGGAGGATGCAGGGGCATGCAATCAATATCCTGAAAATAAATTTCTTTCAATACACCATATTTGGCATGCAATCGATGTCAAGAAGACTAAGGTATCTAGTCATATCTTCAGTGGGAATAAGACATAACGATCTTCTATGCTTAACTGTTCTACTAAGTTATTGCAAGTCATTGTCATTTCTGGAGTATAAGTAATCACAAAGATCAGTTGAAAGCATTTAAGTCAAAAGGCATTAACAAAACTAAAATCAAATGATAAAAAACACAAGTGAGATAGTAATTGATTACCATCACAAACTCAACACCAAGTTCAGGTCGATCAAACTGAACCCGGCAACGATTATGATCAACAGTCAGAACATTCCCATCATGAAGTTCCCTTGTTCTAGGATGGCAGGCTATAACACGCTGCCCAACAGCTATAGGTCGTGCAAGATCTGTTGGTAGGCCTTCTCTAATGCCAGATCGAAGCTCAGAATAGTGCTGTCTGACTGAATCACGATACTGGGAAAGCTTCTCCCTCTCCTCGTGCAAAAACTGTTTTGACAATCGACGGGGCTTTCCAAGAGAACTGCAGAACATTAAATTTAGGGGACAAATACAACTAAGTTAACAAAAATATTGAAGACTACAAACCTCCGTATGACACCCCATTCAACACGAGTCAGTCTTGGAACATGACCCAGCTTGACATGATTCAAATATTCAACAAATTCACTCTTTGCAAACCACGGATAATCAATTGCACTATAGAACCACTCAAACATGCACCATCTACGGAGCAAACGTGATGACAAGCAGTGAGAGAGTTTGTCCTGCAACAGGTTAAGAGTAAATATGACTTTTCAGCCATGCCAAAGTAATGAGACACATCAATCAGTACATGTAACAAGACAAAAAAAACAGTACCTTGGCATCAATAATATTACTCAGTGAATACGACAATTTATCACTTCCGGAATCACCGGCACCCTCAGTAGGTTTACATTCTTGACTTAGCGATTTTTGAATGCCTAATTTACGGCGGCTTTTAACCTTTGAGGTCAAGTCAGCTTGCAGAGTCGTTACACCTTGTGTAGTTGTCTCTGTGAGATCCATGGTCACTTTTCCAAAATCAGTAGGTGCTCGAGAATGATCCAGTGTTTTGAAATTGTTTTGTTTCAAAATTGGTCTAATATGAGTATGTCTACCTTTATTAGAAGACGCCTTCCCTTCTTCAGCAGAAACCTATTAATATATAGATATACCAGAACAAGAATTATGATGTATCTAAAAATCGTAAGGAGATTAGTAAAGGTAAGCTTGACTGTGCCTGGGTGGGTGGCAATTTGACACAATAAATAACTAGAGAGTAATCGAGTTAAGGCTTGGTACAATTATGTATTTATGCATATCACAATCATGCAGTATGATACATGCCATTTTGATATTATTGTTACAGAATATCAAATTCAATTTCACAGTGTATTATGATTGTCACGGTTGATGCCACATGCTGTGATCGAAAGTCGAAACAACAAACTACCAATAAACAAGAAGAATCACATATACCATTAAAAAAATTGGATGCAATGCATATATGTCACAGGATATATACAACAAAATAACCTTTCCAATACGTCATTACGGAAGCACAATGACGAAAACTGAGACAGGGTTTGAAAAACAAGTAAATTCCTTCTATGCCAAGTTCTCTCTCAATTTTGGGGGTGTTAAGACAGCTATTTCACAAGAATATTGCAGGTAGATACTGTGCAAGATTAGAAAAACACAAAACTAGAGAAAACCATGGAAAAAAGCAAGAAATAGGAATAAGTGGACTGGGAATAACTAGGCAGCAAACTTCAGACAGGGTCCCAATATGTCCAGTCGGTGTCTATAATCTAACCCTGCTCAAAGATTCTGACACCACGGGACATGTGAATTGGTTGTTGTTCTTGGTGACAATACTACCATGCGTATTAGTATATTACTAATACCACCTCTTACATACCCAATATTGAAATTAGACCTACTGACCTCACTGCCCCTAACTAAATCTGTAGAATAAATAGGCCAGAAAAGGTGATCTAGAAAGGCAGCAAACTGAACAGCATGCCATCAGTTCGACAGTTCACATGACATTAATTCAGTCAATGTTTCATATATCATTTGGTAATTACCAATATTTTGATAGCTAAATCCCAAAGGTAAAGACATGCCTTAAAATGCTGATGTTGGTAAAACTAAAGTTTCATCTAGATATGCATGGTTTGAGTGTAAAGACTTAACAACAGAAAAAAAACAACAGAAAAGGCAATGAATTTACTTTTATAGGAATATGGCAATTATTAAGGCTACTTATGGGGGGGAAAGATAGGGTCATCCTATTAAAATTACGGAGTGATCCTATGATGGAAAAATCAATCTAGTATGGCAGAAGTTTGAACTTCAAACAAATAACCCATTAATCTATTGCATAAGTCTCAACTCCAAAAAAAAAAGGAAGAAAGAAATGGTTGAGCTAGATACCTCAGTCTTCTCCACATCTTTAAGTATACTCTTTTCATCTTTTGAAACCTGTATAAAAAATAAATCATACAAGTTTATGCACACCATAAATGAATTATAGCAAGGAACTAAATAGTGGTGGTAGAAGATGGAATAGCAGTAGCTGGGTCAAGAAACTACATAAATAATATAGTGGTGCTATAACGGTTAGAGCCAATAAATATTGAAATGTGTTTGCAAATTCTGTTTAATATATATACATGTTATGCACACAAATCCATACACAAACATAAACATAAATTGTAAGTACTTCTAGAATTAGCATAAGTATACAGCAACCAATGCCAGCATGGACACTACACTGAAACCAGTCCACAAGAAACTCAATCTGCAGTTTATAACTGAACAATTTATAACCTTCAATTATTGAGCAGACACTACTGTTTTTCAGAAATGATTAACAAATAGTGATTTTGAAAGTACCTTTCCCGTGGAGGATTTCCTTTTCTTTTTTTCTGTTTTATTAACGCCACATGTACAAGCTTGCTGCTTTACTTCAGAAGTGTTGTTCCCATCATGATGGGGATCCTTAGCATGTTTGGCTTTTTTCCTAGTAACCATATCAGCGCTTGCCATTTCTGACTGCCTTTTGAGTTTTTTTGCTGTACTTTTGGAATTATCTTTCTGCTCATACACCGATACAGCTGTAGGCATACCAGGCTGTCCATCAGAATCATTGTCTTTGATTTCATCCTTAATCTGTGCTGACGATTCTGGAAAATCATTAGGAGCACTATTAATAACAGTCATTAACAGAAGCAATGTACTAAAACCGCTAGGTGAGAAATGGCCTGGCGCCTACTAAGCAAGATAGCAAACTACCTTTACAAAAGGTGAAAAAATCATTAAAAGAATAAAATATTGATGAAAGCTAATTTTGAAATAGCACTTTTGAACCATAACTTTTGTGCATTTCTCATTCAATGGGTATTATTGTTAGAAATTAGAAAATATCTATCACTATGCAAGGAGTTTAGTGGAGCTCGTCGTATAAATTAAGGTAAAAAGCTTTTGCCACATAGTGGCATTTGTTGTTGGACATCTCAGATTAGATATTTTGTTGAGTTGAGCACAAAATTTCAGACATTACAGTCCGAGTGCACCATGTCGGTGCTGGTTAATATCCCATCCAAATAGGGCCTGTCTGAAATAGCAAATATAACTTCTCAACAACAGCATTTTTTGCGGGTGCTGATTGCTGTTGTTGTGTGTGTTGGGTGGGTGGTCAGTAATTAGAAAACAAAACCCTGCATTACTGCACTACATCCCAAATCCTCCTCAAGGAAGATAAAGTACAGCAGTGTCATGTGGCTTAATCCCTCTAAACATGTCTGTAAACTTTCCAAACCTTTATGCAAATTAGAATCAGAAGAGTGCCAAACAAAGTTGAATACACGAAATGAACCACTACACCTGCTCAGATACAACAATTGCATTGTTCTGCATCTTTCCATTTAGTACATGAAAAAACAATATGGTAATGGAACAACAGAATAAAACGGGCTGCATTCGAGCATAGCGTTTAATAAAACATTAGAAACACAAAAAAAAATTAACAATAGTATGAGATAAACTAACCGGACTCGACAACTGAAGATGGTTGTAGGATGTTCACAGATAGATCAGCTAAAGTATGTAATGCATCTAGAGCTAAACTTTCATCTGCAAAAGAAGGGAGGAATTAAGGTTTGCTCTGTATATATGGAATGAAAGCAAGAAAACAGGTTATCCTTACAACTAACAAGCATCACGTTAACATATTGGAGAATATGAACATATATCAAAGCAAACAACTAAATTAAATAAAATGATAAAATAGATCCTCAAGCAGGACACTTCTCTATGCCAGGAAAACTCTGAGTGTGATAAGTGACAACAATGTATTGTTCTATTTATGTTTCCCGGCTACAGAAATCATTAAATCTTGTTTTATAGTGCACCACACACACAAGACAGCCAATATTCTGAAATAGAAATTGGATGCAAAAAAAGATGATTCAAAACATGGTTATTTTCCTATCCCACAAAATTGAGAAGCACTGTACAATTTCTACATGTTCGACTGAAACTTTCGTCTCACACTAAAAAGAGAATCGTCATATCATAATACAGGGCATGCTTGCTTTAATACTTTCTATTTTAATTCTACAGATTGGGAAAATATTTAGCAGTATAATTATAGAAAAAATTGAACACACTTATCCATTGCCCAAATTTCAATTCATATATACATGAAGAGAATGCTATTCTCATCCGAAAATCAGTGCTGCTCTACAGATAAAAAAGGGTTTTTTTCCTCGAACTACACAAGAGAGCTGTGTTTCATTTCATTAAGGTAGAAAAACAAGTATACGAGTCTGGTTAGACCATCCTCGAATACAGAAACACAACACCCACCCACACCAAAGAATACAGCTAGAATACGGACATACCATCAAAAAATAGTTGACGGCTTCTTTTATTTGATGCGCTAGATGGCCATGCAGTTTTTCTTCCCAATGTCCCCAGCTCTGGTTCCTCTTTCGCCTTTCTTCCGCTATGCCCTTCTTCTGTACCACTGCAAGCCTCTCTATCATCCTCTAACTGATCACCTCTTTTGCGTGCAGCTTTTTTCCTCCTCTTTTGAGACCTCTTTACTTTCTTCTGGGGCTTGCCGCATGGAGATTCTTTGTTAGTCATCAAATAAGGCGCACCTTTAGTATAGTCACCAGTCTCAGCTTCCCTACTTCCTAAACTAGCTTCAGGGTAATCAGCATCCAACTGAAATCCATGCAACTTCGAGCTTCCCATCTCTGAATCAGCATTCTGCAAGTGCCGTACAGGTATCTTGATCATGCAATTACTTTACTAAATGGGTGACTAACAAAAACGGGAGAAGGCGTAAAGTCCAGTTTCTTACTTTTCTGTCACTACTTTTTATAGGAGACAGGAACATGCGATCGCCAGATCTCCCAGGCGTTTGAGAAACCTGAGGTGAGCCTCCTCTTTGATATACCTCCGCCAGAGCAAGCGCGGCTACATGAGCTCCTTCATCATCACCATTGTTAGAATCTGGTTTTGCTTGTCTATTTGGTACACCCCTCTCGTCTCGATGGTACATGCTTGCAACAGGTACTCTTGGAGTCCTTTTTCCAACAGCGCGTGGTCTGTTCCCTACAAACAGGTCTACAATGATTTCAAGACCTCAGATCATATCATCACTGTTTGAGGAAAGCAAAACTGCAACATCTTCTCTTATGTTATATGACAGCGTTGGGTGCTAATATTTGATAGAAAGCAGATACTTAATATCAGTTAAGTCACAAGATCATGTTCACAAGCACTTATAAGTTGTTGATATTGAAGGAAGATAATGCAACCACAAAAATCAGGGGCAAATACGAATACAACGGAAAGAGGGGGAGGCATAATAAGTGCTCCAAGGTTGTCTATTTATAGTCCAGGAACAAAATGAAATTGTGACAAAATTAGCTTTGCTGAAAGAGACACAGAACTCATATGCAAGAAGAAGGTGCAGAGGGACTGGCAGGGCTTACAGTAGACTATATTGACTTCAAGACTGGCCGGATTAGGAATCCTATTAATAACAGTCATTAACAGAAGCAATGTACTAAAACCGCTAGGTGAGAAATGGCCTGGCGCCTACTAAGCAAGATAGCAAACTACCTTTACAAAAGGTGAAAAAATCATTAAAAGAATAAAATATTGATGAAAGCTAATTTTGAAATAGCACTTTTGAACCATAACTTTTGTGCATTTCTCATTCAATGGGTATTATTGTTAGAAATTAGAAAATATCTATCACTATGCAAGGAGTTTAGTGGAGCTCGTCGTATAAATTAAGGTAAAAAGCTTTTGCCACATAGTGGCATTTGTTGTTGGACATCTCAGATTAGATATTTTGTTGAGTTGAGCACAAAATTTCAGACATTACCAGAACGAATGCTGTCTCTTATACACATCTAGATGTGTATAAGAGACAGGGCCGGAACCGGTACCACTGCAAGCCTCTCTGTCATACTCAAACTGATCACCTCTTTTGCGTGCAGCTTTTTTCCTCCTCTTTTGAGACCTCTTTACTTTCTTCTGGGGCTTGCCGCATGGAGATCCTTTGTTAGTCATCAAATAGGACGCACCTTTAGTATAGTCACCAGTCTCAGCTTCCCTACTTCCTAAGCTGGCTTCAGGGTAATCAGCATCCAACTGAAATCCATGCAACTTCGAGCTTCCCATCTCTGAATCAGCATTCTGCAAGTGCCATACAGGTATCTTGATCATGCAATTACTTTACTAAATGGGTGACTAACAAAAACGGGAGAAGGCGTAAAGTCCAGTTTCTTACTTTTCTGTCACTACTTTTTATAGGAGACAGGAACATGCGATCGCCAGATCTCCCAGGCGTTTGAGAAACCTGAGGTGAGCCTCCTCTTTGATATACCTCCGCCAGAGCAAGCGCGGCTACATGAGCTCCTTCATCATCACCATTGTTAGAATCTGGTTTTGCTTGTCTATTTGGTACACCCCTCTCGTCTCGATGGTACATGCTTGCAACAGGTACTCTTGGAGTCCTTTTTCCAACAGCGCGTGGTCTGTTCCCCATAAACAGGTCTACAATGATTTCAAGACCTCAGATCCTATCATCACTGTTTGAGGAAAGCAAAACTGCAACATCTTCTCTTATGTTATATGACAGCGTTGGGTGCTAATATTTGATAGAAAGCAGATACTTAATATCAGTTAAGTCACAAGATCATGTTCACAAGCACTTGTAAGTTGTTGATATTGAAGGAAGATAATGCAACCACATAAATCAGGGGCAAATACGAATACAACGGAAAGAGGGGGAGGCATAATAAGTGCTCCAAGGTTGTCTATTTATAGTCCAGGAACAAAATGAAATTGTGACTTAGCTTTGCTGAAAGAGACAGAACTCACATGCAAGAAGAAGGTGCAAAGGGACTGGCAAGGCTTACAGTAGATTATATTGACATCAAGACTGGCCGGATTAGGAATCAAATGTTACTGTTGTGCTCTAGAATAAGTTGCAGAATCAATTTAAGGACAATAACTCAACAGTAAAAATAGATGATATGTTCAAGAGAAAATTAGATAATTAACTCACATGCCTAGTAAAGTAGTTGGCAAATCACTAAGAAGTATAGCAAAGACTTTGATTGTGCTATCTGAATGATTGGCACCCGGCAGAATCATATCAACGCGACTGTATCCTAGGGATCTTATATTAGAATTAAGATCACCATAAGATATTCATATTACTGACTTCTAAAACAGGATAGGAAGCAGTGCCATAGATTTAGGGTAGTATTAATTTCTTATTATTGTAAATCCAAACTTAAGATAGATGCATGCGCAGTCAAGATCTCAATTGACTGATAGGGGCATTCCGGTATGAAATAGGAAGTATTCTTCTGAACGAAACAAAATTGTGTACTCCGAATTTTACCAAACAAGGGACTCAGGGTCAATTATGGGTATAACAATAATAGAGAAAAAACATTGATTTTCGCTGCCCTGCTAGAACTAGCTCCGTTAATCTTGTATTTATCAAACCAAGACCAAAAATCCCTATTTTATGCGATCATGTATATCTCAGATTCCCACATAGCCTGGTAAGACAATATCTCAGATTCTCAGATTATGCATGCTTCCTAGCTGTACAAACCAGTACTTGTGTCCAGTAAAAAATATCAGGCATGTACATAGGAATATCTCAAATTACCTCCAGAACGTTTTTTCTTCAACAAAGAAAGGCATCCATAGCTCGATGAAGCAGGCTGAGAATGCAATTGATCAGGGTAACGTGTATCAGATGTCTTAGACACAAACTGAAATTTTGCACGACCACGTTTTTGTGGCTTCCTTGAAGTTTTCGGTGAATCATTGCTTTCACGATCACTGTTACTTCCATCCTACAGTCCATAACAGATGTCCTTGTGAGTATTTTCAACAAATGTAATTAAAGGATATAGCTGCTGAAGTCGCATTTGCCACATAAGAAGTAAATACACCAGCCATGAAATTCAGTAAAACAGTACTCATGGATGCAACAAATGGTTCTAGATTTTTGGATTTTGCGATTGATGCCAAAGTAGTTCCTGATTTTGCATATACCAAAGGGCAAAAGAATACATTTTTGAGACTCTGCTTATACTCTGTTAGCCCATGGCCACAAAGATGCAAACAGAATGTCTTGCTGGGGCGTCAGCTTTTATAAACATGCATAAGATAAAGTATTAAAGAGAAAAATTACAGATGCTGTAGATATAGTAAACCCTATAGTGTTGGGCCACTTAAATATAGTCTCACCAGAATATTGTAGTGATCAGTCATCATCGCAATTAACCCGGCAGCAGTTGCCGTTCCCTCTGGTAGGGATAAATAGGCCTGGATATGCATAATATGTTAATCTAGCACAATGAAGTGTGTATATGAAAATAGTTGTGAAATTAACAGGCAAACATGAATACAAGCAAATTAAGCAGCTGATCTATGGAAACTTTGGTTACCAAATGAAGATGTGAGTGGTTATATAATCTAAGAAGCTGAATATTTACCTTATTCATGTTGTAAAGAGCCTCCACCATGTCAGACGTTCTATCACGGATAGCACCAGCAATCTAAAAAGTGAAACGAAAAAAAAATCAGTACATACCATATAGGTGCCTTTACCTGGTCTCAGTTCTATCTGGATAAGTTTAACATATAGACCTTTCTCCAATCTTTTCCGTATTTTCTGTAGGCACCATAGAAGCGCTCGAGCTCCTCTTTACTCCACTGAGACCCAAGCATGTCTGACAACTTTTTCTTCTGCAAATGAAGGATTTTTTTTTCTTTTATCAAAGATCAATGATGAGGCGAAGGTACTGCTAACTACTAGAATGCATTTGCACTACCAAAACCATGATGGAACCACACTTTTTCCTTGAAAACATCAGATATCTAGAAAAAATAACTAATACATAAGACTCCTACCATGCCATACTGTCAGATAATCCCATACGTCAATTATGTTCATTGCAGAAAGAAAAACATTGATTTTCATGTATACTTACTCGCACTTTAATTTTGGGTACACTTGTGGTATCTTTATCCTGCCAATCGTCATTGATTTTGGCATAGCGTTTATTTGCATTTCTCACTTTCCTTGCTGAAGCCATTGAAAATCACTCAATCTACCTGAAACCACAATTCACTGGAAATTTGTGCTAAGCATTTCATTAACATTTAAGCCAAAGTTACAAAGGAGAAATTCAATAGGACAATTGGACGACAAGACTTATTTGTACATGTGGGTGCATGCACCATCTTAAAGTGCCTCATGATTTGTTGATAGACGTCGTGATGATTAGAAGTGCCTCAAGTGGTACCAACAGTCACAATATGGTGGAAGAAACCCAAGCCAAACAGCATAGCCCACATCAACCAAGTAGAATTTACCTAAAAGAGTATACACATTATGGCAGCTACTCCAGCGACCTGAGCAATGATTTACGCCGGTTGATAGCCAAAATCCAAATCATCCATCTAAACATTAGAGCCAAGGATAACTTGCAATTAGAAGCAGACAGATACATAACAAATTGGCATATGAAAAGAAAATCAGCCTCAAAACTATCTGCAACCCTAACCTTGCTGTACACAGCTCAGCCTAAACATGTGCTAAACATCCGAAATCAAGTCTACTACAAAAGAACACACGAAATGGTCAATCCCCCCCCCACCACACACAGACACACACACAAAAGAGGAAAAAATGGCCATTTAGTGTAGGGAACGAAAGCACGTGATCATTGTAGTTCTGAATCTTTCTAATTGCCAACTGTGAGGTTAATTTCACCTACAGGAACCTAAAAGGAAGGTAGGGAATGGGCAGGCTTACCCCACTGCTCCCCTTTGCCGGAGGGTGTGGAGGTGCGTCCTCGCCGGCACTACCTCGCAGACCTGCAGAGAGAGATAGGAAAAAGCAGTGAGAACGGAGAGGACCCCTGCGGCGAGCGAAGGGCCAACCCTAGTCTCCATAAAGAAGACAGTGGAGGAAGGAGTGCGCGTCCCGAAGCAATGGGAAGGAAGGAGCCGGTGGTGCAGGCGGCGCAGATCCGCCCGCCGCATCCACGAATCGCGTCGTGCACAACGAGCGCAGAGACGGAGGGGCACGCGCCCAAAATCGATGAGGTGGGGTTGTGCGGGGGAGGGTGGGGGTCGAGGGGTTCTGGCCGGAGGAGGAGGAGCTGCGCGTAGACTCACCGGGAATAGAGGGAGCTCGTCGGAGAGGGAAGATTCTCGCCGGCGGAGGAGAGGACGAGGCGCCGGCGGCAGTGCAGCTCGGTAAGGAGGAACGGGGAGGCGTGTCAGCGTGTGCGGTGTGTGCCGGTCGCGGGCTCGCGGCGGAGGGAGGCGTCAGGCGTGTGTGCGTGCGGAGGTCGCCAGCAGGCTGAGCGGTGGATGGCTGCCTGAATTGGGCTTCTTCGCCTCGAGCCAGCAGGATGCAGTGTGGGAAAGAGGATCTCCCACTGAAGAGAGAGCGGGCGGAGTCGTCGAGCCTGCACACAACCTCACGGGCTTCTACGCTTCTGCTGGGCCACGCCCAACCGGCCTACCTCAAAGCCCTCCAAGAAAAAAATCTTTGGCTCTTAACTTGAAAGAAATAGTTCGA
>OAMR01000183.1:575512-599630 GCA_900205405.1 Echinochloa crus-galli | reverse complement strand
GCATCGGCACTGCGGCAAACTGTCGAACACCTTGAGGGCGAGTTGAAGTCGACAGCCTCCTTTGCACCAGGAGCCACTGGATCGATGTGTGTGCTTGTCGTGGAAGAGGCTGCAACAGAGGAAAAAGTGGTCGGCGACGCCGCCGCCGCAGGCAGCTCGCTCACTGCCTCCTTGACGGGAACGGCATCAACGCTGGAGGTGAACCGCCGGTTCCACTTGGCATCTTGAGCGCGGAACAAACGATCCATCTTCGCGTCCAGATCAGTGAAGTGGTTCCTGAGCGCATTGATGATGAGCTCGGCATCCAGAGACATGGCGCCGTGGCGATGAACAAAAGGGATGGGTGTGGGGGGGGGGAAATCCAAGGAACTTGAACGGCTCTGAGTACCAATTGTTAGCAGCAGGGTAGTGGGGGCTAGAATAGAGAAGGAATTCAAGGGAAGAACAAGCAAGAGGTTGGGGATTGGAGAACAGAACAGTAACCACAGAGAAGTTTACTTGAAGAAGAAGATGAATAGTTCATACAATATCTCATACCCCTCATCAGTTCAGATTGGAACACTATATAGACTATTACATGGGCTAGGCCCAAGTACGTGCACGCAGGCACCTGCTGGCATTTTGCTTGAGCACGGTCCAAGTATAATTGAAGACTCTTGATCCATTTTTGGTAGCCGGTCTCCAGTGGCTGACAGTTTGACCCCATATGGCCACCTATCCATAGGCATATACCTGACACCGAGCCGAGCCACTCTACCAAGCTTTCACAAGCCTTGGCTCGGCTCAATTCCACCCCTACACACAATCAGCCGAACATCTGGAATTGGCTTATTTCGGCCTGTTTTAATTTATTTTCTTTTACATAATATTATTTATTTTATAGCACTATTCATTCTATCGGTCAGATAGGCTCAGCCGGTTGTCTCGTGCCCGCCTATTCGATTCCGACTAGAAACGCAAGCCGCGGCACCCAGAGGGAACCATTTTTTTTTTGTCTGGACATCAATAGCACACAAAATTAGCCTTGTTGGTATTTATCTTAATTATTATACCGTTTATTATTATACTTTGTAAGTTTGAATGTTGACGGTAAGAGACAACATCCGAATTCGCCTCGGCTGAAGCTTGGATTACATACTAACGTACCACAGCTAAATAGTTCATCTTTTTTTACCGTTGAATGTCGCAGCCGCTAAACTTTCACCTTCCTACTCCATTACAAAAGCTCTTTTATCTTAAAAATGTACAAAGATAGAAACTTGCAATCTTCGAATCTTCTTTTGCTTGAATCTTCACTGTCATCTCAATTCAATAATTATGGCTTAGATATCACCGGATGCTCCAAGTCAATTCAATATTTCGGAATTTCGGGTACGAGGTGATTCAATAATTAAATTATGTTGCTTCTCTGTATGCAAGTCGTAACCAAAGCTGTTGGGTGCGAGCTCATTTTTCCGTCTCTCTGTTTCTTTCTCCACTGAACCAGCAAAAGAGCAAAGCTCAAACAACAGGTGCTATTGGTGCTCTTCTACGGTTCAGATATCTGAAGAAGAAAAATTCAGGACGACAGAGAAATTGGGAGCAGAGGGAGTGAGGAGGCAATCGTGCATTTTTAGATGATCAGATCTCCGTTTGTCAAACCACTATTTGTTAATCCGATTATTGCTAAAACTTTCAGAAAACAAAGCTAAGATGCACTCACATCTTTTTTTTGTCCATATTCAGAAGCAAACACCATGGACAGAGGAAATCAGAGCTTCATTGAAGAGACTTTCTTCCACAGGTATTGCAGAGTATTGTGTATACCCTACTGAAAAGAAAGCACCAGAACAAGAGGAAGCAAGTAGCCGAGGTCTTCCTAAAGCCGGTGCCACTGTTTGGAGTTTCTGGTGCAGTGGAAAAGAAACAAGCCAATATAATACACATGCAAATTCCAATGTTGAACATGTATATAAACTTATATCTATACATGGTGCCTCAATTAATCACTGCTAAACTTTACAGCTTGTAGCTTTAGGCTTCCTTGTGAGGTATTAACTGAGCATAGATGATGAAATAGCGAATCCTGTAGTATTTGAATAATTAGATGCTCGTTATGGTAAATTGATTCAGCCTTTATGTGGGATATCATGTATAATATTAATTTTTTGCTAAGGAGATTCGCTGAATTTATTTGCTTGTCAATGGTTTTGCAACATTTTCTTTCGCAGATGGAAGAGTCCAGGCTGCACAACAGATGCTCTCACGCAGTCATGCTATACTAGGACAGGTGATGAGTCTGATGACACTACATTGTGCTAATAGGCATTGTCCTTGCATAATACCTAACAGGCATTTCCTCGAGCAGCTGGTGGGCATCGTCCATGCCAACGACCGCGCTCTGGCCGCTGAGTAGCTTCCCGCTGTCGTTTGCTTCTTCGTCGCGTGCGACTTGCACGGGACCACAACAGTACAGTCACCACCGTTGCTCCGTGAGCAGCGGGCAGCAGGCGCCGGTGGTGCCGCCGCCGTACGCGCTCTGCTGGGCCTCCGCTCGTAGCTGTGGACGTAGCTCCGCCCATGAGCCGCCGTCGCCATGGGCCCGCAGCTGGGTTGCCGCACGTCCGCTCTCGCCGTTTCCCCGATGTATACCGTGCGAGGGAGTATGAGACGACCGATGGCTTTCGGCAGTGCACTCGTGCAGGGCCACCGTGACAGACGGAATGGAGCGGGGATGGCGCGGCCGACCTAAGCGGCGGCGGCGGCGCCGCGAGGGGGACACTGCCGGTCTGTGTACCGGCGTCGAGCGAAGCGGGGACGCTGCGGCCAGCCCGAGCGGTGGAGGGTAGCGGCAGTGGCCACTGGGAGAAGAGAAACGCACAGAGCCGTCGGCGGAGGGGCAGCGACGACGCGGGTTCGAGAGCGTTCGCGATGGCCCGGTTTAACAGCTTAACGGGTGTGAGACCCGCTACAATCCGCATCGGATGGTTGACGTCGCGAACTGGATGAATCCGACGGCTCGCGAGTTAGCGGGCGACGTGGACCCGCTAAGCGCCCGCGGAAAGACCGCCGTTTCGTCTTGTAGAGATGAGCCTGCACAAACACGAATCTTCTACTCTCTAGCAGGCGTTCCCTTTTTTTTTTCTTCATAGAAGTTTCTGGGCGTAAGCACGACAAAAACGAATACCAGGTGAGGTGATCGAGTGAGGCAACGAACACCAATCATCAATGCTCGAATCATGGGGCCATCGGGTGGTGGCCAGTGGCCACGGCAGTTTTCATCATCGAGTAGAGATCATTCATTCATTTTGTATTGCCATGTGTGTTTTCCATGGAAGAAGAGCTCTATTCGCGATCACACTTTCTTGTTCAATTCGACGCCGCCACTGACAGCTGAGGATTTAGTAGGCTCTTTGCTATTTTTTACACGGTTTGAAGGGGAAATGTGCTATTTTTTTTACTACGCATGGGCAAAACAGGCAAAGAGGGAGCTCGACGAGACGACGACGATGTCTCTTCGGCTCTTCCGATTTCCGCGGAGGCACAAAAGGGAAGGAAACCGGTTTTTAGAAGTCCAAGTTGATCGAGCAAAGCCAAACAAAAATAATTTTATTCCAAACTTACAAGCTTCCCTCTCCTATCCTCCGATCATATCCACCCACCAACCCAGCCGTATGAACAAAATGCTCCCTATTTAAGACGGGCGTCGCTGGCTTCAAATACTGGCCGGTCCATCCACCTGAATCCCCTCGCCAGTTCTAGAAATCTCTCCCTTGTTCCAAAAATTTCTGGCGCAGTGTTCTTTCGGTTCGGCGGGTGCGCCGTTCCGCTGCTCCGAGGTTTGATTTTGGAGCGGGAGCTCACATCCCCGTGATAAAGATTGGATTTTGAGCGGATTTGGGGACGTTTTCGCCCGATTCGGGACCTCTCACCTCTGTGAGGTAAGGGCGCGGTTGGATTTGGGTGAGAGATTTTTGGTGGTTCATTGAGATTGAGATTCGGCCGGAGCGAAGATGACGATCGACATGTCCATGCCCGGGAGCTCCGGGCTTTTGACCGCCGTGGGGAAGAGGGACATGAAGTTCTTCAGCAACAGCTACGTGCTCGCGCTCACGGGCGCCGCAGGAATTGGCGGATTCCTCTTCGGCTACGACACAGGTATATCAGGATGGAGCTTCCTTTACAAGTTTTGCTTGAGCAATTGATGTCACTAGCAGCTGTTACTAGGGATTTCTCATTGTAGGAGATGGCGGTTTCTTCTTGGTGGTGGGAGTAGGGACTTAATATTGGGTCATTTTTATGTGAAAAAACAGCAGGGATCCTTTTGTATGATTAGTTTTGGTTAGATAGACATGATTGGAATACATACCCCAAAAATGACTGGAATACACTCCGATAATAAATTATTATATATCGAAATGGACCTTATAAACAACAGACATTGTCTCAGAACAACTTGTTACTTAAAAGCTGCATGATGGTGTTCTGTAATGGAGCCGAGGCAATTTTTTGCGTGAAGCTTCTTGGGTACCAACTAGTTGTGCTAAGTACACCTCGAATTCTGGAAAACTTTGAGCTCCCCAGTGAGATAAAAAAAATAATTTCGCACTCGTAGCTGAGAATTTTTTGTTGTCAGGTGTCATATCTGGTGCCCTTTTGTATATCCGTGATGAATTTCCAGCTGTCAGAGAGAATTACTTCCTACAGGTTCAGTCTATTTTACTGATTACTGCTCGTTACAATATGGCACTTCTCCCATAGATGTACCGATGAGTGTCTGGGTTTGGTTCTTCCTCAGGAAACTATTGTTAGCATGGCCTTAGTCGGAGCAATGCTTGGAGCTGCTGGGAGTGGTTGGATAAATGATGCATATGGCCGCAAGAAGTCTACTCTTCTTGCTGATTTGATGTTTGCACTTGGCTCACTTGTAATGTGTGCTGCTGGTGGTCCTTACATTCTCATTCTTGGAAGGCTCCTCGTTGGTTTGGGCGTGGGTGTAGCATCGGTCACAGCACCAGTATACATCGCTGAAGCTGCTCCATCGGAAATTCGGGGAGGTTTGGTGTCAACTAATGTACTCATGATTACTGGTGGCCAATTCTTCTCCTACCTTATCAATCTCGGCTTTACTGAGGTAATACTAAATCTCCACTCAGGATCCTCCATCTAGTACCTTTGAAATAGTTCTCAGCCTAAGATCCTCTCACTTAGAGACAACTAGAAATTAGAGGAACTTGCATCCTATCCTTAAACTCTGCAAGATAAAGCAACTATGTTTTTGTTTCAATTGAACAGAAAGCTCTTACTATCTTGATTAGTGAATGTGACTTTACATTGTACACAGTGCTAACAAGTAAAGACAATATTATTTACATTTACTGATACTTTACTCTGGTGCGATTGCACAAGAATCATGTATAAAAGCTGCATCACATGAGATTTTTTTCTTTCAGCATGGCAATTTTACCCAAATCTGTTCTCATTTTTATATGTATTTCTACATGGTGCTAACGTCCTTGATGGTGCTAGTTAATTGTGTACACTTTACTGTCAATGAACAAGAGTCGGCCTACCCCTACCAGCCACAATGGACGTATTACCGACGAGGTGTTGTTTGGTGCGTACCAACTTTGGTGTTGGTGAAATACTCGTCTTTCTGCTTTGGAAGTTCAAACTGAACTTGCTGCATCGCTGCTTTACATTCCTATCAAATGCAAATTTTAGCGCTGCTTGGCTCTCACCCTCTACTGTTCTCGCCCAGAAACAAAATCTTTGCACAGCATTGATTTTCATGGCCTATTCCACTGTTTGTTCACGAGTTCATATTTACGTACCTAGAAGATTAAAATTGATGAGGCATTTTTTTTTTCCAAAGAAAATTGATGAGAGACATTTGAATTGCATGGTTTCTGTTTGTGTTGGGAACTTGATGTTAAACATTCATAGAAATGACCGATTGGATCAAGACACTCGTCTGCTTTGCAGTGAAATGTGGTTTCATTTTGTCACTTTAGTTAAGTAAAAAATGGTCACATCAAAGAAAAAAAAATAAGAATTTGAATGTAGTAAGCTGGTTCAGAGACTTCTGTTGGAGTTACTCCTAAGCTCTATGTTGTGGTAATATAGTAATATTCATGCTACATGGAACAGGTTCCTGGAACATGGCGCTGGATGCTTGGGGTTGCTGCTGTGCCTGCCATTGTTCAGTTTGTGCTGATGCTTTTCCTGCCAGAATCTCCCCGTTGGCTTTACTGGAAGGTAGCCTTTTGGGCTCATTTATGTATTGTCTCGTTTGATGCGGTATCATGTTCTTATCTTAGTTTTTCTTACAGGATGAGAAGGCACAAGCTATTGCTGTCCTTGAAAAGATCTACGACTCTGATCGTTTGGAGGAAGAGGTAGAGCTGCTTGCTTCATCTTCTATGCATGAATTCCAGTCTGACAATACTGCAAGCTATTTGGACGTCTTCAAGTCAAAGGAATTAAGGCTAGCGTTTTTGGCTGGAGCTGGTCTTCAGGTATGTTCAGCCTCTGGCTTACTCTGCTATTAATGACCTATGCTTTCGGAGTTTCGGTTGTCAGTGAAAGTGGATGTTCCACTTTGTTGCAAGTTCCGAGCAGGCAATTGCATGGCACCTTTTCTGACACAGGCCAAATCAAATATGCAGGCCTTCCAGCAATTTACTGGGATCAACACGGTGATGTATTACAGTCCCACGATAGTCCAGATGGCTGGTTTTACTTCCAACAAGTTGGCCTTGCTCCTTTCCCTCATTGTCGCTGCCATGAATGCTGCTGGAACCATCGTTGGAATCTACCTCATTGACCGATGTGGCCGCCGCCGCCTGGCCCTTACAAGCCTGTCCGGGGTCGTGATCTCCCTTGTCATCCTCTCCATGGCCTTCATACTGCAGTCGTCATCCAGCCTCTGCATGGCTACCGCTAACGGCACCTGCCAAGGCGTGCTAGGCTGGTTCGCAGTGGCAGGCCTCGCCCTGTACATTGCCTTCTTCTCTCCAGGCATGGGCCCGGTCCCGTGGGCTGTGAATTCTGAGATCTACCCGGAGGCATACCGTGGAATGTGCGGTGGTATGTCGGCCACCATCAACTGGATCTCCAACCTCATCGTGGCGCAGACGTTCCTCTCGATCGTGGGGCTGGTCGGGACCGGCGTGACCTTCCTGATCATCGCTGGAATCGCGGTGCTGGCCTTCATCTTCGTGGCACTGTACGTGCCTGAGACGAAGGGACTGAGCTTCGAGCAGGTGGAGCAGCTGTGGAAAGAGAGGGCGTGGGGAAGCCGTGACAACTCCCAGAGCCTTTTGGCTGCTGCGCCCTAGGCTGTACATTTCAGCACCGATCAAGCATGAAGCTTGGCACCCAGCAACGGCGGCGACCCTTTTAAGATGGCCGCGTTGCGCTTGATTACCTCCAACTGGGTAGGAAGAAAGTTCGTAAGAAAGCTGGATGCAGATCAAACTATATTATGTGGTGGTTCCTAGATTGTTATTATGTTGCCTGATTGTATTGTGTACAGTATGTATTAGCCTCGTGGATAATGTTCAGTGCCAGTAAAGGCAGGCCTGTAGACCCAGATTTTTTTGGGTTATATTTGTACAGTTTCCGGCGCCAGATGTGCCGGAGAGAACAAAAACCGAATTGTTTCTGTGGTGAAATGGAGAGAAAAAGTTGCATTATCTCCTCTTATCGGTTATCTTTTTCGTTCATCAATCAGCCGACTGGTATCTGGTATGGGCAATGCCGTGGTCTGTGTTTATCTCTACGACTGTCGCGTCCCTTGGGTGCTCGAAGATGCCACGGTCTAACGTCAGCTTGGCCAGCCCTAAAAAAAGGTCAGCCTGGCCAGGAGAATGCGTCCCGGCAGTGGTGGATCTGAATTCTGAAGTTCTGAACACCCGGAAAATGACCAGTCGTTGCTTAATCCTCCGATGTCCTATAACAAAATTTGTTATCGATTTTGCCTTCGTTTACGAATGTTCCGTATGCGTTAAGAGGTTCTGCGTTGGCTTGAAGTGACAAATAAAGCATACACCAATCGCTGGCATGTTCATATTTTTGCTTATTGCAAACAATATTAAATGTTAAAGATAGTCAGAGTCTCACAGGGGTTATTTATCGAAGACAAAAAAAAGAGGTCAATTGGATCAAACAACTTAACTGTTCAAACAATCAACGAATAATATTTTTATCTAAACAAAATGAACTAGTACAGTGTTCAACTGTTTAGATTTTAAATCCAAATTGACATAGTGTGGTACACTTAAATTTGTCGATGCAAGAAATCAGCCCGCCTCGATCACGCTCGCACACTTCTAGCTAGCGCTTATTTCAACAAATACATCCAAGGAAACAGGAAAGCATGGCACGAAGTGTACAGTTTCTCAACACTTTGCCTTCTTTTCACCATTCCCACACGGCCACACTACATCCCATCATGGCAGTTCTATCAAAGGTAGTATTATACTGTCGTATGAGAAGCCGGCGGCTATTGTCAGTAAAATAACTCATCCACCAATTTCAATCACATGGCGCTTGATGGGGGTACTGCTGCAGTTTTGTTTGATTTGACACATACAGAATGCGGCCGGTGATGTGTTTCAGTCCATCCCAAAGTCCCAACTGGAGGCAGAGGCGAAAGTCCACGCATGCATCACGACTCACGAGGGCATATACCTGATCTCTCAGGTACAAGCAGAGCTGTAAACTAATCGGTTGCGCGGGCGATACGCAGCGTCACCCCTACACACAGATCTATCTGAGCGCACCGGCATGCTGGCCACGCGATCAAGCAAGCACTCCTTTCAGGTCGCCGTCCACACTAACGAACAAAGTAGCCGTAAAGACCAGTAATTGTGCCAAATCGAAGACTCAAACACATAACACATGCTTATTTATTCACGCTATAATAATGTGGATGTAGGTTTTTAAACTATATATATGAAGTATATATATGATAGTGTAGATTGTTGTTCTATTGCAGTACTACCCCAATTACATATGCTCTCTCTGTCTCAAATTATTGATCATTTTGGTTCTTTCACAAATTATGGATCATTTTATCTCTTTTAGATATGCTGTGCATATATGCTATTTTCATTATGTATTAAAAAAGCTAAAATGATCTAGAATTTACAATGAAGCGAGTATTATGACTAAATAGATTAGATTAGATGGTGATGTGCCTTGTTCTGATGCCATGTCATGCATACCATCTTTCTATTTCCTTCGAGATATAAATTTATTAAACAGGATGGACTTCTTATCCAATGGTTTAAGAAAATAAAACATGCAACAAGGGTTTTGGTTCTGTGGAGCAACGCTGAAAAGATCGCATCACTTTAATGTGCAAATTTGTATGTATTAGGCAAAATCTCGGTGCGTAGTTTCATTATACATTTGTAAAAAAAATAGAAACTAGCTTAGGTAAGCGAGTCAGATAAGTTTTATAAGAGTAAAACTTCTCTCATACCCTATGAAACTCAATTACAATATCTCATCACATCACTAAATGTAAACTTCTCATAAAATTTAAATTGGGACCTGAGAGTGGCATTTGCTATATTATTTGATTCGGTCTTTTTTCTTGACGGTGTGATTCCCAAGTGCCGACGTAAATGCCACAGCCAGGCCGTTCCCGCTACCTAAAGGCGCCACACGAGCCGAGGTGTCTCACCGTGAACGTCGTGCCGGACATGCCGCGCGCGCGGCGGCGGCGCACGACGCGCCCCCGAGCAAGAGAGGTTCCGAGTTATCAGTCATCGTCATCTTCGCTGTAGGCCATGCACCCGAGCCACCGCACGCACGTGTGTCCACGGGGGCAGAACGAAGGCGCGGGCACGGAGACGAACAGGACCCCGTACGAGAGCATGGCACTGCGTGTCGCGCGCCTCCTTGTCATTATTAGCACGACGACGTACGACGGACACGTCAGGCTGCCGCGGCTAGCGTCCGGCCTGATGAAATCGGAATCGGAAAACGCCGGAACGCTCTTCACCTCGCCTGCCGGAGAAGGCCTCCGTCCGGCGCCTGCCGGCGTCATCGATTCTGCCAACCTCCGTTGCCCTGCAGAGTAGCCACGCATCTCTATTTCTTGTCGCGTGTACACACAAACAGCAAATCAACAGTTATCTGGGGGCGATATTCAGATGATCCTCGGGATCTTCTGACTCGGCGCAGAATAATCAGATTCGGCGTTGCGTAGTACATCGTGCAAAAGTTTAAACGGAGAAGACTGTTTCCTAAAATCAAACTGCACGAAACCATGGCTAAATTAATGATCATGTGCCAGTATTCTTTGTTCTATTTTCGCAAAAAAGTATTCTTTGTTCTAACAAAATACTAATAAAAACCTAGTCATGGGGGGCCATCTTTTGTGCAATCCCTGTTGTAGCGCTGGAGGTGTAAAGGTGATGAGAGCACAGCTACACGCGCAAGTGTTCAAATCATATTATATACCATATAATTTATGTGGTAAAGATATATCACGCTACGGCAGCAAAGGCCCTCACCTGCATACTACTAATTGTAGTAAACGATATCGTGAGATCAATTGAACAGGTGACAGGCGGGAGTGAACTGGTGAACGATAATTCAAATCAAGTCCATGACCATCCGGGGCGGGGAGGATCTTCACTCTTCAACGCCGGCGACGTTGGAACCACAGGAAAGTTTCACGCGCGCACGTCACGATGGAGGTAAGCTCTCTGTCAGGACAGGACATATGCGTCCACGTCGGCCGATACGCCGTACGCGGCGTCACCCCGAGCGGATAAACTTATATGCCTCCAGAGTCTCTCTTCGTGTACAGTGTACTCCGTATATTTTATTTACTTTTTTGCGATAAATGTATAATATTTATTTATACCTGGGATTGCTACCATTTCATTTCACTTCTTAAAAAAACAGAGTAATTTTGAACTAGCCATAATTAATTAAATAGCTTTTATCCAACCTGTCCTCGTGTGCCTCCACGAGTCAATAACACTACTGATATATGATATGAGCCCTCGGTATATAGACATCACAAGGGGGACTCTGATCTCTGGGAGTCTGGAAGACAGGAGAGCCTGTGCTCTGTCACCCTTGTAGAGCATTGCATGCATTGGAACAGAACTGCAGTAGTGTGTCCCAGGAGAGTTCTCTTCCGTTTTTTCCCCTAGTAGCCTAAGCTTATATGGCTGGTGAAAAAGTGTTTGTGGATTGGAGAGGGAACGCAGTGGATGAAAGGAGGCATGGAGGCATCAGAGCAACGCTCTTCCTCTACGGTATGTAAGTAACTCTAGCAGCCATTTGTGCTAAACGTTCATGGATGAATTTATTTGGTAGCTGATTTGTTTGATTGGATCAGCTCCTTGTCCTTGCAAAGTGCTGCACGAGTGTTCTGTTCTTTACCATGTTCTTGCAATCTTGTGCAGTGTTCCTTTTCTTCTTTGTTTTGCCTTGATCTGCTCCGCAATTTGTTGCTAGCCGTCTACAGGTCTGCATGATGCATTATGGAGTTATGTTTACAAAGCAGAATAACTGAATAAGCTTGTTTCCATTGAATCCCGAGTATTTAGATTTTAGACCCTTAGGGATGCTAATTCACACCCCTAATTAAGCACTGGAGTGTAGACAGTAGAGAGTTGAAAGCAAAGGTCTCACTTTATTTTTGTGATAGTGATGTGTGTGAAGGTATGCTAACCGATCATTGTACTATGACAAATCCCTAGTGTGCTTCAAACACGAGCCATTTTTTGTTCATGTTCATCCATGCAACTGATACGTACTTACAGAGTAATAGCACGTTTCTTGGTCTTGTTTGCGATTTCTGTTCTGTTTACCCAAACAAAAGGTAAATATGCAAATAAAATGAAATAGAACACCAAAGTTTCTATTTTATTTGAACTTGGGGCCGAGGAGAATGAAATGACCCTTCCTTTTTAATAAGAGAAATATGCATTTCATTTTGGCAACTGACAGTCTGACCTCTTAATTAGTTGTCAGAGGATTTGACTGACTTTCATTTGGATCCACAGCTGTAGGAGTTGTACGACTCGAACGTTAAAAAAAATGGGACCTTACAACACGAGGTATCCAACGCCAGATATGAAAGTAACCGACAATAGTTTGACCTCATCTTTGAAGGATCGATACGGCGACCAGAGATGGAAGAGTGAATGGGAGCCGATAAAAATTTTTTGTCGAAATTCGGCCTATGTCCCAAAAATCACTTCCCAATGATTCCTCATAAGCTTGTCAAGTTAGCGTAGTCACAACGGACCTACCAACCTTAGAAACAAGCTAGAACGAAGTTGAAGGCATCTAGGCCCCTAATTGTGTTTTGGTAATTGATGACAACACTTGTGGATTAACAATTTTATGTGAGAATATGAGAATAGGGGGTGCTGACATGTGGGGCCACGTGCGCTGACTTGGTGTGCTGAGCGGCAAGGCTTGGCGGACGGTCCGCGTCCTCTTCGCGGACGGTCCGAATTAAATCACACAGAGACGTTTCCCGGGGTTCCAGAGGGGAAGACCGTCCGGCCTTGCCTGGCGGACAGTCCGTGATGCTTGCGGACGGTCCGCGCGGTCTTGGCGGACGGTCCGCCGGACCTCAACGGTCACTTCTGACACACGTTTGACTGCGCGCTATAGCCGTTGTAATTTGAACACGGACGGTCCGCGTGGAACTGGCGGACGGTCCGCCGTGCACGTTTCTGAACGGGTTTTTCCCCAACGGCTAGTTTTGAGTAGAGGGCTATATATACTCACCCCCCACGGGCATGAGGGGTCTCTTGGCACTTTGAAAAGTTGATAACACATTCTATGAAATAGCTAGAGATTTAAATCTCATTGTGGTTCTAATTAAATTTCCCTAGTGTTGTGCTTGAAGTTTTGAAACCGCCTATTCACCCCCCCTTTAGTCGGTAATCCTAGATCCTACAGAAGTATCAAGCGGAAGCACAACTCAAGAAACACACCGAACTTCAATCTGCCTGAGTCAGCACGGACTGTCCGTACAGGGGTCTCGGACTGTTTGGGGTCGGGGCGGACTGTCTGACTAGGCACGGTGGACCGTCCGCGAAACCCTCCAAAATCTCCAGAGACTCCAGGCCCTTTTCGGACTATCCGAGCCTCTATCCTAGACTGTCCGCCAGTGTCGCGGACTGTCCGAGGGTGTCGCGCGGACCGTCTGCCAAAAGACTTAGCCAAAACCGAAAAAACCCCAAACGAACACTATAGCACGGACCGTCCGTCAATCACATGCGGACTGTCCGGCACCCCCTCGGACTGTCCGACAACTCCATGCGGACTGTCCGCAAAATGCGACGGACGAACAGGAAGAACAGCTAACTCGCGGAACTCTCCTCCCAAATCCATCACCGGATCTCCCAAACGGCTAGAGCTCTTTAGACGAAACTTTGGGGAGATGATTAGCACCCTAAGAAGATGCTATGCCCCAAAAATCTCGGCCTCTAACTCTCTACAAACCGAGAAATCGCAGATCACATGGAAGAACACAACCCCCACGAGTTCATCCCAAAATCATCAAATTGAGACCGATTCCCGGCGTTTGAGGGGGCAAGATCATACACAAAGAGGCGCAAGGCACTCACCCATGATCCCCACAAACAAATTCGAAGCCAAACGGTCTAGAGACGACGAATCGAGATAAACAAAAAGGCACAAAAAGGGACTCGGGAAGGAACAAAGAGATTCAACTAGCACTTGATTTCATTCCAACAAACAAAGGTCAGATTCTATACAAGGCTAGGAACCTCCCAAACATCCCCCGTTAAGATCAACATGAAGCACGGGCTAGCCTAGAGAGAGAAAGGAAGAGAGAAAATGAACTAGGGCTCCAGAGAGTTGAGTTGCCATCCCCCTCTACCCCTATATATATTAAGTCACCTGGAAATGGCAAAAGACCAAACCACCCTTACAAACTTAAAACAAGATACACACCCCTCAGGGGTAATTTTGGAATAAACCAGATATTTCTTCCGGCTGGGCACGTCGTCCATCCGGCACGCAAGCTCCCGGATCCCGCCGCGTGTCCCCCGCTTTGAAGCTTCCCGAACGCGCCCGGATCACCGTCTCCGTCACGTTGGGCCTTCGGGCTCGGTTTTGAGGCCCAAACCGAAAAACCCACCTCCGATGGTTTTGTGGCCCAACCATCAAACCCCGCGTACAAGCTTCGGTCGTCAGCCGCTACCTTGCACCGGCTCTAAGTCTTCGACTTCGTCTTGCTTTTCTTGCACCATGCCGACCGCACTCGATCTCGTCTGGCCACTGAATCCCTCGAACCAAGCCTACTCATCTCCACTCCTCGGAGACCTTTCGCGCTTGTTCTTCACCTGCACCAACGCAAATCCAGCCGCATCGAACACCTGCAATACTCAGCCAAAAGTCAGTCCACACCACGTTGTCAATCACTCATCACTAAGAAGCGACCATCTATCGGTCCTCGGACACACATGGTCCTCAATCTTTATTTTATCACTGGGTTAACTGACACCTTGATCTATGCTCTGCCGAAGCACCTGCAAGAGTACACTGACTGCTAGTCTGCTATAATCCCCAAACTCTTGATCTCTTTGAGAAGGGTGCATTTGATTATCAATGATAAGCTATCAAGGTATCATCTGCTCAAACATTAAAAAATTCTTTGATTTTTTCCCAAAATATCCACAGTAAAAAACCTGATTTGAATCTGAATGCACGGGGAGTCGGGCATAGCCACTATATTGGACTAGCCACCAGTTGGTAGTTAACGCAATCTTAGTTCTATGAGAGCTCTTTTAGCTGATGTTCTAAATCAGATTTGGTGTTCTAATTAATTTCTAAGTTTTAACTATGTGCCAAATGAATATTTGACAGGGTTACATAAATTTTAACTCTCAAACAGAAATGTTTGATCTCAGCTCAGAATAGTCACACGCTTGGTTTGAAATGCTGCATGTGCAAAACAACTCTACCTGAATATGCATATGGGATGGTTATTGGCAACCAAGCAAAAAGACCCCACCCTAAACTAGTCTAATTAGTCCAGCACTCCAGATCATATCAGCATCTCTTCTAGAAATTAGATGTTCAGCCTCTTTGAAGAAGCTGAAATCAAACAGTTTGAGCTGAATGTTATGTGATTATGTCATTTGCAGTTTTCTTCATGCTAAGAAGCTGCCCTAGCAGTTCAAACTTCAGCATTGTGGCCTATTTCTATGGGACGTTACATCTGGATATTGTGACCTCATCAACTGTGATCGGCTACCTGGTCGGTGCTGTGCTGATATCTGCTGCGCTGATGAACTTCATTACTGAAGCATATATCAAGCGAACGACTGCTATATTCGTATTCGCCCCCTGTGTGATCCTGGTAATTTACTACTCAAGCTAATTCCCTGTTAAAATAAATTATGTTGAGTCGGTTATACCTTTTTTAGCTAACAACTATTCTTGTTGATATCAAACAAAACCATTTCTATATTGGCTACAATGTGGAAGTAGAGCTACCAGAGCAAAAGCATAGTCTGTTGATTTAGCTTCTTCTTTTAGGCTATACCATAACCTTTATACAGATAGACATAATTTAGTAGTTTATACCATAAAAAATGCTTTACTGTACAAAATAAGTGCTCTTAGAATATTGTTCTTTTGGATTTGGAAACCAGATGGAAAAAATATGCCGAATTATAAAATATTTCTGTTGATGATGCAGGGTTATACGTTGTTAGCACTGCAAGCCCACTTTCCTTCATTTCATCCTGAAATTTGTAACGCAAACAAAGAACCCAACAACTGTGAGTCAGCTAAAGTTTGGAACTTGGTCATGCTCTACTTGAGCTTACTATTGTTCGCTGTTGGGGAGGGCTGCATGCGTTCTTGCATACCATCCCTTGGTGGAGATCAGTTCAGCAATAATGACCCAAAAAAATCACAGCTCAGGAGTATGTTCTTAATTTGGCTCAAGTTTGCAAATTCTCTTGGAGCTATAATTGGCTTGGTCTTCTTGGTGTGGATCGAGAATAACTTGGGTTGGAACATTGGTTTTATGATATGCGCACTTATTGTTCTTGTAGGGCTGCTTGTGGCAGCCAGTGGAATGCCTTTCTATCGAATGCAGAAACCTATTGGAAGTCCTCTAACTAGAACATTTCAGGTAAAAATTCATATGGTACACGTGTGGAATATACCTCTGTTATTGCAATTCAGTATACTTGTTAATTACAATCACGAAATATAAAAGGCTTCAATATGCGATAACTTGCCTTTGCCTTGAATGCTTAATGCTGAAAGACCATTGCATCTTATTCATAATAATGTTTAAATAGCAGATAATTACTTCTAAGCAATAAAGGAATTTAATCAAGTTTATTATCAAGATCAACTACTTCTCAATAATTCAAGATAAAAGAACAAAAAATAGCATACGGAGATTCTTGAGTTCTAATTCTGGTACCTCTACAGGTTCTTGTCATTTCATCAAAGAAGAGCCAAGCCATTGTAGATGATATTGAGCTCCAAGAAACCAGCAGTGCAGACTGTGTCCACAAATCTGGGTAAGTTCCTCACT
The DNA here is from genome assembly GCA_900205405.1 of Echinochloa crus-galli. Lineage (NCBI taxonomy): Eukaryota > Viridiplantae > Streptophyta > Magnoliopsida > Poales > Poaceae > Echinochloa > Echinochloa crus-galli. The sequence continues at coordinate 583,075 of OAMR01000183.1, read as the reverse complement.
GCTCACATTTCCCCGGAAACTTAATCATTTAACAAAGGGTTGCGTTCTGTCTTATACTAATCCTAACCTTTTTTTTCTGAAAATTCATCCTAATCATAATCTCCCTGAAAAGGTTTTGGATTAATCATGGACACATGATGGTTAAAACAAGCCAATTTTATTATTTTGCAGCACTACTCAAGTTGACGAAACAAAGGCTATCACCCGAATGCTTCCAATCTTTATCAGCTGCTTGCTCATCTACCTGCCCTTCACGCTACTAATGACATTAACCATACAAGTTGGCAGCACAATGGACAAAGGGATAGGAACAATGCAGATACATTCTGCCTCTCTCATAGCAATCCCAACAGCATTCCACATGCTGATGCAGCCATGCTACAGCCGAATCTTGGCACCGCTGCTAAGAACAACCACAGGCCTCGAGTGTAGGATCACTCCACTGCAGCGTATTGGTGCTGGTTCTGTTTGCGGGTCAGCAGCGGCATGCGTCGCCACATTCGTGGAAGCAAAAAGATTGTCTGTTGCACAGCAGCACGGGCTAACATCGACAGGAACCGTTGTGCCAATGTCTGTCTTCTGGCTGGTGATCCAGTTCTTTTTGCTAAGCATCATGGACGCAGCATCCTTCGGTGGTTTGGTTGAGTTCATCAAGAGTGAGGCGCCTCCAGCACTGAAGCCGATTGCACAAGCAGTGCAGTCCTTTCTCGCTGGACTGGCTGCCTGGTCATGTTGTGCCTTCATTCAGGTTGCAAACAGAGCGACAAAGCGTGGGAATGGAGGTAGAGGCTGGCTGGATGGAACAAACTTCAACAGAACACGCCTTGATCAGTTTTTCCTGTTGCTGGCAGCCTTCGAGGTAGTAGCTTTGATCAATTACGCTTTCTGGGCTAGGAGATATGCCAGGAAGCTGCAACGCGTAAGTACTGCCGGACCAGGCGATGACTACTGAAGAAAATAAAACAATAGTAAGCAGTAGGTGGGTCGAGAAGACGAAGACCATCCAATTTTGATGAATTTGTCATAGTCAGTCCATATAGATTGATAGATATCATATAGATTGTAATGTAGTTATTATGTAGCCGAGAAATTCTACAATCTCTGATTCTCTGTCAACCAAGATTAGCAGGAGGAGTTATCTAACCAATTTGCCATACAGCTAACTTCTCTACAGATGCAAACAATTGCCATCTTAAAGCGCACTATCCCATCATGTAATCACTTCTCCCAACCCCTATTTCGATCACAATTTGCAGAAAATAAACAGATCAAATTCTTTTGGGGAATTGTGGTGACCACGGACCACCTTGCAAGAGCAGTGCCGGAATCCGACCAAATTCGAAGGCAAAGAAACTGCATAGGGATCTGTGCTTCACCTCTCATGGCGGAGCCAATCGCCATCGTTGCATTGGCGGCCACGGGCGGCAGACTAGGAGGTGGGAGGGGCGCTCGCAGCTGGTTACCAACCAACTATGTTGTCCATTCCTGGCCATGGTCAATCTCCACTCCTCTGCTTTCTGCGGTTACGGAGGTCTTTTTTTTTTGGAAATGCGGTTACGGAGGTTGGCGAGGAGGACGACGGCGGCGGACGAGGGGAGGGCGGGAGGAGACTAGCCAAACTAAGGCCCCCCTCTGGGGACTAGCCAAACTAAAGGGAAAATTGGGCCAGTACCATCAAAAGAAACGAAGTTTGGAAAAATAGCATCGAAAGTTTAAGACTTAGAAAACTAGCATCCAAAGTTTCCTCCGTTATAGCATTTTACCATTCCTGTTAACTTGACGTTAACTGGAGGAAGTCTGGAACTAAAAAAACAACCAAACACACGCACGCAGAGAGCAACGGAAGGCAGCATCAGAAGGGGAGCGAGCAGCGGCGCAATGTGATGCCAGCGCATGGATCGCCCTCGGTGCCGAGTCCACCACGGTGGTGGTTTTCGCTCTCCTCTTGGCTGCATCCCTTGCCGATGAGTACTGGACTACTGGTGTCCGCGGACGGGGACTCTACAGTCTACACAAGAAGGAAGCAATGGACCAATAGCTTAAGAATCAATCGATTTATGAAGAGGTGAGCTCAATTATGTGCCATGTAACTCGATTTGGGGTACGTATGTGTATGTTTCATTTGGAGGACTGTGTATTGGCGCGAGAAGAGCTGCTGCTGGTTGCAAGCTTGCAGATTGGATAAGAAGAAGGGATAGATGACATTGGACTGCAGCTTCTGTGCTTAAAAGGAGACCAGAGGAAAAAGAAGAAGTTGAAAGAGCAGAGAATACAGGCAGAGCAGTGGGCGTGGGGGTGAAGAAGACTACCCAGGGCCAGAAACACACGCACACAGCACACAGAGACAGAAGGGAAGCACGAAGAACCGTGGCCCAGCGGCGCGCCTCCCGGACATGGAAGAGGTATGGCGAGCGGGAGGCTGGGAATCACCGTCGAGCACACCTGTGCTGCGGTCAACGCGCTGATTGAGTCGGAGGCAGTCAATCTCCTCGGCGCCCGCGCACGGCTGCTAGCTCCTGACGCACCGATCCATAGTGGAGAGAGGGAGCGGATGCACCGAGGAGGTGGAGGGAGGGATTGTTGGGGGAGACATGCGCAGGGAAGAAGAGAGGGAAGGTGGGGTGGCCGCCTGGCCGGTGCCGGAGTTGCAGGAGAGGATGTGTCACGGTGGCACGGAGGTAGAGAATTTTACCGAGCGGTAGCCAGAAGGTAGATGCTTTTGACGGAGTTTGCAGAAATGCTAAAAAGCTATAACGGAGGAAACTTTCCATGGTCCTGTTTAGTTCCCTTCAACTTCTCAAACTTCTCTCTCCAAACTTTACTATTCACCTATCACATCAAATCACATCAAATCTATCTCCTCTGTATGGAACACTAAACGTGGGTAAATAAAAAAACTAAGTATATGGTTTTGATGTACACGACGAGACGAATCTTTTGAGTCTAGTTAGGTCATGGTAGGATAATATTTACCACAAACAAACGAAAAGTGCTACAGTGCGCTACAGTGTCCGATGTGATATTTTGACCAAACTTCATCTTCACTTTTTGGAACTAAACACCCCATGGTAGTTTTCTAAGTGCTAAACTTTCGATGCTATTTTTCCAAACCTCGGTTTTTTAGATGGTACTGGCCCAATTTTTCCAACTAAAAACTAGGGACCCATTTGAAAATATTCGGTTCGATTTAGGCAAATATACTCGGATCACGCTTACTATTAATCGCGTTCCAAAATAGGGTTCTGTTGACTGTTGGCACAAAGTCAGGGGTCCATATGCAAATATCGCGATCCGAACGGGGGTGTTTTTGGAACATATTCAGCTCGGCCACGTTGCAATTGCAACTGAGCCGGCAAAGGTCGCCGGCGGCCGCCGCGGTGCATCTCGCGCCCGCCCTCCGTCAAATCCGCGAGCTCAGAACTGTCAGAAGTACCCTCCGGATTCCCCCAAGCTGCTCTGGAAATGCTGAAGCGGGTGGCTGCGCCAGCGCGTCGAGAGCGCGCGGTGCGCAGACACGGGAGGACGCATAATATCCACCTACCGGCTACAGGCCTACACCTCGCCGAATGGCGGCGCGGCGCTCGCGGACTCCGGTGGCAGGGCCCACCATTGGAAAACAGGTCATTTTCTCTATTCTTGTTCCGTGCTAGCCATGAGCCATCATGGCATCAGCTTCGGATTTCTCAGTCAGAAATGGGGATGGCCGGCCACAGCCACTGGAGATGCTGCTCCCCTGACACCCTTTGCCTGCCTGCACTTTGTCCGAAATGTGTATGCATTTCTCAATCTGTAGATCACATTTCATTTGATTTGTTCCTCCAGTTTGTACAGAGGATAATAACGTATGCAAACCTGGAGCCCGAAACTGTTCATAGACTATTTGGACTTACTCAACGCGGGGAGATGAACTGATGCTAAGGTGGTTGTACCCACTACCGGAGAAGTTCAGTTTGCTGCCTGTGTGTGGAAATTTAATTTAGTCTATTTTTCTGGCAGATGATTTATTCAGCAGAAAGTCAACAACTGATCTTGTATCCCAAGACTTATCTACTGAAGTATTAGTAATAGTGATACTTGAATTAAATCTGTTTTTCTGATTGATCGTGGTGTTCCTTTCTGGCACAACTTGCATTTCTTCTTGTCTGTGGCTTCGTCTTTTAGAACAATATATTCTGGGGCACCAATTGTCTTTTCTGTTGTACTTTTGTATACATTTTTTTGTCTTTCTTTCAGACATCAGCATCTACTGTGCATAAGTTATAGTTGCTCAGAACAATCAGTGAATTGATGGTTTAACTACATACAAAACACAAATTCAGTATCTTGGCATGTGGAAAGAAATATCTGCAATATTGTACTTGCTGACCTCTCTCATCATAATATTCCTGAGTTTTGTCCCTTGATGTTAATGACTTCTTGTTTTAGTGTGATTTCTTGCTGTAGTATCCAAATTTCAGTCAGCAGGAATTAGGTGACAAACAACTTTCTGATGGTAGTTGGTTTCTATGGGGCTTGCAATATTAATTGCATAAATAGGGCAGAATATCTGATTGATCATGTTGATGCTATCACCCGTTTGAATTTGAATGCCCATCTGTTTATTTATAGTTTTATATCATTGGCTGTGTTTAGTTCCAAAAAGTGTAGGAAAAAGTTTGGAGAAAATGTCACATCGGACACTGTAGCGTACTGTACCACCTTTCGTTTGTTTGTGGTAAACACTATCCTATCAAGACCTAACTAGGCTCAAAAGATTCGTCTCGTCGTGTACATCAAAACCATGCAATTAGTTTTTTTTTATTTACCTACGTTTAGTGTTAACCCTTCCCCAGACCCCGCACGGTGCGGGAAGCCTACGGCACTGGGACCTACGTTTAGTGTTCCATGCATGAGAGAGATTTGATGCGATAGGTGGATAGTGATGTTTGGAGAGAGAATTTTGGGAATTTTGGTGATGTGATGGGGAACTAAACACAGCCAATTCTTGTTTGCGAGGGATGCAATGGACTAGCAGTAATCAAGAGGAAGAGGACAAACTTTCCAGCAGTACCATGTCAATTAGAGTTTAGTGGCTCTATAGATGTAGATCCCATCTAAGATGTGTATACAGGAGACAGAGCATTATGCCTTGTATACTGGGTCAGTGTTGAGAAAAGATTGTATAGTTTATTTTCTGCAGGCCTTGTGCTCAATTATGGCGATTGCATTTAGACCCCCCCCCCCCCCCCCCCCCCTTATTACTTCTATAATGTCTTTCTAGCACATCTGGTAATTGTGCTTGTCCATGACTAATTATTTATTTGGTTTCCATCTTTGAAAGCAATATGATTTGGGGAACCTAGTCTGGCCTCTTTCTTTTATTAGACTTCTGACTTCAGGCTATTTAGGTACACACTCGAGCCTCTGTACAGGGATGCTGTCGAAAACAGTCCTCCAGTGCCCAAGTTATTGTATCCTCTTCCTCAGTCAGCTAAACCTGACCAACTAGCACTAATAACTCGTCCAACTCCATCATTTCAGTTGGCCCAAAATGCTTTCTGAAAGTTAAATTGATCTCCTCCCCTTGAATTACCTCACAGACCACTTTCATCTGTTGATTGCATAAATATTATAAATTGCAGAAAATTGAACTTTCAACTGGCATCCTCCCAACCAGACATCCTCCCAGAACCTTGCCATTTTGCCATTCCCCACCACTTTAGACCTCTAAGACAGCATCTCTTGACTTCCAGCAGCACTTTCCAAAATTGTGACCCACTTGTCCAATTATAACTATAAAAATCTTTTTCCCCAAAATATTTCTTCCTGAGCAGATTACAGCACACTGCGTCATCCCTGTCATATCTTATAAATCCATTTTGCCAACAGACATTGATTCATGGTTATTGTATCTGTAAATCCCAAACCTTCAAACTCTTTAGGTGTAGCCAACCATCCACATCTAGCCATATGATACTTCTTCATTAGACCAGGGCCATGCTTAATTATTCACATTTGAATTGCAAATATCACACTCAGAATGATGGCATGCTATAACAATGTCTGTGATTTTTTTTATTTTCTTTTTTACTTACAGACATCTCCCCTTTTACATGCCCCTGGTTATTTTTTTTATCATTAGTTATGCTAATTGTAGTGTGTAAACTTCAATCGGCAGGAAGTAGGAGAGATGGAAGTCAACTTTAGTGTTGGTAGTAGGTACTATACTGGCTTGAGTAGCAGTGGCATAAAATAGGCCGAATCTTTGGTTCATCACCCACTCACTTTGGATTTTAATATCCAGACCATCTGTTTACTTATACCCCTCTTGTTGCAAGGGATGCACTGGGAAGAAAATAATCAAGAGGGAGAAGAAAGTTTTCTGTAGCACCATGGTGATTGGAGGTTTTGTGGACTGGCGAGGAAGCCCCATCAAGAGAGAGGTGCATGGAGGGGTCAAGGCAGCATGGTTTATGTACTGTAAGTCTCTATAAGCTAAGTTCCTTGTATGATGTATCTATCTATTTTCCTGAATTACGTGTGTAATCATTTGCAGACATGCATCCCAGATGAAATATATTCTTATTTTCGAACTTCCTCTCCTCCATGTTCCCCCCCTTACAGTCCTGACAGTTGTAACAAGCATGGTGAATGTCCCAATTTTACTGAATTTGGTCACCTATCTCCGAGGAACAATGCATATGGGGGTATCAGGAGCTGCAACTACAGTCACTAATTTTGTTGGTGCCACATCTGGATTTGCTTTGATAGGAGCTTTCCTCTCAGACTCTTACATCACTCGTTCTAGAACTATACTTCTGTTTGGTCCATTGGAGTTTCTGGTAATTCTTTTCTTGGTCTTTTCAACTCGCTACAGCCTATAAAGATATTTTGCATGTTCTGTTGCTTTTACTAAATGTGAACCTACCGATAGTAGTGAACACAGTAGTAGTCTCAATTAGAGAAGTGAATAAGAGAACATCAGTATCCTAAGACAACTCTAAAAATTGGCTAACTGAATTACTTAAAACTTTACACGAAAGTTTATTTTCTTTTTTCTTTTTACTTGGGAAAGGTAATAAGGTATTCTCAATTTCGATTAACAGAAGCTACATATTTTACAGCTAGTTGATACCAGCAAAGAAAGCAAGGAAAACAACTGACGTTGCATAGTCATACGAACTGCATCTGCAACAAACTAGCAGAACAAAGTCTATATATAGTGATCTAGGCATCCAGCCTTTTCTGCGAAAAGCAGACACAACCACTAATTCACTGTCATCTTTGAAAAGCCATACAAAAGCAGTCCCAAATTCTATGTGGTTAAGTTTTTTTATGTTGGATTTGTTCTTGATGAAACATGCGCTGAGTAAAAGTTATTTTATGAACCCTTTCATGGGGACTATGTATGCACTTGTGCAGGGCTACGGACTGCTTGCACTGCAAGCCCACCTTCCTTCACTCCATCCACCACCTTGCAACATTGAAGCTGAGCCGAGTAACTGCAAAGAGGTCCATGGTTGGAACGCTACACTATTTTATGCAGCCTTGTATATCAGTGCGTTTGGTGAAGGTTGCATGCGT
>OAMR01000183.1:541323-569156 GCA_900205405.1 Echinochloa crus-galli | reverse complement strand
TGCATGCCATCCCTTGGGGCAGACCAGTTTGACCATGAAGACCCCTCTGAGTCCCGCCAACAGTCCAGCTTCTTTAACTGGTTCACCTTTGGGATCTCCTTTGGAGGTTTTGTGGGGCTAATTTTCATTGTGTGGCTTGAGAACTACAAGGGGTGGGACATTGGACTTGGCTTGTGTGCCATCCTAATTCTTCTGGGGTTGCTTGTGGTTGCGGCTGGCCTTCCTTTCTACCGTAACCAAGTACCTGAAGGAAGCCCTCTAACTCGAATCCTGCAGGTCGCGCTCCTTCCTAGTTTGAAACAGAAAATCTCCCCTTAATGATGAACAAATGTGCTCTAACTGTTCATACAATTTTGTATCTTCCAGGTTCTTGTGGTTGCATTCAGAAACAGGAGGTTTGAACTGCCTGAGGAGCTGGAAGAAGCACAGGAAAGCAGTGCTGAACGAGGCTCCATTAAAGTACTGCCCCAAACAGATATGCTCAAGTAAGATTCGTATTCATTGCAGATTACTAGTTATAGGATGCATATTACCTTGTTGATATTGCCTATTATAAACTATTCCATGCATCTTGCTAGATTCCTCAATAAAGCTTGCATTAACTATGGCAAAGAAGGAGCCTGGTCACTTTGCAGTATGACGAAGGTGGAGGAGACAAAGATTGTACTCCGTATGCTTCCTCTGTTTGTCAGCTCCATGATTGGATATGTATCGAACCCTATCATCTTCGCATTCACCGTGCAGCAAGGTGGCATGACAAACACAAGGCTGGGCAGGATCCATGTTTCCCCTGCGACACTCTTCATCATCCCCATCACATTCCAGATGGTGATGCTTGCCGTATATGACCAGTTCATCGTGCCATTCTTGCGCAGGCGCACAGGCTATGTTAGTGGCGTCACTCATTTGCAGCGCATTGGAATAGGCTTTGCCTCCATGATACTTGCATCAGTTATCGCAGCAGTTGTTGAGAAAAAGAGAAAGGAAGCTGCAGTGCAGATATCCCTGTTCTGGCTCGCGCCTCAGTTCTTCCTGTTGGGCGTGTCGGATGTCACGTCGTTTCCTGGGCTCCTTGAGTTCTTCAACAGTGAGGCGCCTCGAGGCATGAAGTCCATTGCCGCAGCATTGTTCTGGTGTGAGATAGGACTCGCATCGTTGCTGGCCACCTTCCTGGTGCAAGCGGTGAACAGCGCCACGAGGCATGGGCACAAGGGAGGGTGGCTCGAGGGAACAAGCTTGAACAACAGCCATCTTGACCTGTTCTACTGGGTTGTGGTTTTTGTTGGATTGCTTGGATGGATATGTATCGAACCCTATCATCTTCGCATTCACCGTGCAGCAAGGTGGCATGACAAACACAAGGCTGGGCAAGATCCATGTTTCCCCCGCGACACTGTTCATCATCCCCATCACATTCCAGATGGTAATGCTTGCTGTCTATGATCGGTTCATCGTGCCATTCTTGCGCAGGCGCACAGGCTATGTTAGTGGCGTCACTCATTTGCAGCGCATTGGAATAGGCTTTGCCTCCATGATACTTGCATCAGTTATCGCAGCAGTTGTTGAGAAAAAGAGAAAGGAAGCTGCAGTGCAGATGTCCCTGTTCTGGCTCGCGCCTCAGTTCTTCCTGTTGGGCGTGTCGGATGTCACGTCGTTTCCTGGGCTCCTTGAGTTCTTCAACAGTGAGGCGCCTCGAGGCATGAAGTCCATTGCCGCAGCATTGTTCTGGTGTGAGATAGGACTCGCATCGTTGCTGGCCACCTTCCTGGTGCAAGCGGTGAACAGCGCCACGAGGCATGGGCACAAGGGAGGGTGGCTCGAGGGAACAAGCTTGAACAACAGCCATCTTGACCTGTTCTACTGGGTTGTGGTTTTTGTTGGATTGCTTGGATGGATATGTATCGAACCCTATCATCTTCGCATTCACCGTGCAGCAAGGTGGCATGACAAACACAAGGCTGGGCAAGATCCATGTTTCCCCCGCGACACTGTTCATCATCCCCATCACATTCCAGATGGTAATGCTTGCTGTCTATGATCGGTTCATCGTGCCATTCTTGCGCAGGCGCACAGGCTATGTTAGTGGCGTCACTCATTTGCAGCGCATTGGAATAGGCTTTGCCTCCATGATACTTGCATCAGTTATCGCAGCAGTTGTTGAGAAAAAGAGAAAGGAAGCTGCAGTGCAGATATCCCTGTTCTGGCTCGCGCCTCAGTTCTTCCTGTTGGGCGTGTCGGATGTCACGTCGTTTCCTGGGCTCCTTGAGTTCTTCAACAGTGAGGCGCCTCGAGGCATGAAGTCCATTGCCGCAGCATTGTTCTGGTGTGAGATAGGACTCGCATCGTTGCTGGCCACCTTCCTGGTGCAAGCGGTGAACAGCGCCACGAGACATGGGCACAAGGGAGGGTGGCTCGAGGGAACAAGCTTGAACAACAGCCATCTTGACCTGTTCTACTGGGTTGTGGTTGTTGTTGGATTGCTTGGATTCCTGAACTACCTGTACTGGGCAAAGAAGTATGTCTACCGTCATGATCCACGCATCATCGATGAGCCATCAGTCGATCAAGATTCACCTTAAACTGCCGCACTCAGAACCGCCCTTTACTTCAGAAAGGTGAAACACGTCCTGGTTCCCAGTGCCACTTGTTAGTCAAGCTGGAAAGCAGTATCTCAATCCTGTGACATATCATATTCAGATGTCTGATTGCATTTAGATTATTAGTTGGATTTCATCCATGATACTTCATGGTGATCTAGACGTTTATGAAATTGTCATTTACAAAGGATATCTCCACAGTTTGTGGTAGATAAATGTAATTGGGTGTTTATCCATGGCGAAGTAACTTTCGGAAACAAACATGCCAAATCTGTATACCCTTGTTGGCTTGAATATTTGTCATCACTGGCAGTGGTTCACCATGAAATGAATTGCCTAGAAATGTCTTTCAAAAAAAATTGTCTAGAAACATCATGGGCTCATATCATCGGGCACTGGTGCGCCGCATGTCCATCTCTTGGCTGGTGATAAGGTTCTGCTGCTAAGCATCATATAATGGATACAGAATCCTTCGGTGGCTGGTTAGGTTCTTTTTTCTTTCTTTCTTATTTTTCTGTAAATATGGGCAGAAGCTCTGTCATTTCATTGAAAAATGAGAGGTGAATTGCAACACGACCTCCAAAAAGGAAAGGCGATGAATTTGAAACACCAATGCTAAACCAGGACTACACCTGAAAACAGATTGAGTGCAGTATTTTCTGGCTGGACTGGCCAGCGTGCGGCTCCATTGAGCTCATGAACAGGAATGGAGATAGTTACAGAAAATGGTTGGAAGGACAGACCCCAACATGTTGCTGTGCCTTCGGGGTGACGAGCTGGTGACATTGACCGACTACATTTTCTGGGCCAGGAAGCAGCAACACATCAGTATCCTGTCGGATTAGACGGCGACAATTCAGAAAATTGAGCAGCCAAAACAGTGTTAAGATCGATCGGTCATAAAGATCACGGAATCTTGACGATCTGTTTATACTTGTCAGCGTGGACACTGAGAAATATCTTCAATCTCCATCGATCCACAGGTAGCCCGTCTATCCAACCAACGTGCCTTACAGTGATGTTCTTCTTCGATGTTCAGAACTTCAGATGCAGCCATACTATCTTAGGCCTTGTTTAGATGTTGAAAAGCAACTCCCAAATACACTGCAGTGTATCCATTAATCTTGATGTTTGTTCTGCCGAATCTGTACAACTTTTGTTTTCTGTCCATGTTGATTACTACTTGATGAGCTTTCATATTGTCGGTGCTGAGATTGGCCGACCAACCTCAACGCTTAACAGAATGCGCTGTGTCCCGTCCCGCACCGGTTGATGCAAGAGCTAGCCCAATGACTCAAGGGATTTATCCTGGTTCCGGCCACGGGGCCGTACGTCCAGCAAGGCGTGCTCTTGGGCACTATACTATCTTGCACCGGAGTGCTTGCAGTGGGGGGCTACAAGCTTGACGGGAGAGGAGGAGAGGCCTCCAAGTCCCTGAACAAGTGAGTGATTGAGGCCTAGTGCCAATATCGTGGGCGTGGGTGTGTGTTGGTTGTTGTCCGTTGTTCCGTGTTCGTCCCGTCTCTCCCCTAGCCGGCGCCCTCTTCCCCCTTTTATAGTCCAAGGAGGAAGGAGAGCGGCCCGAGGGGGTACAAATACAAGCACAGTACGTGCTACAGGGGGTGTACTAGGAGAGCGTGGCGCCGGGCGTGGCGCCGTCCTTGGTTCTGAGCGGTGATTCATGGCGAGCTCCGGCTTCTTCGGGTGTCGTGGCCGTCCTTGATATTGTCCTGGATCGGCTTCGAGGGGTGGCAGGCCTTCTAGCTGGACCTGTCCGTCGCCCGTACGCCTGATCGATGGTCTCCCATGCTCACCCGGTCAGGGGAGGACGGGAGTTGGCGGCATAGTGACGGAATGATAGCCTCTGCTGGCCACAGTGCGCGGCGTGCTCGCCCCGTCGGGGGAATGGCAGGGAGTTGGTGGATTTGACCCCGCGTACGTCGTGGCAGAGCCGCGCCTGGCTGGAGTCAGCGCTTTCCTATTGGATCGTACTCCCGCTCGAGGGCCTCCCCCGCCCGTTCGAGGGTTGGGTCTCCTTATTGGCTCGTACTCCCGCTCGAGGGCCTCCCCCGCCCGTTCGAGGGTTGGGTCTTACGGGGGAGGACGAGAGTAGGCGGAATAGTGGCGGTGAATGACAGCCGTACGTCCGCACAGGGCTCGCCCCTGGTCGTCGTCCGTACGGCGTTCGAGGGTGCTTGCCTGCCCGTTTTCGAGGGCTCGCAGTGGGGAAAGGACGGGAGCAGTTGGAATAGGGCGACGGAATGACCCGTGCCTGCCCGCCTAGTGGGAATGCGTCAGCACAGCACGGGGGCAGGTAGTACAGTGGACCTGACCGTGTCAGCGACGTGGAGCAGGGCGGAGTCCCATCCCCATCCTTTGACTTGGGCGTTCGGTAGGTCACGGCATTAAATGCGGTTGCCGGGCGGAGTTGGTGGGGTGCTACCACAGCGAATAGAGGGGCGACCTCGAGCAGGGCGGAGTGATCCACCTGCCCGAGGAGACGTGCGGACCTCGAGCGAGGCGGAAGCGGGGTCGCACCCGCTCGAGGGGGACGAGGGACCTCGAGCGAGGCGGAGATGCGGCCATGCCTGCCCGAGGGAGCCGAGGGCCCTCGAGCGAGGCGGAGATGGCGTTCGCTCTTTGGGCTTGGGGCGAATCAAGCCGGGATGGTCGTTCGGGCCGTGGTGAGCGTCATCGGGCCGTGCTGTCCCGGGTGATTTTATGGGCCACCAGTGGTTAAATGTTTTTTGAGGGTGATTATTCCCGGTGGTTAGGGGACCCCCTCGGGATGTCCCCGATAATTGTACTCTGCGAGACGAACATTTTAAGCCTAGTTAATTAATTTTTAGACAATTTTTCACACATACAAACGAAACGAAATGCTACAGTGGCGCACGATTCTCCGTAGTCCCAAATTAGGACCTCCAATTTGACATCTAAACAAGGCCTTATACAACAATAAATGTGTCATCCCATCAACATCAGAGTAGTCACTTCTTCAAACCCAAATGACATCAAATGAATACTCTTCACTCTCCCTCCGATTGACTGGGCCGGCGGCTAGGAGCAACAAAGGTAAGCTTTGACTGGCCGACTAGGGACTTGTTTAGATCCCAAATTCACCTTCTAAATTTACTATGCAAAAAGAAGATTTCCTATCACATCAAAATGTCATAACATGCATAGAGTACTAAATGTAGATTAAATCAAAAAATAATTGCACAGTTTTGTTGTACTCTACGAGACGAACATTTTGAGCCTAATTAATCAATTTTTGAACAATTTTTTACAAATACAAACAAAATGCTATAGTAGTGCAATGATTACGAAGTGACATCTTACTCCCAAATTCAACCTCCAATTCTAACATCTGACTAAATGGTCAGCGGAAGACGGAACCGTCGCATTCGAGTTTCCAGGTTGTACAAGCCGTGCAGCCGCCGCCCGGAAGGAGTCCTCGATGCCTCTGCCGTCGGTGTCGCGGATGTAGAGTGGGCGAACGTGCTGCGGAGGCCGGAGGTGGACGAAGACGGTGGCGGCGGGTACGCACTCCGGGTGGAGCCTTCTCGAGCCTCCCACTGTCCGCCGCGGCGGCTGCCATGGCCGTCGAACATTATGATCGGAGGAAAAGCTCCGAACGCCACGCAAAAGTAGGGGTTAAATATTTGGTTTATGATTAAGTAATCACGACCCAATATGTAAAAGGTTGGGTCGTGATTAACAATCGCGATCCAAATTAGGGGTCAATATGTAAATGTACTAGTGGTCAATTGTAAAATGGTGTATCGCGAGGGACTGATTCCCTTGGCTGCCGATGCTCAGGCCGCGCGCCCACGCCGCTCCGGCAGCCTCGCTCGCGTCGGCGCACCCCGCGTAGCCGCCTGCAATGAGTGCAGATGATAATAAAATTCAAGCATAAATTCTGCAAATTTGGATATTGCATAAAGTGAGAATTTGTATAGGATGCGTCTTCGTTATATTTTTTTGTGTGTGAATTGCATCTATTGGATACTATACTTTGAAATACTTGATGTCCCTGAAAACATCCTTGTTTTTGTACTCTGCAGTGTTGAATAATACTATAAATTGATGATTTATGGCCTGCACTGCTGCAACCCAATTACCCAAATCAAGGTAGCAGCTGGTATTCTTCGGATTCTTGTCCTTAGCATGTCAGTTCACGAAAAAAAAATACATATAAAGGATCTGAGAAAAGTGCAGATACTATATCCTCGTTGCAATATGGGTGGTTTAGTCAACAGTGACTGCTTCTCTTAACTCTGTGTTCTGACTTCTGAGCATATTCAATTCAACTATATCATCAATTATGATAAGGAGGTGATGGTGACAACAGCAGTTGTGATGAAGCCCGCTCCGGTTTCTGTTTTTGGATAATCTCTGTTCATGGATTTCTTTTTCACTACTTATGTTGGCAAGTTTGTATATCTTTATGAACTGAATACCTTCCCTCTTAGTACCTCCATATTGATGACCCTGATGTCTCTTAGAAGTTGCAAAGATGATTTCACTTCGTACATAAATTATAAAAAGCTGGATAAGATCTTCCTAATTGTAATCCTTTCTGATTTGCCTTCATTCCCTCACATCAGTTTCAGATACATTCCTGTAGTGAATGCTGGTTCACGGGAACCAGATATCAGCAGAATACCATAAACTTATAAGAAATCAATATGTGAAGGGACTCCACATGGTGATTGTGATTAAGGTGGCCATATCAAGGCTGTAAATTATTTTCATATGGCAGGATCGACTAAGCAGATGGCTAACAAAATATATTGATTTCAAGACTTCTCTGTTCATGTTATGGTGATGGTTGCATTTTACTTCATTTGCTTACTGCTGCTATTTTACAAGTACTGCTACTGTGTCAACATCTGATAATTGTGGTGATCCATGATTTAGTTATTTGCTAGGTTTTATCTTCTAAAAGAATGTGTTCTGGGAAGTGGGAACCAACCAACAGGTTATTTATTTTGTTATTCTCATCATATACATAGTTATAATGTCACTTTCAGATGATATAGCTTTCTGTTCATAGGTTAACCTGCACTGTTTTACAGAGGAAGTCAGCTTTTTAGATGACTGTTACACAAAACAATTAATGAATTAGCACTTTCGCAGTAAATGACAAAATATGGTACTCAGAATGATGGCATGCTGAATACAGTTCCTACTGTATATTTGATAATACTTGCCAAGCTCTCTCATATCTGTTTTTCCACTGTAATGTGAACATGTTCCAAATTACAGAAGCAAGTAGGAACATTAGAAGTCAACTTTTGTATGTTGTTAGTTGGACTATCAGAGCTTGCGATAGGAACATAATGATATGGGGAAGGAAAAAACACTTTGGTTGACCAAGTTGTTGCTATCACCTCTTGATTCGAATGCCAACCAGTTTATTTATACCCCTCTCATATGTGAGGGACTCAGCAGGCAGCCAAAAATCAGGAGGGAGAAGGCAAAATCTTGATGAGTACCATGGCAGTTAGAGGCTTTGTGGACTGGAGAGGAAACCCCATCAATAAAGGGGTGCATGGAGGAGTCCGAGCAGCATGGTTTATATACTGTAAGTGTCTCTATGCTATTCCTTGCTGCATATATCTTCCTTTCCTGGATAAAAGCTTCTTATTTTCAAACTTCGTCTCCACTTTTTCCTCACAGTTCTGACAGTTATGGCAAATATTGTGAATGTGCCAAATTTGCTGAATATGGTCATCTATCTCCATGGAACAATGCATATGGGAGTTTCAAGCTCTGCAACTACAGTCACTAATGTCTTTGGTGCCACAGCTGGGTTTGCTTTGATAGGAGCTTTCCTCTCTGATTCTTACATCACTCGTTCAAGAACTATACTTTTCTTTGGTCCATTGGAGTTTCTGGTATTCAATCATCTACAGCCTATAGGAATTTTACATGTTCTATTGCTATTGCTAAATGTGAACTAACAATGGTAGAGAATGTGGTGTAACTTTACATATTTTTGTCATTTAGATGATGAGTGGATAATTAAAAAAAAAACTATGCCAGATTACCGCCAAAGTTGACCAGCAACAGTAACTCAATTTTTTCATTAAGTTGCTTTTATATTGTATAATTACGATTGTCAGGATCTGATTTGGCTGATGTTAAGGTAAACTGTTGAAAGTTTGCTTAAGTGCTGAAGTACCTTCCAATAGCTCACTTGTAGTCGGGTATACATGTAAAACGATTTCAGGGTGTCTAGCTAGGTGGGAATGCCTACATAACCAAAGCAGTGATGGGCTTAAGTATATTAGATGAGTGGTTCATACATAAGACTCTGATTTACCATGTCTCTTTTTGTTACATTTTAATTCATGAAGTATGCCTACTCCTCGGTAATCTTGCTGTAAAGTCCACTTAATTCAATATAAAAAAAATGGATCTGTGTTCAGTTGTAAAGGAAAGTATTGCATCTCCTTTGTAACCCTTAGCTAAGTAAGACCTGCATTGACAATTTAGCATTCTCCTACTATTTTACTGAATACTGATACTGCACAGGGAGCTTCTGAAAGCCATTCAAAGAGCAACCCCCTGAATTTAGAGAAATGTTAGCCATAATGATGGATCAGTGCTTAAGCAAATGTGCCCAAGTTGACACCCTCTATTACCCTTTATGCACTGTATTTGTTATCGTGATAAACACACATTTGTGCAGGGCTATGGACTGCTTGCACTGCAAGCCTACCTTCCTTCACTCCGTCCACCTCCTTGCAATATTGAAGCAGATCCAAGCAACTGCAAAGAAGTCCATGGCACGAATGCCACCCTGCTGTATGCAGCCTTGTATATTAGTGCACTTGGAGATGGCTGTATGCGTGCTTGCATGCCATCCCTCGGAGCAGATCAGTTTGACCATGAAGATCCCACTGAGTCGCGCCAGCAATCTAGCTTCTTTAATTGGTACACCTTCGGGATCTCTTTTGGAGGTTTTATAGGGCTGATTCTCATAGTGTGGCTTGAAAATGACAAGGGGTGGGGCATTGGATTTGGGTTGTGTGCCATCCTAATTCTGCTTGGGTTGCTTGTGGTTGCTGTTGGTCTCCCTTTCTACCGCAACCAAATACCCGAAGGAAGTCCTCTAAGGCTCTAACTCGAATACTCCAGGTCGTGATCCTTCCTAATTTAGACCGTAAAATACTTTCTCGAGTGTTGATAAGTGTGCTGTAGATAATTTTTTTAGGGCAAGTGTGTTGTGGATATTGATTAACTGCAATCTTGCCTCTTCAGGTTTTTGTAGTCGCATTCAGAAACAGGAGCCTTGAGTTTCCTGAGAAACTGGAAGAGGCACAAGGAAGCGGTGCTGAGACAGGCTATAATGAAGTCCTCCCTAAAACAAATAGCTTGAAGTAAGAGATTCAAATGAAAAACACATACGATTTTCTGTGCAAACTACTAGTTATCAAGAGTGAAGAGCATTACCTTGTTTCTAGTATTGCCTATTATAAACTATGTCATGCATCTTTTCAGATTCCTTGACAAAGCTTGCATCAACCATGGAAAAGGTGGAGCATGGTCGCTTTGCAGTACGATGAAGGTGGAGGAGACTAAGATTGTACTCCGTGTGCTTCCTCTGTTTGTCAGCTCCATGATCGGATATGTATCAAACCCTCTCCTCCTGACATTCACCGTGCAGCAAGGTGGCATTACAAACACAAAGCTAGGAAAGATCAGCGTGTCCCCCGCTACATTGTTCATCATCCCCACCATATTCCAAATAATGATGCTTCCCATCTATGACCGGTTCCTTGTGCCATTCTTGCGCAAGCGCACGGGCTATGTTAGTGGCATCACTCATTTGCAGCGTATCGGCATAGGCTTCGCCTCCATCATACTTGCATCCATAATTGCAGCAGTTGTTGAGAGGAAGAGAAAGGAAGATGCAGTGCAGATGTCCCTATTTTGGCTCACACCTCAGTTCTTCTTGCTGGGTGTGTCTGATGTGACATTGTTTCCCGGGCTCCTTGAGTTCTTCAACAGTGAGGCACCAAGAGGCATGAAGTCAATCGCGGCTGCCTTGTTCTGGTGTGTCCTAGGGCTCTCCTCATTGCTAGCCACCGTCCTGGTAAAAATTGTGAATAGGGCCACGAGGCATGGGCACCGTGGAGGGTGGCTGGAGGCTACAAGCTTGAATAATAGCCGTCTTGATCTGTTCTATTGGGTTGTGGCTGTTGTCGGACTGTTCGCCTTCTTGAACTACCTGTACTGGGCCAAGAGGTATGTCTACCGGCACAATCCACGCACCATCACCAATGAACCATCGGCCGATCAGGATTCACTTTAAAACATCACAATTCACAAGATTCAAACTCGTATTGTCCATCAGTTCAGCAAAGTCGGGATAATTATGCTCTGGTTTACCATGCCATGGATTAGTGTACGTTCTCATATTCTGGTGCCAAACTGTATGCGGCTAATTGACTGGATATTTTTTGAAGAATTAATTGGCTGGATATCATCCGTGATACTTACAAATGGTTTACATGTGTGAAATCCTCGTTATCAAAGGCGATCTTCATAGTTTGTATTGTGCAAACGGGCGTTTCTCCGTGAATGGTCGAATGTAAGGTTCCGAGAAACAACTATGTCTAAGTAGTAAGTAGCAACTAGCAAGTGCCAGTTTGAATATATTGCATAGTGAAGCTTACCCTAGTGTACAAAAATATTGGATCGCAATCCAAAATAGGGACAGCATGAATGGATTTTCACTTTCAGTGTAT
This sequence comes from Echinochloa crus-galli, assembly GCA_900205405.1. Taxonomy (NCBI): domain Eukaryota; kingdom Viridiplantae; phylum Streptophyta; class Magnoliopsida; order Poales; family Poaceae; genus Echinochloa; species Echinochloa crus-galli. The sequence continues at coordinate 557,797 of OAMR01000183.1, read as the reverse complement.
GTTCTGCAAAGCTAGGCCAATTCAGGCATCCAATCTTTTAGGTGTCCAGACACAGGAGTCGCATATCATAAACCTTTTTTCTCTCTCTCTCTGAAGAGATCGAGGAAAGGGATGTTAGTTACATGGATTGTAAGTAATGTACTCGATAATGGTTGTAACATGGAATTTGTAACAGATTATTCATCAATCAGTTCCATACAGTGATTTTCTCCACTCGATAATGGTTCAGCAATCCCTTTCTGTTCAATCAGATGCAGGCATTCAGCAATGCTTATGCCTATCTTGCAATGCACAAACTGCCATCCTCCATCAAGCGACTCTCGAAACCCTTCTTCGATCGCCATTTGCGATTGCTAATTCTTCGAATGTCCAGATCGCTGCCATTTCAGCCGCTAGGGTCCCTGACACATCCGCCGCCAAAAGCTATAGAGTATCCATCGCCAAACTAGCCATGAAATGCGGTGGTTGCAGTTCGGAAGCGCGAGAGGGCGGCGGAAGGCGTCTGATGAGCTCCCGGCCACCGCCGAGATGCTGCTCCCGGCCATCCTTCCTTCCCTGCCTGCCTGCGCCGAGAATAGAAGTATGCAGACTGCCCATTGTGTACTGGATTCCTCAATCTCTAAATCAATTTCGTTCCACCAATTAGTCTCCAGTATATGCAATGGTTGCAGAATGCAGATGACTATTAGATGCAAGCCTTTGGGGGCTGAACTGAGACTAGTAGAACTTGTAAAGGTTCTGCGAATATGTGGATGATTAGATGCATACTTTGAAATTCTTGATGCCCTTGGAAACTTCCTGGTTTCTTTAGGTTGGGAGAAACTGAGAAGTGAGGATTTGTTGCCTGTACTGTAACTGAACTACACAGACCCAGAGATGATAGAAATCCCCAGCACACCAGGGCACCTCAATGCACAGGAAAATCGAACTAAAATCAAATTGCTGGGTGGAAACTGCAGAAAGTATGTACCACTTCTTATTATGGACATTTTATTCAGTAGTGAGTTCTTCTCTGTACCCCTTGCACTCCTTGGGTGAAGATCTCATCCAAACCACCTCAAGGATCTGGTCCACCTTTAACATGTCCAGTTCAGTCTGATCTGTTGGATATTATCTTTTCATGATTGGATCTGTTAGTTATATTGGCTAGTAGGTGTTTGGTATACCTGTAGGAGTGCCATCCTTAGTCTCCGTATTGGTGGCCAGTCTTGTGGAAATTGCAAAGGTGAATGCACTTCTTGGTTTCTTGCTGTATTGATAGGAAACAAAATAATCTACAGAACACAACCTTAAGCTTTCCTCTTTGAATTCATCTCTCTCACATCACTGTCAGATACATTCCTATAGTGAGTACTGTTTTATAGCAATAGGACGTCAGTAAAACACAATAACCTTATCCTTATAATTGAAATGGACTCCATGCAGTGATTATTAAGTTGGCAGTGCAAAGAAGCTCACCAGCCCCCTCTGTGTGTGTTTGTGCTGAAAGAGATTCCATGAAATAACTGATGTTGATTTCAAGACTTCTCAGCCTGGGTATGGTTTTGGATGTATTAAAACTTATTTTCTTATTGCCTCTATTGTGTCTTTCTAGCACAACTGCCCAGGACTAACTATCTACTAGGTTTTATCTTCTAAAAAAACTCGACAGAAGAAGGCAGACCGCCCCTCTGCTTTTTATTAAGAGGATGCAGGACTCGAACCCGGGTCTCCGGCCCCAGAGCAAGCTCCGGTAACAGGTTTTATCTTCTAAGACAACCTGTTTTGATTGTAATAACTTGGAATGGTGTCCTGAAAACAATACCTTGTATATTTTGATACTTGTGAACCTCTGTAAATGGGCATGCCCTGATTTATCCTCCTTTTAGTGTTATTTGATGACTGCTGTTGACTTGTACTGTCCAAATTTATCTATTTCAGTCAATAGAAATAGGGACACTAGGAGTCAGCTGTAGTTGGTATTAGTGGGCCTTATGATAGTGATGGCATAAAACATGCAATCATCTTTGATTGATCATATCGTTGCTAGCACACCTTTGAATTTAAATGTCTATCCGTTTATATATACCCCCTCTAGTTTGTTATGGATGCAGTGGGCAGGCAGTAATCAAGACGGAGAGGGATGTCCTCAGAACTCAGAAGTACCATGGCAATTAGTGGTTTTGTGGACTGGAGAGGAATCCCCATCAATAGAGAGGTGCATGGAGGAGTCAGAGCGGCATGGTTTACATACTGTAAGAATCTATGCACTAAGTTCCATGTTTCTTCTATCTTTCCTGAATTTCATGTATAGTCATTATGTCCTTATTTTCAAACTGCGTCTTCTCATCTTTTTGTTTCCTACGCAGTCCTGACAGTGGTAACAAACATGGTGAATATCCCCATTTTTCTGAATTTGGTCACCTATCTCCATGGAACAATGCTTACGGGGGTGTCGAACTCTGCAACTACAGTCACTAATTTTGTTGGTGCCACATGTGGTTTTGCTTTGATAGGAGCTTTTCTGTCAGACTCCTACCTCACTCGTTCTAGAACTATACTTCTCTTTGGTCCATTGGAGTTTCTGGTAATTTTCCTCTTGATCTGGTCCATCATCTCAATGCTACATGGTATATTGAATGCTCCATGGCTATTACTAAATGCAAACTTACCAATAGTGCAGGTTGCCGCGATATCTTCATCATTTTATCCCTTTTATTTTATTTGTGAGGACATAATCCTGTCGATTCCGAAAGTAAACAAAATCGCACTAGTATCCTAAGATTACTGCTAAAGATCGACTATCAAAATCACTTTAAATTTTGCAGGAAGTTTTTTTTATTTTAGTATAAATGTAGAAATTATCCTTCTTGGGAACTTGTGATATGATCTGACCATGTATATATATACTATAACAGTGGTGGGCCTCATATGTATTGAGGAACAGTTGAAACACTCTGACTTACAGTTCAATCCATGACAAGAATACTCTCTGCCATGATTCCAATTATGAAGTACAATGTCAGATATGAAAGAAAAGGCATTTTGTTTGGCTGTACAAGGCCATCTCCTTTTCCTGTAGCTAATTAAGACTTGTGGCCTGTTAACAATTTAACACCCTATTCATACTTTACCTATATGAAATCAGTACTGGTTTCTGCTGTAAAATTACCTATATTCCTTGTTAGCTTCTGAAAGTCATTAAATGACTAGCACCTGAATGCAAGCAGGTTTCAGTCATAATGTTGGATAAGTTCTTAAGCAAATATGCACCATATATCTGACACCTGTTTTACCACCCTTTCTTAGTGACTATGTACAGTATTTGTTATTCATGATTAAACATGCATTTATGCAGGGTTACGGATTGCTTGCACTGCAAGCCTACCTTCCGTCTCTCCATCCACCGTCTTGCGATATTGAAGATGAACTCACTAACTGCAAAGAGATACATGGTTGGAACGCTATCCTATTATATGTGGCCTTGTATGTCATTGCTTTTGGTGAAGGTTGTGTACGTGCATGCTTGCCATCCCTCGGAGCAGACCAATTTGACCATGAAGATCCCACTGAGTCCCGCCAACAGTCAAGCTTCTTTAACTGGTTCACCTTCGGGATCTCCTTTGGAGGTTTAGTGGGGTTGATTCTGATTGTGTGGCTAGAGAACTACAAGGGGTGGGACATTGGACTTGGCTTGTGTGCCATCCTAATTCTGCTTGGGTTGATTGTTTTTGCGGCTGGCCTTCCTTTCTACCGCAACCAAGTACCTGAAGGAAGCCCTCTAACTCGAATACTGCAGGTCATGCTCCTTTCTGGTCTAAAAGATTTAATATGATCCCATCTCAATTATCTACAAGCGCCTTGCGCATATTAATTAGCTATACTATTGCCTCTCCACTTCTCCAGGTTCTTGTAGTAGCATTCAGAAACAGGAGGCTTGAGCTTCCTGAGAACCTGGAAGAAGCTCAGGAAACTACTGCTGGTTCAGGCACTTTTGAAGTACTCTCCCAAACAAATAACCTGAAGTAAGATTCATAGAAGCACATTTCTGTGCAGATTACTGGGCATAGAGACTAGAAGACGTTACCCTTTTAGCAGTATATCGTCTATTATAAACTATTCCATGCATCTTTCCAGATTCCTCGACAAAGCTTGCATTGACCATGGAAAAGATGGTACCTGGTTGCATTGCAGCGTGGCGAAAGTTGAGGAGACAAAGATTGTGCTCCACATGCTTCCTCTGTTTATCAGCTCCATGATCGGATATGTATCCAACCCGATCATATTAACATTCACCGTGCAGCAAGGTGGCATGACAAACACAAGGCTTGGCAAGATCCATATCTCCCCTGCGACACTCTTCATCATCCCCATCACATTCCAGACGGTAATGCTCGCCATCTACGACCGGTTCATCGTGCCGTTCTTGCGCAAGCGCACCGGCTATGCCAGTGGCATCACTCATCTGCAGCGCATCAGCTTAGGCTTCGTCTCCATGATACTGGCATCAGTTATCGCGGCAATTGTTGAGAGGAAGAGGAAGGAAGCTGCCGTGCAGATGTCCCTGTTCTGGCTCGCGCCTCAGTTCTTCCTTCTGGGCGTGTCAGATGTGACATCATTTCCAAGTCTGCTTGAGTTCTTCAACAGCGAGGCGCCACGGGGCATGAAGTCCATCGCCACAGCATTGTTCTGGTGTGACATAGGGCTCGCGTCGTTGCGGGCCACTTTGCTTGTGAAAGCAGTGAACAGGGCCACTAGGAATGGGCACCATGGAGGGTGGCTCGAGGGCACAAGCTTGAACAGCAGCCGTCTTGACCTGTTCTACTGGGTTGTCACTGTTGCCGGACTGCTCGCCTTCTTGAACTACCTGTACTGGGCCAAGAAATATGTCTACCGGCAGGATCCACGGATCGTTCATGAGCCAACAGTTGATCAAGATTCAAATTAAGCTCCTGCAATCGCGTAATTTTTTACTTCAGGAAGTAGAAGCCATCGATTAGCCACGTTGGCATGTGCTGTTGATGCATGGTGTTCGATTGTTTTCAGCTGACTGAATGCCGTGGACCTCAACCTCTTGTAAAACTCCTGGTACTTTTCCGGTTTCGAATCGATGATCATTACAAAGGCTTATTGCCATATCGAAGTAACCTTGACAGGCAGATGTGCCTGATTATAATTTATAGAACACGGTGTGCGAAAATAGTGGTGAACAAGGACCCGGATTCGCTACCATGGGTTCAACTAGTATTGGTAACATGTCTAAATTCAACTGGTCATAATTACATGTACATGATCATAGTTAGCTTAGTCCACACAGGCTATCCGTTTCAATTCCATGGCTAATTAATTTCCTGGCAGGAGTCTCTCCCTTGTCTGTTTTTCTTTTCCCTTCTGCTCATCTCTCCTGGGCCTCACATACATTTCCTTGCCTCCTACCAGCTTGAACAGCAGCCACAATGCTAGCCCCCACCCTAATCCCTCCCCTATGCTTTCCCAGCCACAGATCAGCTCCCCCAGAAACCAATTAAAAGAAAACAAGAGATGCCAAAAAACACGCGCGCCAACCAAACGCCACCCCGATAATAAAAAGTTAAAAACACAGAGCACCGCCGCGATGCTTCAGGTTCGCGCGTCCCCCACCTTCCTCCCCTCCACCTCCTCCCCACCGTCCTCGTCGCAGGCGCCGCCGCCCTCCGCGTCCTTCGGGAGGAGCGGCCAGCGGCACGGCGGGCTGGTCTCCTCGGCGTCACCGCACCGCGGCGCGGCGCGGCGTTCCGTGATGGCCGCGGCGGGGGCGGCCAAGCTCGAGGACGCCGACGCGCTCATCGACTCCGTCGAGACCTTCATCTTCGACTGCGACGGTGAGCGCAGCATCGGCCGGCCGCCACCGGCTTCTTGGGCGGGGAAGTCTTTCTTTGCTGAAATTCCCGCGTTCTCTTTTGGTGCGCCGCGCAGGTGTGATCTGGAAGGGGGACAAACTGATCGACGGCGTGCCGGAGACGCTCGACTTGCTCAGATCAAAGGTCCGTTCCAATCCGCAATGCTCTTGCAGAAATTCACGGCTCGCAACCTCCTCGTGATTTGCTGTTGGTCCTTGCAATTTTGCAGGGCAAGAGGCTGGTGTTCGTGACCAACAACTCCACCAAGTCGAGGAAGCAGTATGGCAAGAAGTTTGAGACGCTGGGACTGAGTGTTGACGAGGTCGGAGTTCTTCAGTTATTGACATTAACTGCTTCTGCTGATCACCTTCTCCTTCCTTCCTGCTAACTGATGAGGCTGGATTGCTGCGCAGGAAGAGATCTTCGCTTCATCCTTCGCGGCAGCAGCGTACCTGCAGTCCATCGATTTCCCCAAGGACAAGAAAGTACATCGCATCATTCAACAAACAAAAACTGCTACTGCAGTGTTTCACATGATTATGCATGAACTAGGCGCGAAGTATGACACTGTTTTTCGGCTGGTTTAGGTGTATGTCATCGGAGAGGAAGGGATTCTAAAGGAGCTGGAGCTGGCTGGATTTCAGCACTTGGGCGGACCCGTAAGTAACAAAGAACGCTACTCCACCTTGGTCCGAATTACTATTCATTGTTTATTTTTAATTTGACCATTTATTTTATTTAAATGTTACGAGAAAGTTAATGGCGAATAGCAATTTGTAACGAAGGTAGTATTTTGCGATAAAATTACTGAGAAACTAGCAATTGAATAGGCAAAAGTTTACTGGCATGTTACAATGTCAGTGAGCCTAGCATGCACATCAGCATTGCTGATCCAAGTAAGTGAATCCGTATACAAACTTACGCCAATTGGATTTAATCGTCGTGCAGACAGATGGAGACAAGAAGATAGAGCTCAAGCCTGGTTTTTACATGGAGCATGACAAAGATGTATGTGTGATCTTTCTTCATGTTTTAGTGTGAAGTATGGCAGTATGTAGTGAGAACGGGTACGCCCAATGACGAGCAATCTGGGTTTATTACAGGTGGGAGCAGTTGTGGTCGGATTTGATCGCTACTTTAACTACTACAAAGTTCAGTGAGTCTCTTTACTTTGCCTTGCTGCAACCTACATGTTACTATGTTACTCCGTATGTCTCTTTCTTCATGTTAATGTACAGGTTTCATACAAAACATGTACAAGACCTCTAAACTTACTACCAAACATTTCCAGGTACGGGACACTATGCATCCGCGAGAACCCCGGTTGCCTTTTCATTGCAACAAACAGGGATGCTGTCACTCATCTTACTGATGCCCAAGAATGGGCAGGTTAGTGAGCAGTTTGCATTCTTTCTAGTATATGCTATGCAGAAATATATATACCAGTTGTTCAAATCAAATTATGAAACACTTGATCTTGGGTCAGGTGGTGGATCAATGGTCGGTGCACTTCTTGGTTCAACCAAACAAGAGCCACTCGTTGTCGGGAAGCCATCCACTTTCATGATGGACTACCTGGCAAAGAAGTAAGACTCTTACACTGTCCCAAAGTCTCAACTGATGTTCAGTTTCGGAAATGTTTGTGGAAGGATGTGTAGTTTTTCTTTATAGAATGTGTAGTTGTTTAGTGATTGCTGAGTTTACAGATTCTTACCTTTCTTCTCCATCTATGGAACAGATTTGGAATCACAACATCCCAGATATGCATGGTGGGTGACCGATTGGACACCGATGTCCTGTTTGGCCAAAACGGAGGGTGCAAGACTCTCCTTGTTCTATCAGGTTTGATCAATTCCTCAGTTCTAACTCTGATACACGTCCAGTTGGTTTAGCATCAACATAAGCATTGAGCTTAGCTGTCTCTTGCAGGTGTGACTTCCCTGCAGACACTTCAGAGCCCGGACAACTCAATCCAGCCAGATTTCTACACAAACCAAATTTCGGATTTTCTTACCCTCAAAGCTGCAACAGTCTAAAGGGCGAGCCAACCTTACTTTTGCATAGGCAGCATCAGCCATTTTTTAGCAAATAAGAAAACAAAAAGGATGGTTTTATTTTTTCATCCTTGTAATCCTGAGACAAATGTTCATATGTAACAGTGAAGCACATCTCAAAAGATGCCAAGAATTACATGGTTCCCCGTTGAAAACTTTTTTTATTCGAAGAAAATGTATATGGGTACAGCGAACAAGCATAAACACACATGAAGAAAACGAGAATAAGGACAGAGTTAACAGCTTGCAAACATTGACGGAAAAAGAATATTCATGAAGAGGCACTTCTGCCCAGGACACCTCTGACAATATTCCACAAAGTATTTCACTAACATGTACCATAAATCATAGAAATCTTGTTGTAACAATATTCCTATTATTACCAATGTGTTAACAGTGTTATATCTTGTATGTATGTACAGAAGGTCAATAAAAAAAATACACTTATCTGGCTCAAGTGCTCCCTAAGCTCAAGCTAGCATCACCCACAAGCACAAACATCTTGAGAATTTCACTACCTCGGCAAAACAAGAAAATGCTCTTTACAGTTCATGATAATTAAGTCTTGTTCCAAAATTGCATGACGAAATTCTATACAACTCTAGTTGTAAAGTATTGGCCATTTATTTTGCTGATTTCTTCAAGCTGTTCACTAAAGCTCTCAAAGCTTCTTTCACATTCTGGCCCTTTGTTTGCCTCACTTCCTTGGATGTGAGACGCAGGCCCTCAAGGCCACGACCCAGAGAGGCAATCATAGGAACAGAAGGTGCTGCCTCGGCTGCACACTCAATCCCATCTCCATGCATCACGAGGCCAGCGCATGCAACCATGCTGCAGCCAAATGTTGCCCAAGGAGTTATTCTGAAAGGTTGTCTATGCCTCTTCTGCATTATTTCATAGAATGATGTCCGCATGGCCAACAAGCTCGTTCTCTCAGCTGATGATATTACAGTGTGAGCCACCGCTCGGATTTTTTCTGCTGAAGCCGTGAACTGTAGAGCAGATGCCTTCGAACCAGCAGTGACAAACCCATGAGGGAGCATCTTACTTAATACAATGGCAGCATGTCTTTGCAGCTGCATTAATCCATACTTTAGAACTACTGGACTTTTGTATGGTACTATCTTAAGGAAAGCAGAGGCCTGAAGAGTTTTTGACAATGATGAAAAGCCCAAAATTGCTGTACCTCCTGCACCAACAGCAACGACAGGCTTCTCAGATATCCAATTTTTTTTATCGGTACTGTCTGCTGAAGGTAGCTCAATTTTGTCATCATTTTCATCACCATAATGGTTGAAGCACCTGCTAGCTAATTGAGTAATCTCTGATGGAGCAGGGGTGTTCCAATGTCTCCTTATTCCAGTTAAGCAGCTCGCATCAACAATAGCCACCACAGAATCAAACTCTTTTAGTTGGCTCCTGAGTGCTTGCACAAGAAGAATGTGGCACTTCTCATCAGATTGGAGTTCTGAAAACTCCAGCTCTTTTGAACTATGCTTATCTCTGGCATCAATGTGACACCTTGCTGCATTGTTTAAACCCATTCTGAGGGCCTCTATTGCAATTCTAAATATGTACACATCGGATAACATGTCACTGCTGATTGGTTCCCCCTCGTGAACTTGTCTAAGCAACTTCTGAGCAGAAGCCATAGCCCTCCCGATCGATGGAATGTCAACAAATATATGATAAAGATCAGCAAGTAAAGGGTAGACAGACTGGGCAAATTGTGGAGCCTCGTATCTGTCAACCGGCTTGCATTCAGACGGCTTGCACTCAGTAGCAGCATTGGGAGAGATAGCTTGAGACATCAAGAGATTGAGACTTGGAGCCAGCGCCTTCAAGAGTTGTCCTCCATTATCATCCATAAGGCATATTTTCCTACCATGGGAGCTTAAAATTGAAGTGGCACTCCTGGGGACCAAGCAGCTAGCCTGCACTTGCAAACCTGATTCATCATCCGTGGTGCTCTGAGGAGGCGAGCAGCTAGCCTGTAATTGCTGTGCTGAACTATCATCTGCAGCACTATTGCGGCTGCCGGACCCATTGCCACCGCAATTCCTCTCATACGGAGACTCGAGCAAGAGAAAACATGAACCTGTCTCCTCCGCGGCTCTCTTGGCAGCAAGCAGATGGCCGTAGAACCCGACCCCGAAGATCTCCTGCAGGACCTGGCAGGCGGCCGCCTTCACATACTGATCCTTGCTCCTCTTCTCCGTGACGCACCTCTTGATCACCTGGAACGGCGACGCCGGCACCGGCACGCCCTCGCCGCCGTTGCCGGTTAGGCAGTCCTCCTCGATCCGGACGTCGTCGAGGGCCGCGCGGGCGACCTGGGTGACCACGGCCCCCGGCCGCACCTCCCTGATCAGGCGCTCGGCGTCCAACGCGGACTGCTCCGACAGGTTCTGCGCGGCGAGGATGTAGATCACGCCGCCTCCGCCCCGATCCCGCGGCGGCTCGCGCAGCGCGAGCACGAACTGCTTCGTCTCAGATTGAGACTTGGAGCCAGCGCCTTCAAGAGTTGTCCTCCATTATCATCCATAAGGCATATTTTCCTACCATGGGAACTTACAATTGAAGTCGCACTCCTGGGGACCAAGCAGCTAGCCTGCACTTGCAAACCTGATTCATCATCTGTGGTGCTCTGAGGAGGCGAGCAGCTACATCCGGCACCGCGAGCGCCCCGACCAGCCGCGCCGACGCGCGCAGGTCGTCCTCCTCCCTCACGAGGGCGGAGAACGGCCACAGGGCCTGCAGGTACGAGAGCAGCGCCGACGCCATGGCCGGCGCCCCAGCATCGGCGGTGGCGGGTGCGCCCGATCAGGCGGCGAGGAGGGCCGGTTGACTTGGCCCCCGCCTCCGCCTCCTCTTCCCCTTCAGCTGGGCCTGGTTGGATGGGGACGGCTAAGGCGCGTGCGCGGCGGCTGATTCCGCTCGGGCAGCCGCCGCCGAGGTCGTCGCCGTCGTCGGCTGCCGGAGGAGGCGAGAAGGGCCGGGAATTTTGGGTGGCGTGTGGGTGGGCGGCGTGACCTAGGATTGTGGGTTCCTTTTCCCCTTCTGCCCGGTTATTTGCTGTTCTGGCCTTCTGGGCGCCCCGGGCTCAGTCCAGAGTTCCAGACGGCTTCGCGGGCGGTCGCGGGCCGGTCAATGGACTCGGTGGTTGGGTCGAACACATGCTCCACCGCGCCGGGAATCGTATATCCGGACGTTTTTTTTCCAACATCTTCTATTTGAGATTGGTGCAACGGCGAGGATTTTATCCGAAACAGGTTCACACCACGGGTGGAGAGCTGGCGAAAGATGTCTGACGTCAGCAGTCAAAGTGGGAGCGACGGACGGACGAGAATCTAATTGGACTTTTAACCAATAAATAAGATTTTCTCCTAAACCGTTAATCTTTTTCCAGATCCGTTTGAACTACTATATTATTTGGAATTAATGCAACAAAATAAGATCCAATATGATTATATTTTTATTTCGTATATATATTCTTTTAGAATCAACATTTTCAATATGCTATTTCAATATTTTGAATAATTGTCTCAACATCTTGAACTTATTGCTTCAACATTTTCAAAAATGTTGATCTAGTTTATCTGAATTGTTGAATTAAGTTTGAAAAATTGTTGAATTTAGTATATGAAAATGTTGATCTAGTTTATCCAGCACTATATGAATACTTTGAACATATCAATTTAATTTTAATATGAAAAATATTAAAGTGGTATAAACGAAATGTTGAAATGTTGTTTTTAATCCAAGTACATGCTTACAACCCAAGTACATGTATCGTTGTCTCGCTAATGTATGCTGCTGGTATGTTCGCGGTTGGAGGACAAAGAGGCGCGGGCTAGAAAGAAGAGTACTCTTGGATGTTGGATGGGCTTTGGTGGGCCGGAAGCTAGCATCCTTATCTAACTTCCGTGCGCCACATAGGGACACCCCCACCGTGCGCAAACAAGTACTACTTAGTTCTTCCTCAGGAGGAAGTCGGCTTCAAGCTCTGGTCTCCGGCTGCCGGTGGCGAGGAACACCTGGAGATGCTTACGAGGAATGGAATGTAATTTTATTTTCTTTGAGGGATGTCTTTGTAAGTTTGCAGCTATAATCACCACATTATGAATGAAATATTAACCCGGTTTTCTTCAAAAAAAGTAGTACTCCGTACATGCAAACGATGCGACTGCGGATACAAAAATTCTGAACAAGAACAACCAGAAAATGGAAGAAATAGAACGTGCTAACATCCTAAATCATATGAATTGAAAAAAAAGAAACTATAAGAATGATTTGTATGGAGCATGGGCGACACATAGGAACTCAATGAGAGAGTGACACAAATAAAACATGCCATGTGGTTTAATCTCTTGGTAGAACTCCAACGAAATTTCTATGGAACAAGTCTTCTCTAGAAAATTTCATAGGATTAGTAGGAAACCCAATCATTGTCCCAATCCCAAAGGGCTTCACCTAAAGAATTCCTTTAGGATTCCGATAGCCTAAGATCCTCAAAATTTTCCCCTTTTTTCTATCGGGTCATTTAAAGTGTTATGTGGTGGATGTCAAATCTTTACTGGCATGCATCTCGCCTAAACAACATTGCATCTCATGTGGTACACCATTGGTGGAGTGCTATTTCTGCTACGTTAAGATAGTTTATTTATATTTCGATGGTCTTCTTTTGGCTTATTTACCTTCCCACGCAAAAATTAAAAATGTATTTTTAGAAGTACGTTGACATTATGCGCTGTGGGTTGTGGCATATGCGATACTAACTGATCTTTGTTAAAGGCAATAGGGGTATTTTTCATTATTTGTTCAAACATTAGTGGCCCCAGTGGTCCGTGTATATTGGCCCTAAGCAACTCAATTTTGAAAATAATAAATTCCACAACGGAACGGATGAGCTTTGAGATTTGAGAAAGCATAATAATGCTATAATAGCCTTTGTTAGCGTGATAGTATTAGGCTTTTAGCTCCCTTCTTTTTGCAATAAAAGAGGGGCAAAAATATAGCCAGGGAGCTAGGAGGATCATCACGAATATTCTTACTCGTTAGCGCTGCTGGTGAGTTTGGACCCGGACCTAACATGGCAGCATTTGAAACTGACGCTGGCAACGTGCTCAAAAAGTGCAGGCCACAGAAAAAGAAGTGCCAGTAGCTTGCACGAGCTGCAAATTGTCTATGGAACGCGACGGCCAAAAGCGACTGGGTACCCAACACGTCCGGAGTCAGGAAGACGTCAAGAACTCACTCGGACAACGCAAGCTTGAAACGTGCGAGTACATCCCATCTTTTGCATCGCCCTCCCCCCGAATATATTGTATTTACTTTTTTTGCACTCATATATTGTATTATCTGATACTAGTTTTTTTTCTTTGTTTTCTTTTCATACGTACTGCTTGCTGAGTTAGGGGAGATTTAAATTTTCAACCGACACATACAGTTATTGTAGTAGCGTACAAATTACGAAAACTTGATCAAGAGGACTATAGCTGATCCAAACAACCAAATTATGACGTAGATTATAAAAATCAAACTACCTAGATAGTCCTCTTGATTGTCTCATAATCCCACCTAAATTATTTCTACAATGACAATTATCTTTTAAAAGACCCTTTATTGGTGGTTTCAACTTTCAACCAACTTGTGAAACTATCACTGTGACATCCGAAATGAGCTAATGATGAGGACTTATTGGTGCCAACTTATTGCAATTACGCAAATTAGAAGTACATGATTCCTTTGGAATAAAATTAAGGGCAGAGAAGACAAATATAGCAGATTTTAATTGCTGGCCTTAAAGCCAGGCAAGGAAAATAGCAAACCTAATGCTGAGTTTATCTTAGGTTTGGTACATCTTTGCCACCATGCATATGTACAAGAAGACGTGTAAGGATTTAAATTTTGGTGTCGTTATGCTTCTCGGCAGTTTACGCGGAGGTGTTAGGTGTGTTCTCTATATATTTTTTTTGAAATAAAAAGGTGTATCGTTCCAGGAGAGTACAGATGTATTGTTTTTAGCCAAGAACTTCGGAAAAGGCGTAAACGTGTAAAACGCAGGGTCCTCCAAGCATTTTGCTCGAGCGCAAAAGCGCCAGGCCACGAGGAAAACATAAATAAACGGGAGAAGCACCCCCGCCTTCTTCCGACCGCGCCCGGGCCGCGCGGCTCGCTAGCGGAAGCGCGCCGGGAGCAGAGCCCGACTCGGACTACGCCGAGCGGGATTCGGCGCGCGCGCGCGGCGCGGTGACCAGGCAGGCGGGGCTAGATCCGCGAGATCCCGCCCCCGCGTTTCCGCACCTTCCGTGAGCCTGTGGTACAGTCTCGCGCCACCGCGCTCTCAGATCTCTTTTCTGTTCGGCTTGTTTCTGCGATTTGTGGAACTATTTGTGTGTAGGCTGATTGCCTGATTGGGCGGTAGAGGTAGAGCTGTGTGCATGTTGTTTTAGTCCATTTATGTTGAGTTACTGGCGCTGTTGTTTTTGGTGATCTGGTGTCAATAGTAGTTGCTGACGGCTGCTTATATGGTCCTTTGTGTATTCAGTGTTCAGGGTAATGACACGTTTTGATGAAATTCGTGCATTTTGATGCATGAACTAGAAAAATGCTATGCAATTTAGAGGGAACTACTAGGTAATAGCTCAGTTTGCTGAAGTGCTTTGGCTGCATGTATTGGCAGGGATTATTTTTCAGAGGACACAGGTATAGGGTCGTGCTGCTGATCCTGGTCGGTTGGAGGAGATGCAGAGGAATGGCATGCTGGAATGCAACGTCTGTCGCTCCAAGGTGGCGGTTCCGAGCCCCAGGAGTGTGTCGAGGGCATATGACAAGCACCGCAGCAAGATATCATCCAAGTACCGTGCACTTAATGTCCTTCTTGTGACTGGGGACTGCATCTTGGTTGGCCTTCAGGTGGTTCACTCTCCTTAGTTATCTATGACTTCACGCTCAGTCAGTGGAATCGTTGGATTAAATCTGATCCATTACAGTTCAACTCATGTGATATGCCTGTTTGGATATAGAAAATTCCCCGTAGCAAAAGGTAGTTTTGAAAGCTCCCTAGGAAAAGCTGAACCAGGAAACGAGTACAAGTAATTCTACTTGTTTGGTCATACTTGAAATTTATTGGTAGATATCAGTAAGCTACTTTTGAAAGTGAATAGTAATCCTCTAGCTACCTGTGCATATTTAATCTAGCCAATCATGTACCAGATTGATAGATTTTAATAAACTCCTCATACAACTTTGCTAATACTTACCTCCGTTTTGCAGCCTATCCTAGTCTTCATGTCTAAGGTTGATGGGAAGTTTCAGTTCAGTCCTATCAGCGTTAACTTTTTGACAGAGGTTGCAAAAGTTATTTTTGCCATTATAATGCTAATAATCCAGGTTAGTTTGTGCTCATTCATGCTTTCCTCAAGGGCATGTTGATTCTTCATACAACTTTGCTAATACTTACCTCCGTTTTGCAGCCTATCCTAGTCTTCATGTCTAAGGTTGATGGGAAGTTTCAGTTCAGTCCTATCAGCGTTAACTTTTTGACAGAGGTTGCAAAAGTTATTTTTGCCATTATAATGCTAATAATCCAGGTTAGTTTGTGCTCATTCATGCTTTCCTCAAGGGCATGTTGATTCTTGTCGGGTGTGTACTGGTGTGAAATGTCAAATCTTTTTCATTTCTGATGTGTGGGGATTGGGAAAGTGTTGTAAGAAGCTATGTATTCCAGTAAACCAGTGGCACATCAATCGATTACTTTTGATGACTTCCATATAGCTTTTGTTGTGTTGAATTGTTCCCCTAACTTTATTACTCGTCTATTTTGCAGTCTAGAAAACAGAAGGTGGGGGAGAAGCCGTTGCTGTCACTTTCTACCTTTGTACAGGTGATTTATCTTGCCAAAAAGTACAGCAAAACATGTACTCATGCTCATATATGATACTTTGACTTCTGGTTCTCATTTTAGACCACAAGTACCTTTTTTTCCCTTCAATTCATTTGAACTTCCTTAGGGAAACATTGCTCATTTTTTGGTTATCTTTCTGTCCTAGTTCCTTGATTTAGTTTCCCAGTATTGTCGAGATGTATTGCTTTATCTATGGAGTTGTGCTTCATATTTCTATATATTTTTATTTTGGGGCCATGACAGCTGATCATTTGGTTCTTGTATGTTTTCTTGTGTAGGCAGCTCGTAATAATGTACTCTTAGCTGTTCCTGCTCTCCTATATGCCATCAACAACTACCTAAAGTTTATCATGCAGGTAAAGTTCATTGAACTGGCTGAGATGTCATTCACTTGTGGGGTACACCTGTATTTTATGCAGCAAACACTTGCATGTTAGACATTTATCAAACTATACATTTTTTATGTACTATATATATATATTATTTCCACTAAAATATGCACTTTATTAAAAGAGTGCTTGGCAAATTATATGATTGATACTTTTGTATCATGAGTCTAGTGACTTTTCTCTTGAAAATTATTTTCGTGGATCTTTTACCTAGTCTTGCTCTGAATGTGATCAGTGCCTATGCCCCTCAGGTAGGTCTTAGTG
>OAMR01000183.1:467381-533382 GCA_900205405.1 Echinochloa crus-galli | reverse complement strand
CCCCGCCGCCGCCGCCGCCGCCGCCGCGGAACAAGCTCCTCGCGCTCTCCCACCACCGCCCCATCGATCGCCCTGCCCGCTCGCTCTTATCGCCGTGCGTGCCCGGACGCCGCTCTCGGCTTGCACAAGTCACTCGACCCTGCGCTCTGAGCGAGACGGAACGACCGGTGGCTGGCCCTGGCCGTCCGCTTATGTACGGCACGGAATCCGCTCAAGGTTCCGCGCAAGGTTTTTCTTTTTTCCAACCCGCCCGCCGGTCCTGTGGTCGTCCTTGGACGGCAACGCCACAAGAGCGACGGGAAGTGGACAGGACAAGGCTCCGAGACCCGGGATGTGAAGGCCCGGGCGGCCGTGACTTCCCGGCCCGGATTCTCGCGGTCGCGGGGCCCCCACGGCGAGCCGCCGAGCGCGAGCGGCTCGATCCGGGCCCGGGCCGTAGCGTTTGGACCGAGTCTGCTGCACCTGCACTGCCCGCAGTCCCGCACGACGCCCGGTGACACACGGCGGTTTTCTTCTCGTCACGTCCCACCATAATCTTAGTGGCTAAACACAGCCAAAAACTGTCCCATTTTATGTTGTTTTTTACTAGAAATATCAGTTATTTGTTATAATAATAGATTCACTTTTAGTTCAGGTTTGTGCCCCTCCCCTTTGCTGACTTATTTTCGTGACCTCTGTACTATTTTAATCTAAAAAATTATCTCACCAATGTCTAACCCTCGTTTCCATCCTATGACTATCAGTGGGAAGCCCTTGCCTTATTACTTATTGGAATCAGTGTCAATCAACTACGCTCCATACCCGCGGGCACCAATGCTTTTGGTCTTCCAGTCACCGCTATTGCATATGCATATACACTAATTTTTGTAAGTTTGTACAGATTGGTTTCGTCTTTTTATTTACTTTCAGAACCTGAACAACTGTTGGATGCAGAACCTCATGTATACACATTCCTTTAAAATTTTAGGTTACTGTCCCATCATTTGCCTCTGTCTACAATGAGTATGCTTTAAAGAGCCAGTACGATACAAGCATCTACCTTCAGGTTATTTCTCTTTTAAATAGTTTGGCTTGCCTAATTTCTCGTCCATGTTCTTTTCTTCACCTTTTGACCATGCTCTCCTTTAGCCACTAATTCCCATAATTTGCAGAATTTGTTCTTATATGGTTATGGTGCTATTTTCAATTTCCTTGGCATCCTAGGGACTGTCATATTCCAAGGTAAGCTATCTTAGTTGGAAATTTCTCTCTTTTTTTTTGTTGACACTGATAAGTAAGGCTGCTACACATTACCACTTTAGTTTCATAGACTATATATGTGAAGCCAACGGTAAAATATGGTCCCCTCCCCATAGTAAGCTACCCAAGGTCAGATTATCAGTGGTGCTTTGGAGGTTAGAATAGGGCAGCTGTTTAGAGCTCTATACTTTTTACCAGTATATTACGTTGTCAATTTGTCGTGAACGCACAAAATGCTGCAATATTAAACCCGGAAACTGAGAGTTGTGCATTTATGTTTTGTTTATGACATTGTTTATTGCAGTATAAGGTATTTGATGTGCTATGTCCTGTTTGTTTACAGGTCCAGAGAGTTTTGATATCCTTCGAGGGCATTCGAAGGCAACAATGTTTCTCATTTGTAACAATGCGGCACAAGGCATTCTCTCCTCTTTCTTTTTTAAGTATGCAGGTAAGGGAAGATATACCCACCTAAACCCTTTTATGATAATAGTTTCTAAATCCTTTTTTTGTCCATTCTTTCCTTTTACCTCGTACTTATGAATTATTGACTGATAATGCTGCAGATACTATTTTGAAGAAGTACTCATCAACTGTTGCCACAATTTTTACTGGGTTAGCTTCGGCTGCGTTTTTGGCACAACCCTTGACTGTTAACTTTCTTCTAGGCATCTCAATAGTATTTATCTCAATGCACCAGGTAAGTGTTGCTTTTTATTCTTTAGCTTGTTTTCTCACAGCTCAACTTACATAAGTGCTATTTCTGTTCAGTTTTTCTCTCCACTAGCCAAGGTCAAAGATGAAAAATCAGCAGGAACAGTGGAGCTGGGGGATACACAAAATCATAGGTAAATAAGCTGAGAAAATGTTATTATTTTCAGGCATTAACTGTTTTATTGCTTTTCTTGGTTAGCTCAGTTGCTACCAAATAAATTCAGAATGTTGGAGGACAGCAAGATAACTAATATTAGCATGTGTTGATGTCTGCTAATATTTCCATGCATCTAGCCTAATAAGATGATTTCTGTTTAGCAGGTCCTCTGAATCTTCTTTTGTAAATATGACTGCTGGTGCTGCTGACGATGTAAGTGATTTGTTGCTTGTCTGAATATATCAATAATTAACAGTTTTTTTGTGGAGATAGTTTCTAATTTCTAAGTCGGCAATGTTTTCAGGCAAGCCATCTTAGCGCAACTGACGAGAGAAAGCCGCTGCTGCCAATTTAAGATTATATTTGAGGTACTTATAACCTTTTGTTTGTATAAGAGACTGGTGCCCTCCATGTAAGTTACATGTAAATGATAATGTGATGGCACTGATAAATATAAACCTAAGATGGGGTAGTTTGGAGCTGGCCATTTGCTGGTGCAATGGCACAACAATCCATCTACATGTTGAAAGGCATTTAGCAGTGGTCTTTTAAACTTACATAGGAACAGCCATTCATAAGGATTTTGATGAAGTCGTTTTCGTTCGGTTCTGCAGGTAGGTATAGAAGAGATTCTTTTTGCCGAGCGAAGAACAAATGCTCTTGTAAACCTTGTAAGCAAAAGAAATATCATACATATGCAGAATTTGTTTCAGTCCACCTTGTTCCTCAGTTTTCTTGTTTTATACCCCAGCTTTGGGGCCAACATAAGGCTGCAGGGCCTTATCATATACACATCTAATGTAATCTGTATTACATACCATTATTCTTTCCCCAGTTTTTCGGGGCAAAATGCTATACTTTTGTCGACGATTGTTGTACCGTCACACGTGATGATTTACCGAGGAGCTTGTTCCTGTTCAGTCATTTTCCCCCCTGTATCACTTCACATTATTGTTGTTGGCAAAAAATAATAATGTCATTACACACGAGAGCCCATTTTTCATACATGACCCTATTTGCTCTGGGCTGCTTTCATAGGCTGGCCACAAACATGGCTAGCTTACATAACATAAGACAAGACATGCATGTTCGAATGGATTCGTAGCTACAGACCTACAGTGGTCGATGAACGACGGCAAAACTTTGGCATCTTCATACACGGGCGGCCATCAGAGTATCAGACGACGCCCTGCTGGTCTCGCAAGACGGCGTAGTTGATCACGCGGGCGACGGTGCCCATGGACGGCCGGGAGATGGGGTCGTACATCAGGCACTGCACCGCGATTCGCCCGAGCTGCAGGGAACAGACCAGGTTGCCGGTTAGGTTCTGGCGCTATGCCAATTGCCAAGGTTTCAAAGCCAACGGGCAGAGCAAAAGTTTATGGGTAACTATGTTCTGGGGCGAGAGTCTGGTCGAGACATACGAACCTTGAGAGCTCCGGCAGGAGGATACTGATCGCCAAGCTTCGGGTCGATGCATTCCTGGACCCTGTCTTCCGTCAGCATTGGAGTCGCCTGATGCACCAACATGACCAGGGAATCATCAGACTTTTCATTATCTGGCGCGACGTTGTTTTCGTTATCTGGTGCTTGTTGGATTCTTGTTAACATGTTATCTTAAACGTTATCCGGTGCTTGTTGGATTCCTTTTAAGATCTCCTCTTAAGAAAACTACTAGCACTATTTATAACGGAGTGTTATGTGATGTAGCATCAACGTTGTTAACTGGCTTCTGTGTGGAGTACTAGGTTCGAAGGTACCTACCAAGATAATCCATTTGTCACATCACAGCTAACTGCCCTGCGCTGCAATATTCTTTGCTTATCTCAGTCGGAAGGTCATCTCAATAAAATTTTAACTTAGGGGCTAGAAGTTTCTTCCAGGTCTATTATTTAACAAACACGAAACATTTCGATCAATGTGACTGAATACCAGCTAGATCTTCCACTTGGGGTCTAGGGTTGCCAGCTCGTTAGGTATGAAAAAATGCAGATAATGGTTGATAAGTAGCTAGGAATCATTAATTGATTGAAATTATGCCAATTTGCTCGATCTAGAGTTTCATTTTCAGTTTTAGTAAGGTCTAGCGTGTTGGTTAGACTTTGTAACTCGTAACCAAAAATGTAGTTTTGCGGTGGGTTACCTACAATCACACCCGACAATAAATCCTTACGTACCTGACTATCTTGTCTAAGCTGCAAACGGATCGTTTCATACCGATAACAAGAGCAGGAACACGTACAGCGCTCTTACCCAATTGACCAGGCTCCGCTGGCCCTGCGGCAGCGTCCTGTCCAGCGGCTTCCTCCCCGTCAAGAGCTCCAGCAGCACGATCCCGAAGCTGTACACGTCGCTCTTGTCCGTCATCTGCCCCGTCATGGCGTACCTGCACACAAACACAACCCCCAGAGCCACGAGACACCGTCAGAGACCACCACCACCACCGGCCTCCAGCCTCCACAGCTTCCAACCACCAGCAGCAGCATCATATCAGAGACGAAAAACCTACTCGGGCGCCTGGTAGCCGAAGGAGCCGAGCGTGTGCGTGGAGCGGTTGAGCCTGGCCATGTCGGCGGCCTGGCTGAACATGTTGTAGTCGGCGATCTTGGCCCTGAACCCCTCGAAGAGCAGCACGTTGGTGGACCTCACGTCCTTGTGCGTCACCGCCGGCCGCACCGTCTCGTGCAGGTACTCGAGCCCCCTCGCCGCGTCCAGCGCGATGTGCACGCGGTGGATCCAGCTCAGCACCGGCCTTGCGCCGCCGCCGCCGCCGCCGGCGTGCTGCGCCCCCGGCAGCGCCTCCCTGTCGCCGTGGAGGACGTCGTGGAGGGTGCCCATGGTGGCGTACTCGTAGACGAGCACGCGGAGGTCGTTGCTGATGGTGTAGCCGAGGAGGCGCACGAAGTTGTCGTGCCTGAGCCGGGACGCCACGGAGAGCTGCCGGAGGAAGACGACGTTGGAGGCGTGCTTGGAGGGCTTCTCCAGCCGCTTGACGACGGCGGGCCGGCCGCCGCGCAGCGTGGCCAGGTAGACCTTGGCGTAGGAGCCCTGCCCGATGAGCCTCTCCCCCGAGAAGGACTCCGTGATCTCGTTCAGCTCACGCAGCGGCACCTCCGGCACCTCCACCGTCACCACCTCCTCCGCGGCCGGGCCGCCGCCCTGCCCTGAACACGATGATCATCAAAGGATTCAAGAAAGAGAAACTTGTACCGAGAGGCAACCGAGTTGCTGAATTGCAAGCTGTTTGAAAGTACAGTACAACTACAATCGTGTGCACTGGATGTTCACAACTTGCCGTGTCGGTGTCAGTAGTCATATATGACAATTCAGAGCACATCGAGCAAAGAACACACACAGAAAACAGAAAGAGAAAGATCAACGTTGATTCTTTTTTTCTATGCTGACTGGCGACTACTGACTGAAGATAAAGCATGAGGATAATCCTAGAAGCTAAGCGATCAGAGCGAAGAACAACAAAAGACTGCCCGAAAAAAAGAAGCCAAAGAATCCAAAACTTGTACTGAAAACGCAGAATTCAGAGCGTACCAGGATCCGGAGTGTAAGCGTACGAGTTCCTGGACAGCTTCCTCCGGAACCTCGGGAAGCAGCCGACTCTCCCGCCGTCGTCCTCGCCGTCCTCGCCATCGTCCCCGCCGCCGCCGCCGCCGCCGCCGCGGAACAAGCTCCTCGCGCTCTCCCACCACCGCCCCATCGATCGCCCTGCCCGCTCGCTCTTATCGCCGTGCGTGCCCGGACGCCGCTCTCGGCTTGCACAAGTCACTCGACCCTGCGCTCTGAGCGAGACGGAACGACCGGTGGCTGGCCCTGGCCGTCCGCTTATGTACGGCACGGAATCCGCTCAAGGTTCCGCGCAAGGTTTTTCTTTTTTCCAACCCGCCTGCCCGTCCTGTGGTCGTCCTGTTATTGGACGGCAACGCCACAAGACAAGAGCGACGGGAAGTGGAAGTGGACAAGGCTCCGAGACCCGGGATGTGAAGGCCCGGCCGTGACTTCCCGGCCCCTAGATGTGTATAAGAGACAGGCATCGGCACGCATCGCGCTCGCGCCACGGCCTCCTCGGCCACACGTAGGGCGGGGCGGACGGCTCCGCCAGGGTCACCGTCGCGGCTTGTGAGTTCTGATTGAACTCCGACGGGAGCCGATGCCGGGTCCGGAGCATTGATCGGGTTGCGGCGGCGCGGGCATATCTTCTTGTTACGTTTGCGCGTTCTTTTTTCCCCGTGTAGGTGGTGAATGGTATTTCTCATGTTGGTTGGCGGCGTGCGGTTATGGTTATGGGATCAGCTCACAAGCAACAAAAGTCCCAACTGCTGAGATCAACAAGGACGGCAAATTCAGCCAGATTTTCCGAGAGCTCCGCGACCCATCTAGATCCTTTGGTAGTGCAGTATGCCAACAAACTCCGTACTACGGACAAGCACACTGTGATGGCGTGATCCGTGATCCAAACACGTGGAAAATCGCAACGCTCTCAGTATAGTTTGGGCCTCTTTGGATGGAACTCGATCCCTAATTAAAGCCCACTGCAAGAGAGTGAGAGACCACGAACACAGAGCCCAACGAGATGATGCAACGGAGCCCATTTCGGGTTCTCTCCCTTTCGCCCCCGAACAACAAAGGCCGAATCGGGTAAAAAAAAGGATCCCACGGAAAAGTCTGCAAAACCCTTCCTCCCGTTCCCCCCTCGCCGCCGCCGTTCGCCGGCGAAGCCTCAGCGGAACCCCACCCGGCTGTCCTTATGGCCCTCCTCCTTCGCCGAGGCGCGGCGCTCGCCGCCCGCTCCTTCCGCGCCGCGGCCGCCTCCTCCGCTTCCACCACCGTGCACCGCCTCCCCGCCGCGGGATCCCTTGCGGGCGCCGGGGAGTTCGCTCCGGCGCGGCTCTTTCTTCTCGATAGCCGGAGAGGCTTCGCGAAGGGGAAGAAATCGAGTAAGCTGCGCACCCGCTCCTTTCCGTGTCACCTCCTTGCGTAGCTAGAATGTTAGATGTTGTAAAATGGCTGCTCCGTTGCTGACCTGTTGTGTGTTCCTCAGTAGTATTTATTTGGTCACTAGATTTGAGTTGATAAGTCAGGGTCTTACGATTGCCGATGAGGAAAAAAAGGATGATAATCGATAGCACTGCTCTTGATAAACCGATCAAATTTGTTTGTATGTGGCTGTATGTAGAGGATGACCGAGATGACACGGTTCAAGCCGCTCCTGACATTGGACCGACTGTCAAATCAGCTGCTACTTCGCAAATGGATGCTGCAGTGATCGCACTGTCGCGAGAGCTGAGTAAACTACGGACTGGAAGAGCTTCTCCTGGTACCATTGTATTCCTGCCTTTGGGGCGCAGTTGTTAATGTTCCTTTTGTTGGTCAGGCAGTTTCTCCCACAGATAATGAAACAGATCACTCTGTTCTGCAGGCATGCTTGACCATATCATGGTGGAGACTGCAGATGTTAAAGTTGCGTTGAATCGCATTGCTGTTGTTTCTGTCCTGGATGCACATACCCTATCAGTGATGCCTTATGATCCCAGTGTAAGAGACTCTTTCCTTAAATTTGGCTGCCATGTAGATGGCTGTTTGCATTATTAATTCGTTGCCCAGATGGTCCAGTCAAACTTCCTGAAACTGTGGTACACAACACATTTTCTGTTATTTTAGGCCTAAATGCCATTGCCAGGTGTCATGTTAATGTATTTCTTACTTGTTGTCCTGAACTGATGGAGCATAATAATGTGAATTGTACTTGGACTTTTGCTTTCAAGCTCCCTTTCACTAATTTCTAATATATTTCTGAACAGTCCATGAAGTCTATTGAGCATGCTATTATATCATCACCCTTGGGCATTAATCCTACCCCTGATGGAAATAGGATTATTGCAAATATCCCTCCGTAAGTGTCTCCTTTAATGTTGATGCGTGTTGTTTATTTAGCTCTCTACCTGATAGGTTTCAATACAACACTAGCTGTGTATTTTAATTCTGCAGTTGCTATATAATGGTCTGTTGTACCATTAGCAGTGGTTTCAATACTAGGTGCCAATGATGATCTAGTTATCCTCTAGGCAATAAGTTTTTGGTAACCAGCTTGTGAGGGCAAAACTAATTTCTATACTGTCTTTATTCACGTGAGCAATTCAACTACAGTCTACAAACTTGAAATTCCATCCACTCAATATTTATGGAGGGGTAGCTTGGATAAGATAGTTTACATTACTCGGTGGCTACGGTTCACATTTGCTTCCTTCTGCTAATTTAGTTTTTGTGCATACCCAGGTTGACGAAGGAGAATATACAGGTTAGGTTTGCTAACTAATACTAATCATCATTGGTATTCCTGAAACAACTAACATATATTTTTTGGTGTTGAGTATAGGCGCTGTGCAAAGTTGTTACCAAATCTGCTGAGGATTTTAAACAAAGTATTAGAAGAGCACGCCAAAAGGTAAAGCAGGCCTGTCCCCTTTGCTATTTATCTATTCTGGTGATGGCAGTGCCTATATACACAGCAAATATGGACTATACTTCATGTTGTCAACTAAACATTAGTTGGAAACTTGATTGAAATTTAAGAGACAGATATGGTGTGCCAGGGGCCCAGGGCTATTATCATTTTATGTAGTACTTGAGTATCTCTAGTTATCTACTCTGTTACTGTTAGTGATATTATGATTAGGAAAACCAATTTGTGGTTGAGCACATACAGTCCTCCATTTCATTACAGTTGTGATTGGGATATCAAAATTGAAGACTAATGATTTGTGTTTGATGCGTTTTACTCCAGAACTTGTACCAAAGTGCTACAAATAAACCTCTCAAGTGCTCTCTGTCATTGCATTTGCATGCCAAGCTTACCTCGCTGGTGCGGTGGTGCCAGCTGCATGCGCATTAGTGACCAACACAAAATTTGCATGGGGCAGGCAAACATACCTAACAATCTTGGACAGCTAATAGAAAAATATACACTGCACACAAGTGCACAGAGGGGGTAGCAATATTGTTGATCTTTATTAGTGATGAACCCTTCTATTGTGGATAATGTTCACTGGCTACCGAAGTATTTTGTGATTTCACTTCGTCTAGCATCTGACTCGAAGCTTTAGGGATAGCTTGCTCTCAAACTTTCCATTGAACTAGAGTTGCTATGAGCATAAGACTGGGTTCTTGATTTATGTTCCATCAGCTCCAATGCTCATGTTGTTATTGGAGATATGCGACTTACTAAACTTCGCCTTTCGTGTCCAGGCGCTTGATACAATAAAGAAATCTGCATCTAGCATGCCCAAGGATGATGTAAAGAGGCTCGAGAAGGAGGTGATAACTGAAACAATGCTGTAAAAGGAACGCATTGCCTGTCAGTTAACATTTAACCTGTTGTCTTCCCTGCAGATTGAAGAATTGACGAAGAAGTTCATAAAATCAGCAGATGACATGTGCAAGGCTAAGGAGAAGGAAATCAGCGGAAGCTGAAGTGATACGTCTCGATGAAGTTATTGTTTTGTTTCTGTTCCAACGATGTTGAGACTGCAATAGTGCAGCAGAATTAAAAGTATATCTCCAATGCACACAAATACTCAAAATGAGTACTAATATTGTTGATCTTTATTAGTGATGAACCATGCTATTGTGGATAATGTTCACTGGGCTACCGAAGTATTTTGTGATTTCACTTGGCCTAGCATCTGACTCGAAGCTTTAGGGATAGCTTGCTCTCAAACTTTTTTCCAAAATCTTCCATTGAACTAGAGTCGCTAGGAGCATAGGACTCTGGGTTCAGTTCCATCAGCTCCAATGCTCACGTTGTTATTGGAGTTATGCAACTTAGTAAACTTCCTTTCATGTGCAGGCGCTTGATACAATAAAGAAATCTGCATCTAGCATGCCCAAGGATGATGTAAAGAGGCTCGAGAAGGAGGTGAATAACTGAAACAATGCTGTAAAAGGAATACATTGCCTGCCAGTAAACATTTAACCTGTTGTCTTCCCTGCAGATTGAAGAATTGACGAAGAAGTTCATAAAATCAGCAGATGACATGTGCAAGGCTAAGGAGAAGGAAATCAGCGGAAGCTGAAGTGATACGTCTCGATGAAGTTATTGTTTTGTTTCTGTTCCAACGATGTTGAGACTATCTTAAAAAAAACGATGTTGAGACTGCAATAGTGCAGCAGAATTAAAAGTATTTTTCTCCCATGCCATTCTAACTGTACCGTTAGCAGTTCAACATGCTGTGATGCCCAGGGCGGGTTGGCCTGTGGTGTTGTAATTGAGTCAGGCAGTCACGAACTTTTGCTGAACAGAGTGTAGTTTGGGTGATTGACCCTGTTTACTTATTGAAAGATCAACATGCCTTATTTTCTGTCGAGAAATTGACGTCCTGAACTCCTTATGTCACCGTTGAATGCCATCCATGGTCTTGCCAAGTGCAAATCCACCGAGATACTGGGGTGTTGCTGCAGTGCTTTAGCCAATTCCCTCGGTGCCACAAAAATTGGCTCCTCTTTATATTGGCCTTTAGGGCATGTTTGGTTTGTGCCATATTTTGCCCCACCAAATTTTGGTCATGACCAAATGAAGGGTATTACCAAATCTTTGGCAAAACTACGTTTGGATCACAGCCCTACCAAATTTTGTCAAGCCAATTTAACTACTTACATGACATATGGGGTCCACATGTCATTTTTTTTTGCGTTGAAATATAGTCAAGTGACATCTTATATTATAGATTTAAATGTCAGGAATATTAATCTGCAAAGAAATTAGGAATTAGATAAACCATTAGAGAGATATTAGCACATGAATATAACTAATCTAGTTCTCTTGGGCTACGTGTGGCCTACTGCATGATGGCACGTTGCTCCGTGTTCTGTGTTTGGCAACCAATTCAAGGGCGAACATTTTGGTCGCCCAGAACTCGCCAACGACGCGTGTTGTTTTCTCGTTGGCGCATGTTGGTGAGGCAATCGTGGGTAACAAAGCAAACGAATGCCAAATATTGTGGGCGAGCCAAAAATTTGGTTTGGCCAGCATTGGCGCTAAACCAAACGTGCCCTTTTTTCTGTTTTGAAAGATTTCTGTTGTACTTTTTTCCGGGGAATCGTTACCGTGCTTGCTTTTATAGTCTTCTATACTTCTGTTGGACTTTCTTCCAAGGGCCCTGTTTAGTTTCCGGTCACATCATCAAACTTCTAAAAATTCTCTCTCCAAACTTCACTATTCACCTATCACATCAAATCTCTCTCCTCATGCATGGAGTACATGACGAGACGAATCCTTTAAGCCTATTTAGGTTATGGTAGGACAATGTTTACCATAAACAAACGAAAAGTGCTACAGTGCCGATGTGACTTTTTCACTTTACTTTTTACCTTTTTCCAGAAATAAACACCCCCCGGAATTAAAGGATTAGGAATGCGCTGACTGATTTTGTTATGTCGCAGCCGCTTTGAGCTATGCTATTCTGAGCTCAGATGTTTTCCATCCATTTCTTCGTCTGTCATCTATTCATCTCCCCTGTGTTTTCGAACGCTGTGCAGTTAAGGTTGTAACTTTGGAGTTGGAACCTGGAACAGCTCAAATGGCGAGTTTTCTGAAAGAGACTGATAGTTCTGATACCGATAGAAACTCACTACAAGCCAGTTAGCTAAAGCAACTTAGCCGAGACAACACCCAAAGGCTATATACACACAACACAACCCAACCCCCATGCCCCTGAACCAAAAACCATCATGGCAAGCCAAACCCAGCAGCCAAAAAGCCTTCGAGCTGAAGACCATCGTAGCTGCACACCACACCACACGGCACACGCATGACGCATCACACCCACTCCCTTCTACGGCTCTACGCCCGCTAGCCGCTACAACTCTTTACACGCACGCGCCCCCCTCGCTGCAAACCTACAGCTACAGAGCCAAGCCTAAACGGAGACGCGAGCGCGAAGCCACGCGCCGGCGCCGCCTCACTCCCCTTTGCCTCTCTTGCCGAACGCCGCCCTGGTCACGGCCCTGATGCCCCTCACCCACAGCTCCGCGGCCTCCTCGCCGCCCTCGCACACGAAGTGCACCTCCCTCCCCGTCGCCGTCGCCACGCGGAACAGCCCGGGCTCGTACGCGTCGCCCTTCCCCTGCCGGTGCCGCTGGAACGCCGAGCTGCCCCCGACCTCGGCCTCCCGGCAGACCACGTTGCGCCGCCCCGAGCCGCCCCACCGGAGCACGCCCGCCGCGGCCACCATCCGCAGTGACTTGCCGTGGGGCCTCCCCCTACAGCAGTAACGGATCCTCCAGCCCCAGCGACGACGGCTCCTCCGACGCCGACGACGACACCGGCATTGGCGGCTCCGTTGAAGAACACGCCGGCGGCGGCGGCCGAGCCTTCCACGGCAAGACGGGGATGGGGGAGTCTTGCGGCAGATGGGGCAGGCCAAGCTCTCCTGGACAAGCCACCGGTCGATGACGTTCCTGCACTTGTCGCTCTCGCGGCAGCTGTCTCTTATACACATCTAGATGTGTATAAGAGACAGCTCTCAGGCAGTCCTCGCGCTTGTGGCGCGAGCAGAGGATGGCGGCGGTGTCGCCGGCCTCCGCCCTCACGTTCACGTCGCAGCGCTTGGCAAGCAGCGTCTGCAGGATCTCCGGCTGGCCGAGCCGCGCGGCCAGGTGAACCGGCCTGGACCTGCTGCTGCTCCTCGAGGTCTTCACGGGAGCTTCGGGGTCCGCGCCGGACGCCAGCAAGGTGCGGACGGCGCCGGCGCTGCCGCAGAGGATGGCGTGGTGGAGGAGCGTCCGGCCGAGGTGCGTGGCGCTCGGCGTGTACCCGTTCTGGAGGAGCAAGCGCAGGATGGAGCCCGTGGACTCGTAGTACTCCACGGCGCACCAGACGGCGTCGTAGGGCTCGGCGAGCCCGGCGCCCACGCGCAGCTCCTCGCCGGTGGCCGTGTCCCAGGACCACGCGCCCAGCCGCACCTTTGTGTCCCTCTTGACACCGGCCTGGACATGAGTAGGCGGAGAGTGGTGTAACTTTGGCGTCAATTGCTGACAAAGGAAGAGTATGTGCGGCTGGCGGCTGCCGTTGAAATAATACGCACCTGAAGTAGATGACGAACCACTGCGACCTGGCGGCTCACGATTGCGGCGAAGAGGGCCGTGCAGTCGACGTTGGCGTGCAAGGATGGCTTCAGCGAGCGTAGGAGCACCCTGGCGGTCGCATTTGGATCAGCTCCACACTGCAGTAAAGGCGCACGAAATCAGGCGTTGAATTGAATTTGAACTAATCTCTTATTAACAGGATAGAAAATCATTTTGACATTGAACGCAAAGGAGCTGAGGCAAGCGAAATGGAGAAGAACCGAGGGGCAAAATGCAAAACGATGAGAAGAACAGAGGACTGACTGACGCAAGTGCAAAATGAAGAGCAGAGGGGCAAAGTGCAAAAGGATGAAGAAGAACAGAGAGCTGAGACAGCTGACTGACTGACCCAAGTGCAAAATGAAGAGAGGGCTAAAGTGCAAATAGGATGACTGACTGACTCCAGTGCAAAATGAAGAGCAGAGGGGCAAAGTGCAAAAAAATTTGGGTAAGATCCGCCGAAGCGGGTAGCCTTAACCGCAATGTGCTATAGGAAAGTCCGAAGACTAATCCCGTCCCTGTCAGGGGAGATGCCAACCGTCTCTCCTTTCTACGAACACGTCGCGGACGCCAGCACTTCAGCTTATAACCTGGGAGGACGTTATGTGGAGTAGCGAGGTGGGACTAAACGACTGCCTCGTTCTCTATCCCTAGCGAGTTGACATAATGCAAATGGCCCATATGGGAGCCCAACTCCTTCGGCCCATGATACACGCAGACTCTAACTTTTGGGCCGAAATACGCAATGTGATCAAACCAAAAACCCGTGCCAACATCTGACTCTTTACGATTCTGATGATGATGATGAAGCCAGATGCGACGACGTTGAAAGCAAGCAGGAAGGGTACTGCACCTTGATGAGCGTGTCCACCACGTCGACGAAGCCGCGCGCCGCTGCCGACACGAGCGCGTGGACGGCGACGCGCGGGCGGACGAGGTCGGAGCCCATGAAGATGGCCGCGAGGGCGGCCTGGCCCTGCAGCGCCGCCTCCACGACGGCCTCCTCGCAGGCCGGCTGCGACGCGCCCGCGCGCACCAGCAGCTCCGCCACCTCCGCGCGCCCCTCCCGCGCCGCGGCCGTCGCCGGGTAGCCCCGGAACACCTTCCCGTTCACGTCGGCGCCCTTCACCTGCGCCCATAGCACACACACCAAAAGCCGTGAACCATCAGAAAAAGGTGCTACAGAGGGATAAATCACAATGGTAATTACAGCTCATTTCGTGCAGAAGTTGTAAAGCTAAACGTAAACATCCAATGGAAGTGGAACGCAAAAATCAATCACATTAGATTCTCGTTCGAGAATCATCGAAGAAAACGGACAGTCAAGTGCTCATTAAACCATCAACTAACTCCTGCAACAGCTAGAGCATGAAAATTGATGTTTATTGATAGTGATACTACATGACATTTTTTCTTGTATACTCATTTCTCACCTACACTGACGACAAAGTGCTGCATTTCTTTCACTGTCGCATTCGCAATTTCATGATTCCTACTGGCTACAGTCCCTTTTTCTCACTTCCCTTGACCTACACTGAAGGCGAGATGGAAGTAACAGCATCAACAGGGCGTGACACTGACCATCGGGACTAGCACACCAGCTGTCCGGGGGTAACAAACGTCGCTGTTCCTACTATGTCTGGGCAGGTCGGTGCTGTGCGGACCACCAATGGTGCGTCCGGCCGCGTCGGGTCACCGGAAGTAACCGGAGCAGCAGCAGTAGCACACCATGGCTGGAACTCATTTACGCGAGGGACACGCGAGGGGACCGCGCGCCCTGGACGGGGGAATCTGGTCAAAATTCTGCAGGGCGATTGCTATCCATCCACCGCCGATATGCTTTTTCTACTCGTCATGAGATCTCACGCGTGGTGTCACCACACCGCGGTGCCAGTCAGCTCAGCTCGCCCTCGCCGCGTACAGTGGCGTGGTACCCCGCTGGTACTCTGGCTTTCAAGATTGCCGCGAACTGCTGGGAAACACAGTGCGCTAGTGCTCGCGCTAGTGCGTGCTACTAGTGCCACCGTCCGTCGGCTCCGCAAGTCACATCCGCATGGCGCACTTGGCACACACACAGGAAATGAATTGCCACCGCACAAGGGAACGACGCCCTTCGCCGCTTTATGCCGTACGATCCGCGTGATCGGACGACAAGAGTTGCTGCATCGGTGTCGCGGTCCAGCCATCACGCATCGAATCACCAAACAGGTCCTAGATGCCCCTGGTCCGTAGCAAGAGCGACGCACGGCGAGTCAGTGAGCACGTCGTCGCTATTCACTGAACCAACCGGGGGTGATGTTCTCCGCAGACAGGCGTCGTCCTCGTGCCATCATCAATATTCCGGTGGGCCGGGCCACAGTACAAGGTGAGGCCACGCCACGAGATACCGGGGGCCGCGCCGCGGGCGGGCAGAAGGGCGTGCCCGCGGCTGTGGCCAGGTGCGCGCGCGCGTTGGTAGCAGCCCACCCCAGCCCAGGAGGGACGGGGGGGAGCAGCTGGGCAAGGGCAAGGGATACAGCTGGCCGGGTGGCAGATGCAAGGGGGGCTTGCTCAGCTCCGGGGCGGATGGCTACAGGGAGGGGAGGGGGAGAAGAGGACACGGCACGATACGGACGAGCTCGCTCGTTCGCTCCGTACCGCGCCGAATACACTGCACTGCGGTGCCGCGGCGCTGGGCCCGTGGGCCGGCCGCTTCTGCGACACATGCGCTGCCGGCGTCTATACAGATAGATCATAGATGGATGGCCGGGCGCTTGGGTTTTGGCTCGGCGTTGCGTCGGCCCCCTGCCGGCCAGGAGAAGGATCGTCCACCGGGCCTACTACGGCCTGCTAGCTGGGGCCTTGGTTGGGACCGGGAGGTGGGAGACGACGGACGTGGTTTCATTTCATGGCGTGATGAATGGAATACGCACCAGCTGGTGCGGCTTGGACGTATCGGGGCGGCGGGGGGCACCGGCATCTGGCCTCGGACGCAGGTCATGTGAGCTTTCCTGCCCTGGCGTGGCGTGGCGCGGCGTGGATGAGATTGCTCGACCAGGGTCCTATTTTGCCACCGGGGAGCGATCAGGAATCCAGGATCGGAGCACGCACGAGCGATGCCGGGTAGCCTGGGCTAGACGACGTATGGCTGTAAACTGACACGGTGAGGGGTCGACCGTCTCTGATCCCTGTAATGGATGGCCGATCTCAGAGGCTGGCCGGGGACGGGCTTTCATTTCATCACCTAAAACCGCCAAAAGACTGCCGTCCCACCTGACCATGCACGCGGCGGTGCAAGCTGAGGCCATGATTGTCCGGCCGAAGCGGCCGGGATGGACGGCCACACGGCCGCTGCACTTGCTCCATGCTAGCCGGACGAGCTCGAGCTCGTCCGAAGAAAAACAAAAGAGATGCTTCAGCGTGTTCCGGGACAAGGGCCACGGGGCACGGCCATGGGCGGGGACGGGGACTCTGTCCCCGGGCAGCGGCATTCATTGGGCTTTCGGCAGAGGGGGAAGCGCCGGTTCAGGCGCGGAAGTACACGGCCGACGCCGGCAGCGGCAGCGCAACCACTCCCATTCAATGGCGCGCCTGGCGCGTTGCCCATGACGCCCGGCGGATCAGCCGGGCCGCGCGCCGGACGCCCGTGCCACGACACGGCACGGCCGAACCGCAAGGACACGCACTATTATCTCGCCTGCAAAGGGGCCACAACCTTGGCTAGTTTGCTGCATTCCCCTGACCCATAATGATCTTGATCCTTGCACGAGGATGGATTATTACCAGCCAAATGATAATGCTACTACAGACAAGAGGTAACATGCCGAGGGTGAAGCGTGACAGACAGGTGGGGTAGGTGGCGAAGTACCATAGGATTCCGTACCCAAGCTCAATATGGCACTGCACACGTACACGACGGCGACGTGGAACGTGGCCGGAGGCTGGAGCTGGAGGGAAGAGCGGAGACCGGCCGGCTCCAGGCGGGGGAGGTCACGTGACCGCCGATCCCATGCCCCGACCGCGCTCACGAGGGGAATATTTTGGTCGCTACCAAAGTGTTGAGCTGGTGGTACTTGGGAACACTAGTTAACAAACACTGGCCAAACTTGCTTTCTACTACTGATTATGTTTAGTGTTAGCCGTAAACAAAAGAAGGGCTCTGGCTCAAGTCAAACCCATCTACCGCTGTCTCCCAATCCTCCCACTAAAAATACTCTCCAGGATTCATTTTTTTAAGAGCCGTTTACTCGCCTACGGAGTACAGTTTACAGTTATGGATCTGCAGGCGCGCCCAGGTTCGTGACGCGACAACACGGTGGAACAGTGGAAGAGCGCAGCAGGGATAAGTTACTCGGACCCCGTGTATTCACTGTTCGGGTTACTGCGCCTTTTAACTGGTACTCCGTAGAAGAAATGTAGAATAAAGAAGTTCGGTGAGCCGTTATACGACAGTGGTACCTGGTACAATACCATGCGGGTACATACTTTAACCCGTATATATACTTTTATCTACTCCCATATGTACACCACGACCGATGCCTACAGGCTACACATATACCAAGGATATCGAAGTGTGCTCAGGAAGCTTCCTTTGCATAGGCCTTGTTTAGATGTTACACTATGCAAAAAGAAGATTCTCCATCACATCAAAATGTCATAACATGCATGGAGTACTAAACGTAGATGAAATCAAAAACTAATTGCATAGTTTTATTGTACTCTGCGAGACGAACATTTTAAGCCTAATTAATTAATTTTTAGACAATTTTTCACACAAACAAACGAAATGCTACAGTGGCGCACGATGCCCCGTAGTCCCAAATTGGGACCTCCAATTTGGCATCTAAACAAGGCCATAGAATGCATGCCCCCATTTGACGATTTCCATCGTGGCCGGCTACGAGCACGTCCGTACCCAATAAAGAGGAGCTGCAAGCCTGCAACGCAGGTATGGTCCCGTTGCAGTGCAGGAGAGAATTGGTAGGACCGTAAGCCTACTTGGTACTAGCTGCTGAACTAGTTAATCCCAGGTTAAGGTAACAAACCATTTTATGACAGTAATGAACGGCATTGTATAGTCTGAGCCATTTGCAAAATCTCTCATAATGAGCAGCATTTTATTTAAGATTTGTACTTCCTGTTTTCCAAGAAAGTTGGCATTAGAAAGTGAATACTAGTAACATATACTAGTGTACTAGCGTGCAAAGGAGCAAGCAATTGAGAGGGGAGTGGAGTACAAGTACTAGTATCATCATGTATTCTGCTTTGCATTTCCCTTCCTACAAATCCGTAGTCATGATTTCCAGCTAGAAAAGGAGCAGAAAGGATTTCAAGTGGGTCCGGTAAAATCTCTTTGGTTCCTACTTGTATTCATGTACGCGCTTAAAAGATGGGATTTGTCCTGCGCGTGCATTTATACAGTACGTCGAGCTATCATTGGCGTAGGGAAGGAACTAGTAGGTGGTTGGTACTTGGATGAATAGTGTGGATAAACACCGGCCTTTTTCAGGTAGGCGGAAGCGAGACAGAGATATACTGGCACATTGAGAAATGTTGGAAGTGCCCGCTAAAACCATTCGAAAATGCCGTGTCACCTTTTCACCAACCAGTTAAAAGTGATGATGAAATAATGGGCCAGGACACTGAGGCTATGCTAACCTACGACCCTGCAAATTTGGCGAATTTGAATGCAAATTCGCCACGAGATCGCCCAAAAATTTCAGGGAAAAGGCAACGCAAGCACAAGGGAAGCACGCATAAGCAGCTCGAAATGCAACTTGCGTAGTGACCCAAATCTGGGCTCGAATTACTTACGAGACGATTAATTCTTCTACCCCGCAAAACGCGACAAAAAAAGCATGGAAATGCAGAAACAAACAAGCGTGATGCAGAATTACGGATGGTTAAATTCCGACGCGAGGAAACAGAGCAGGGAGGGAATGCGGGTGGGCGGGATCGATCACTCACGAGCAGGGCGCGGACGAGCGCGACGTCCCCGTTGCCGGCGGCGAGGAAGAGCGGCGAGACGTCGGCGCGGATCTCCTCGTGCACGGCCCGCGCCTCGGCGGCGGCGCCCTCCCGGGGCTCCGCCTCCGCGACGCGCCGCGCCCTGAGCCACACCACCCCGGCGTAGTTCACGTCCGCGCGCCCCGCCGCGAGGAGCTCGCCGGCCTCCCTCGAGTCGCCGCGCGCCACCGCCTCCACCAGCCGCTGCGACGCCGCCTCCGCCTCGCGCGCCGCCTCGTCCTCCGCATCCGCCACCGGCCACACCTGCCGGCCGCCGGCGATCGCCGCCGGGCGCAGCAGCACCGCCATTCCCGAAGCTTTCCCTGGAGGGAGGCGCGGGGGGTACCCTGCTCTGCTCTGCTCCGGCGTCCTCGGTGTGCGTCCCTCCCTTGGGTGTAGGGGAAACTTGAAAGGGCGAGGCGCGCCGGCACGGGGCAATATATAGGTGGAGACTCGGGAGGCGAGACCGGGAAGGGGAAGACGGGCGGTGAAGTCACCGCACCGGTGAAAATGGGCCGGGTAGGAGGGCCCCCATGTAAGTGGGCGCGAGATGTACGGATAGAAGGGGAGTGGGCCCCGTCGCTCATAGAGTGGGCGTGAGTGGTGATGAATACAACACGCTCTGGCGCTCCTCCGGTCCTCCCCCGGCTTCGGCTCGGCTTGAATGGCTTGGCTGTTGGCTAAAGCCTTTGTTCGGCTGGTTGTATTAACCGATCTGAGGTGTGATTGTGTAAAGAGAAACATTTCTCGAGTAATATTATGGTTTCCTTCTTTTAAAAGAGTAAATATTTCCGTTTTCAGAAGCCTTTGTAAGGTTTTGTCTAGGTGTATTGTTTGGTTCTTTGTTTGTCCTTTTTTTTAGACAATACTGTTCATGCACTTCTAGCCGTGTTCATGCACTTCTAGCCGTAAATATCGTGATGGACGGCTTATAGATGACCGAAAGTTACCGCTACAGTATTTTGTGACTTTGCTTCATAAAGTCACCGAATCCCACTCCTTCTTCTACATGGTTAAAGAATCTATACAGAATGGTTATAGGT
The DNA here is from genome assembly GCA_900205405.1 of Echinochloa crus-galli. Lineage (NCBI taxonomy): Eukaryota > Viridiplantae > Streptophyta > Magnoliopsida > Poales > Poaceae > Echinochloa > Echinochloa crus-galli. The sequence continues at coordinate 513,111 of OAMR01000183.1, read as the reverse complement.
GCAATATACGTAAGGGGAAAGAAAATTGTTTACACATTTGATGGTAATAATTAAATATATAATGCCCTAGGGTGTTTTTTAACAACATATACTTATATATAGGCTACAAAATGTTTCACTTTAGACTTTGCATGATCGATAAAACACCTTTTTAGAATAACCGAACATCTACAATTTTGTGTTGCTTCATGTCTGTGGTCTAACATACTGATAGCCATCATTGTTGCAGCTGTCATTTGGAATTTTTGTCTAGGTTTAAAACTAGACTATATGAACAGAGTAGAGTAGGGGAAGAAAATGGGTAGATTGCAAACTTGATTAAGAGAAATATGATTTTTTTTCTAAAGGGCAAAAATACATCTAATTTGAAACTTGCAGTTTCCTTAAATAAGTTTGACCATCCATACACATGTTAAGGACTATTTTGTCCACGAGACAAAAACATTTGTAGCCAATTTGGTTTCACTAGCAGACGCGGCACGTGCGCACGCACGTGTGTATATAGAGCTTTAGCTATTCTCAAATTTAGAGGTACATTATTTTTCGAGTTAGTTGGTCTTTATTTATATGGAGAAAAACCTGTCTCTTATACACCTCTAGATGTGTATAAGAGACAGATTTTTCGAGTTAGTTGGTCTTTATTTATATGGAGAAAAACTCTTCAATCTTTTGTTTATTAGCAATACGGGATAATTGTGTGCACGTGGGGAGTTAGGAGATGTGTATAAGAGACAGATTTTTCGAGTTAGTTGGTCTTTATTTATATGGAGAAAAACTCTTCAATCTTTTGTTTATTAGCAATACGGGATAATTGTGTGCACGTGGGGAGTTAGGAGATGTGTATAAGAGACAGATTTTTCGAGTTAGTTGGTCTTTATTTATATGGAGAAAAACTCTTCAATCTTTTGTTTATTAGCAATACGGGATAATTGTGTGCACGTGGGGAGTTAGGAGATGTGTATAAGAGACAGATTTTTCGAGTTAGTTGGTCTTTATTTATATGGAGAAAAACTCTTCAATCTTTTGTTTATTAGCAATACGGGATAATTGTGTGCACGTGGGGAGTTAGGAGATGTGTATAAGAGACAGATTTTTCGAGTTAGTTGGTCTTTATTTATATGGAGAAAAACTCTTCAATCTTTTGTTTATTAGCAATACGGGATAATTGTGTGCACGTGGGGAGTTAGGAGATGTGTATAAGAGACAGATTTTTCGAGTTAGTTGGTCTTTATTTATATGGAGAAAAACTCTTCAATCTTTTGTTTATTAGCAATACGGGATAATTGTGTGCACGTGGGGAGTTAGGAGATGTGTATAAGAGACAGATTTTTCGAGTTAGTTGGTCTTTATTTATATGGAGAAAAACTCTTCAATCTTTTGTTTATTAGCAATACGGGATAATTGTGTGCACGTGGGGAGTTAGGAGATGTGTATAAGAGACAGATTTTTCGAGTTAGTTGGTCTTTATTTATATGGAGAAAAACTCTTCAATCTTTTGTTTATTAGCAATACGGGATAATTGTGTGCACGTGGGGAGTTAGGAGATGTGTATAAGAGACAGATTTTTCGAGTTAGTTGGTCTTTATTTATATGGAGAAAAACTCTTCAATCTTTTGTTTATTAGCAATACGGGATAATTGTGTGCACGTGGGGAGTTAGGAGATGTGTATAAGAGACAGATTTTTCGAGTTAGTTGGTCTTTATTTATATGGAGAAAAACTCTTCAATCTTTTGTTTATTAGCAATACGGGATAATTGTGTGCACGTGGGGAGTTAGGAGATGTGTATAAGAGACAGATTTTTCGAGTTAGTTGGTCTTTATTTATATGGAGAAAAACTCTTCAATCTTTTGTTTATTAGCAATACGGGATAATTGTGTGCACGTGGGGAGTTAGGAGATGTGTATAAGAGACAGATTTTTCGAGTTAGTTGGTCTTTATTTATATGGAGAAAAACTCTTCAATCTTTTGTTTATTAGCAATACGGGATAATTGTGTGCACGTGGGGAGTTAGGAGATGTGTATAAGAGACAGATTTTTCGAGTTAGTTGGTCTTTATTTATATGGAGAAAAACTCTTCAATCTTTTGTTTATTAGCAATACGGGATAATTGTGTGCACGTGGGGAGTTAGGAGATGTGTATAAGAGACAGATTTTTCGAGTTAGTTGGTCTTTATTTATATGGAGAAAAACTCTTCAATCTTTTGTTTATTAGCAATACGGGATAATTGTGTGCACGTGGGGAGTTAGGAGATGTGTATAAGAGACAGATTTTTCGAGTTAGTTGGTCTTTATTTATATGGAGAAAAACTCTTCAATCTTTTGTTTATTAGCAATACGGGATAATTGTGTGCACGTGGGGAGTTAGGAGATGTGTATAAGAGACAGATTTTTCGAGTTAGTTGGTCTTTATTTATATGGAGAAAAACTCTTCAATCTTTTGTTTATTAGCAATACGGGATAATTGTGTGCACGTGGGGAGTTAGGAGATGTGTATAAGAGACAGATTTTTCGAGTTAGTTGGTCTTTATTTATATGGAGAAAAACTCTTCAATCTTTTGTTTATTAGCAATACGGGATAATTGTGTGCACGTGGGGAGTTAGGAGATGTGTATAAGAGACAGATTTTTCGAGTTAGTTGGTCTTTATTTATATGGAGAAAAACTCTTCAATCTTTTGTTTATTAGCAATACGGGATAATTGTGTGCACGTGGGGAGTTAGGAGATGTGTATAAGAGACAGATTTTTCGAGTTAGTTGGTCTTTATTTATATGGAGAAAAACTCTTCAATCTTTTGTTTATTAGCAATACGGGATAATTGTGTGCACGTGGGGAGTTAGGAGATGTGTATAAGAGACAGATTTTTCGAGTTAGTTGGTCTTTATTTATATGGAGAAAAACTCTTCAATCTTTTGTTTATTAGCAATACGGGATAATTGTGTGCACGTGGGGAGTTAGGAGATGTGTATAAGAGACAGATTTTTCGAGTTAGTTGGTCTTTATTTATATGGAGAAAAACTCTTCAATCTTTTGTTTATTAGCAATACGGGATAATTGTGTGCACGTGGGGAGTTAGGGGCCCACCTGGCCGAAGGTGGGTACGCGTGGGACGTTGGGTGAAAAAAGTTTTGCGGAAAATGAACTAAAAGTGCCTGGAACGTCAAGTTTTTCCCACCTTTCCCACGTCCCCCACCCCAAAAAAATATGACAGGTGGGGCCTCTGTGAGAGGGTGGGGGTGGGTTTTTTGGTGGAAAACGTTTTCAATTCTCTAGGATCCTTTTAGTATAGATAGATAGATAGATATATAGATATGGGGAGCTATGTAATTCCACTGCTATCCAAAGGTAGAAATAGAAACGTGGTGAAGGGCCACATATGCAGTATCTTATCTCTACATCCTTCCATTTCCCCACTTTACATGGGCTTATTATCATTTTTGTTTCAAATTGTAAGTCGTTTTGGTTTTTCTACATATAGTATATTTACTGTATATTTATACACAATGCATATCTAAGTGCATAATAAACACTGGGTAGTATTAATTAATAGAACAAAAGAATCAATATAAGAGTTCTGTTGACTAAAAAAAGACATTGAACGAGGTAGTTAACTTATAAAGATAGGTGTGGCATTTTCTTTCTTTTGACACGTCAGGCAAAAGCCAGCTCGTAGCACGTGAAATGGTATGTAGCCTTGGTGTGGTGAGTGGTGACATTACGAGACTGCTGAGAGTACATGCACCACCACTACTACAACGTGCGTGGCAGGCTCCGAGTCATACGCTGTCGTGACCACCGATCGATCGAACACTACCCCCACACTAGTGCTCCTCGTGACAGGTCTCTGGGCACGCGACTCGCCAGGACTCGTCACGGCCACTGCTGGATCGGGTTGGCGTGTCCCGAATCAAACATATGCACGTACTACGCATAGTTCGATCGGGAGCTAGCGCCGGCGCCGCCCCAGTAGGATCGGAGGCGGCCTAGAAAATTACTCCGAGTTGTCCAACAGCGTCGCTGGACCGTGCGTAACTCGCACCCATCCATGGATTGATCACAGTATCCTTCATGAGTTCGTGTTGTCCAACAGCGCGCGCTGGACCGTGCGCGCGCGCCGTTCATCGTATACGAGCGTGGGAGCCGATTGGTCAGCGTGACGGTAGCGATTTAATGCGCGCTAGCGATGATCTCGATCGGTCGAGCACGTGTGTCCCGACCACTCTACCGTGCCGCCCGTGCGGTCGCGTCGCGTCCTTGGGCTGTACAGTAGGCTTGTAGCCTGCCTGTAGGTCGGCCGGATCGAGCATTGGCATTGGCTGGATGCCTGGATGCACTGCACGAACGTGGATCCGGTTTGGTTTTCATTCAGCTACATACGGTGGCAACAGTAGCGGCAGCCCGCCGCACTGTTGCTGCTGTGCTGGTCGCCGCAACAGCACCCTGCCAGCAGGCTCGTCGTCTCCAGTCTCCTCGTCACGGCGACTCGACGCGCCGCCAACAGTTTCCTCCCCGATCGACGACGAGACAGCGCGGCCCGATCGCGGGATCCCCCGCAGGCCACGGTGTCTCGGTGGGCTAGCTCCGATCCGGTTCGGCGCGGTAGCCGAGTCGCGCGCCGAGCCGAAGGGACGCGGGCGTTGCGCTAGCCGCTAGGCGCCGCGCGCCGTCGGGCCTGGAGCACGTTGGTGGACCGGTGCCTTGGTGGTGTAGTACTGGGTGTGTGGGACGGTGACGAGCCGGCCAGGCCGGTCGTTTTTCTTTTTTGTGGGATTGTTTATAGTTGGGGGTGGGCGTCGTTGGCCCCGAGAAAGCCGCGGCCGGCGCGGGCGCCGGCGCTGCTGGAACGGAAGAGCCCTGCGCGGCGCTGCCTCTGCCTGCGACGCGACGCCATTTGGGGGTACCCTGCCACAGATGCTGTCAAATCAAGTACCGCGAGCCCATGGGGTGGTGCCTCGTGCCTCCTGGCTCCTGCGCCTCTCGTCTCATCTTTCTTCTCCTTCCACCCAGCACGGCATTTCCACCGCTCGATCTCTCCGGAGGCCCGGGGCAGAGGCATGAGCATGGACTGCGCCCGCCCGCCTGCTGCGTGCCGCGTCAGCGCATTATTGCCGAGCCCGTATGGAGTGGCTGCTTCTACTTCTACCACCCCGCTGTACGCCCCGTGTCAGGGAATGGGTGCGTTGCTTTCCGTTGGTCGTACGCGTACTACGCGATCGTGATCGCTATCTCCTCCTGGGCTCCTCTGCATCCGCGTCGATCCGGTCCGATCCGGAGTAGACATCCCCCCAGTTCCTGGCTTCCGGCGGTGGTCCACGGCCTAGCGACGCGCGACAACTCGAGCTAGCCTCGGCGCCCGGGACACTGGTGCGCGATCGGCAACGAGAGATACACGCCGGTGCCGATGCGGCGATGCGGTAGTACGCGGTGGCAGCGCCGGTTGATTCCTCTACGGGACGATGAGATCAATGCCACCAGCAGGCCGCAGCGCGCAGTGGGGTGGTGCGCGCGTCCTATCCAAGGCGTGCGTGCAGCTGCGACTGCGAGCTCAGCTGCCAACTTGCCATGGACGCAGGCACCTGACCGCCTGTGCTAGTTGTTTGGTAGCCGCGGCGGCTGGTGTTCGCTGCCGTAACGACGGCGACGCCGGGAAGGCCGGCCGGCCGGGCCAGGCCTTGGAGACATCGCCCGCCGGCGCCGCGTGTACCGGCCGTGTACGTGTACGGGAAAATACCAACACAGCTAGCCCAGACCAGACGCGGGTGCTCGTATTATATACTGTATATCAAACTGTCAAGTGTGTGCCGCCACTTGCTGGCACGACACATGCCAACCGTAGTTACCATCTCACGACACAACCTGATGAGAGCAAGTTGGTGCCGGCGGTGCTCTGCTGACTGTACGGCGCTAGCTAGGGGACAAATGCTGGGTCCGTACGCGGCTGCCGCGCTGCGCAAAGTTCCTACACGACACCGCTTTGCTCTTGTTCGCTTTTTCTCTTTTCCTCCCTGCAGAAATTTCACCCCATCATCCATCCGATCCTGGCCAGAGACGAGTGAAAAGAAGAAAGGAAAAGAAAAGGGAAAGTGTTGCTCGCCATCTACTCGTACTCCGTACGTCGTATAGGCAATTCATGTTTCGTGGTCTGTGTGCGTGACGTGAGAAGGTCGGAAGAGAGGAGGGGTAGATAAAGGCTCGCTACTTGAGGTAACAACTGAAGTACGGTGGTCAGTGAAAGGTGAAAAAAGATAAATATCTGCCGTGGCAAAGGTAAGATCCCTGCGTGCCTGCGTTTGGCTGCGTGACAGTACTGCGTCAGTCGCAGTCTCGCAGAGACCGGCAATGCAATTGGCAAGACCGCACGAGTCAACTCTGGATGCCGCTCGATTACATACACTGCTTTGGCCTTGTTTAGATATTAGAATTGTGAGGGTGAATTTGGGAGTATGATGTCATGTGTAATTAGTTTTTGATTTCATCTACATTTAGTACTCCATGCATGTTATGACATTTTGATATGATGGGGTATCTTCTTTTTTATAGTAAATTTGGGAGTGGAATTTGGGATCTGTCTTTGTTTTAGCTGGGTTTAGTCTGGCTGTCATATAGCCCTAGCTAACGTAAACGTCACATCGGGTAGTTAGACACTGTTAAATGTAGTAATTTAGACCGGCCTAATGCATGCCCCCTAAGCTGATAATGGAGCACGAGTACCACCAGTAGGCTGATAGGCTCAATTGGCATGCACTGCAATGGCTGTGTTCAGTTCCAAAAAGTGTATGGAAAAATTTGGGAAAAAAGTCACATCGGATACTGTAGTGCACTGTAGCATTTTTCGTTTGTTTGTGGTAAATATTGTCCTACCATGACCTAACTAGGCTCAAAAGATTCGTCTTATCGTGTACATCAAAACTATGTAATTAGTTTTTTTATTTACCTATGTTTGATGCTCCATGCATGAGGAGAGAGATTTGATGTGATAGATGAATAGTGAAGTTTGGAGAGAGAATTTTTAGGAAGTTTCGGGAACTAAACACAGCCAATGGCCAAAATATGCAAGGCTAGCATATGGAGCTGGATATGGAACTAAGCAGCAGCATTACAAGCTACTGTATCTTATACAGCTGCGCATCGTACGTCCAATGGCCTCTTAGATATTTGCATATTTCCGCAGTTTTTTTAGATCATGGATTAAAAATCCGGTCTCAACAGCCAAAGTGACTGCCTACAACCAAGTTATACAGCACACCATCCACAGCACATAGGCTGCACATAACCACAAAGCAAAGCTCAAAGATGGTCTTGATACCTAAATTAAACTCAAGCAGAACAGAAACCTGCTGACTATAAATAGATTAAACACTAGTTCTTGATTTGCTTCAAAACATTCCATCCATTCTTATTGAAGAAGTCCAATGCCGTTGTCTCCAGCAAGCGACAGCCTTTCTTCAAGATTTCTCCTTCACTTTCTTTCGCTAGAATGGACCAGCTCCGAATCCAGAAACATCCCTTAAACAGCACCTGCACAATTGACATGAACTTTGATCTTTGGAACACAATCTCATTTCTACTGAGCCATAAAGCCCAACACAGAGCAGCCACCCCAACCAGCACATGATTCCTTTGCTTGTGAGAAAAACTTCTAAGCCAAGGACCAAAAAGATCAGTGATATTAGCAGGTTTTGAAATACCAAAAGTAATATTAATAGCACTCCACATCAATCTAGCCATTGTGCAGTCAAAAAAGAGGTGTTGCACGGTCTCCTGCTCACTACAGAAGCAACATCGTGTGCACCCCTTCCACTTTCTCTTAGCTAGATTATCTTTGGTGCATCGTGTGCATATTTCCGCAGTTAATCTGCTGCATCGGTGCATCGTCGCTTGCCGCACGAGTGCGTGCACCGGTCGGACAGGCTCTGTCGATACGCCGCGAATCTTCGAGGAAGCGACGGCGACGCTCTGCTCTCTAGGCCTGAATAAAATTTTGGTAAACATGGCTAGGGGATCGTATTGCTGGTGTAGCAGTAGCCACGCCGTGTCTGGGATCCACCATTTCAGCTGCCAAGATTCTGTACTTTGGTGCTCCTCTCTATATTCTAGTATTCCCCTTCGTCTCTTATAGCGGCGACGCTGTAGCCTGTGGGCCTGTGGCCAGCCACGGAAGCTACATTGCCTGCATTTTCTTCAGATTCAGATACCTGCCTGTACATATAAGCATATTATTAGCATGTGTAGATCATGCATGTCCGGGCAGTAACATATACAGACCGCAGTAATAACTAGCGTCTACTGTGTCTAGTGAGTGACCTTCAAGTCCTTGGCACATATTCAGCGATATATAATTGGACACGGTCCACTGGATCGCATGAGGTACGGGAGCACACATGGATGATGCAACCAGCTCGTACATTTGTGACACCTTTATTTGGGTGCCTAGATATGTGCATGAACAGTAACACATGTACCGGAATGCTCCGGCTCAGTCCAATAACTACCGAGCCATGCATGTACCAACAAAATGGCTCGCGGATGCATATCGTCAACACTGTTTAATCCTCGATTGCACAGCTAATTGCTAGCCATAGACAGTTCGAGGGCCTTATCCTCTTATGGCTGGCACGGTAGCTCATATAGCATCGATTTGTAGGTGCCGTTTTCTATGCTTTTTTAGCTACTAGGGTGTTGGATCAGTTTTTGAGGGGCTAAAAGATATTTGCTTGTGTAGTTGTGGCCATGTGATGGATACGGGCCTGTTCGGTTGGCTGGTCGCTGGTGGCTGGTGCTGGGTTTTGCTGAGAGAAAAAACACTGCTGGCCGGTGGCTGGTGCTGGTTTTTGCTGAGAGAAAAATACTACTGATTGTTGGCTGATAATCCAAGCGAACATAACGACAACGAGCTTGGGGTTGAGGATATTCACCAGCAACATCACAAATATGTCTAGGCAGGTGGCACATTTTCGCTGAACCAATCATGTGTTCTTTGCAACGACATGGACTAAGAGTTTGTCTTCTCCTGTTGGCCATCTTTGCTTTGAAAATGGTAAGTACGGAGCTCAACTCCTGTCGAGACCCTCTTGGTTCTTGGCCCTAGCCTTTGGCCTGGGCGGCTCCTTGGTCCACGGTATTGAACGGATCAAACAGTGCAGGGTTAAGTAGTTTAGGCTTCGTAGGCAAGCTTACTTTTAGTCCTTCAATGATGCTCCCTGCTTTTGCTTACAATTATGTTAGTATCGCAATCACAGCTCTAGCTAACCATTTGGCACTTTTAACCAGAAATCCAGGCTGTGGGCGGCATTGTTGGTTGACCGGGTACAAGCTTATACAATGCATTGCTAGCAGGATATCTTCTTCAGTTCCTTTTTTGGCTGTTTCGTTAACACTTAACACAAGCAGGAAAACCATTTGATTTACAGTGACAGCTGCCAGATGTAAATGCCAAGGTAAACTGCATTACTTAAATTTGTGACAAACAAAATACAGAACAGAAGCAGGCGCGCTTCATGGATAAGGTGGTCAATAATCGATCCCAGTCCTTCAGACATGGAAACAAAGAGGGCGGGAGCAACATCTAACCTTTAGCTTTCTTATATTAGCTCCTTTATGGCCAGTGGCCGCCATGCATGCTCAAATGCTGATAGAATATTGGGAAGGATGTGCCTAAAAAGAAAAGGGCAAACCAAGGACATAAAGCCTCCCAAGGACAAGGAGTGCCCTACTCATGTTTGCTTGTGCCCTAAAGCTCCCAAGGCCAGGCAAATGCGTCTTTTTAATTTAATTTTCTCACACCGAGCTAAACCAAATACACTCATCCCCTCACTTCTATAGTCGTATCATTCCCACTCATCCCCTCACTTCTAGTGTGCAAGTACTCCCCTTTTAGCAGTTGCACTGCCACTACTTCAGAAAACCAAGTCTTGCGTTGCATGTTTTCCGTTCTGATTGAACTGGAGAGAGTGCGCTTTGAGATGAGCACACCTTTCTGAAACTACAAAAAAAGAAATGATGCAGCTATAGTGCTCGTATGAACCAAACCCAAGCTTCAAGCATCATGTGTAATCCTTTGTATTGCCCGTGGTGGTTATATATGGAGTACTCCCCACGTCAAAAAGAGGGGCCGAGGATAAAAGGGGGAGGAGCATCATGATAATGCACACAGCAGAGGAGCACGCATGTCGTACACGCGTATCTTTTACCCGGATCCTCACCAGACTTTCAGTTTGGCCGCGAGCTGACTGCTGACCTGATCCACCAGAGAGGTGAGGCATCGACCTTTGGTCAATGGGTGATGCTATTGCTATCACTCCTATCAGGCGGTCACTCCAAGGCCTTGTTTAGGCCTTGTTTAGATGTTAGAATTGGAGGATGAATTTGGGAGTATGACGTCACTTCGTAATCATTATACCACTGTAGCATTTCGTTTGTATTTGTGAAAAATTGTCCAAAAATTGATTAATTAGGCTCATAATGTTTGTCTCGCAGAGCACAACAAAACTGTGTAATTAGTTTTTAATTTCATCTACATTTAGTACTCCATGCATGTTATGACATTTTGATGTGATGGGGAATCTTCTTTTTGCATAGTAAATTTGGGAGTAGAATTTGGGATGCCTTAGATGCCAGATTTCACTCCCAAATTTACTATGAAAAAGAAGATTCCCCATCACATCAAAATGTCATAACATGCATGGAGTACTAAATGTAGATGAAATCAAAAACTAATTACACAGTTTTGGTGTGCTCTGCGAGACGAACATTTTAAGCCCAATTAATCAATTTTTGGACAATTTTTTACAAATACAAACGAAATGCTACAGTGGCGCAATGATTACGAAGTGATATCATACTCCTAAATTCACCCTCCCAATTCTAACATCTAAACAAGGCCCAAGTGGGGAGCTATCAGCCATGGCCTGGAGCCCTAGAGCTAGTACTAGTGTATGTACTCCATCAAATTCAACACTAGGGGGTGTTCACTTCCTCAAAAGTTGGGTGAAAATGTTACATCGGACACTGTAGCGCACTGTAGCACTTTTCATTTGTTTGCGGTAAACATTGTACTACCATGACCTATTTAGGCTCAAAAGATTCGTCTCGTCGTGTACATCAAAACTATACAATTAGTTTTTTATTTACCTACGTTTAGTGCTACATGCATAAGAAGAGAGATTTAATGTGATAGTGAAGTTTGGAGAGAGAAAGTTTGGAGGAATTTTACCTTTTGAAGAGAACTAAACAGGACCTATGAAGGCTACCTGCCTCGCTTGCCTATTGCCGTCGGCAGATGATTGAGTAGACAAACGCTGGAGTTTGACTACAAGCGGTTGTTGATGTACGGAGTATGCAATTAGGCGCATAGCTACATTTATAATTTTTTAAAGAAAATCAAACCATCCCAATTTCGACTATAAATAGCAAAATAATCATATAGACTAACAACATAAAAAGTATGTTAGCAGATTTAATGTATAACATGCAACCTTTTCTATTTAAAATAATTTAATTTAGAGATATTATCAGTCAAAGTTAAGAGTTTGAGTTTAAAAACATCTAAAGGTAACTATATCCATAATTCTGGGATGGAAGGAGTATTAGATTCCCACAATGGCAAGCAAATGACTGTAATCGTCTGAAAGAGTGACAAATATTGTTTTGACCTTACTTTTGTGCTGCAGAGCCTAACGTAAAAATTGGGTCCTTTGACTCTCAGCACTAAAATACACGGAATTCTTGAGCATTGTAAATTACAATATGCGAAAGGCTGTACTGCCAAAACCATAATGGACAGATATTGCATGTTCCACAACATGTATTCTTGAACATTTCAACAAATTTACATCTATTTCCAACAGCATGTGGGCCACTTGTGGGGAAAAGAACATACCGGCCACCAGAAAAGTTTATACCCTCATTTTGTTTTCACTTTACACATGTGACTTCACTTCTGGCAGATGTTAACGAAGGTTTAATACATGAAGAGGTTCCAAGACGGCAACAGTGAGATTTCTATTCTACATGAACCCGAGGGAATTTGTCTGCCATTGCTAGAACATAGGTCAGAAACCTGTCCTTCAATGTGAATTATTGTGCTTGGTGTGCGATTGAAGATACGAGATTGCAAGGTCAGCAGCCTTGCTTCCTGAAGCTATAACATTACCAACAGCCAGCCCATCCTTGTTATTTCCTGTCAGACAGAAAAAAAGCTCACATTAAACTTTTCAAGCTAACACAATGGTTGGTGGGTTGGTAGTTATGATTTGCTAACTGTTCAGAATGTCTAATTACATGTTTTCTCTGATAAGAGAACTGATGATTAAGGCAGTAGCAATGGGAAAGCAATGGGAAACCATAACTGATGATTAATTTACTACATATTGCAAAAATATTCTGGTACCCAAATCAACAAGGGGCGTTGTTCATATATCTAACATTGTTTTGAGCAAAAGAGCGCATTTAGTGGCTTGCCTGCATAGAAGAACCCTGGAAGATTTTTCTCCATCTTCTCTATAGCTTCCAATACAGAACTGTAATCATGGCCATACAAAGGAAAAGCATTTCTCCACAATATATGCCTGAGTACATAAAAAGTAAAAATAGAAGAGAAACTAAGAAAGAACACAGATCATCAAAATAAGATTTATACGTTGGAGCTCCAGCAAGATCTCTATTGTGGCTACCCCCAACAAATGTTGTATATAAATATTGGTCATCAGGAGCTCGATCTGGGAACATCATTGAGGAGAACAGAGTTCCTGCGCCATAAACAGAGGCAGGTGCAAGGATGAGAAACAGAACAGTCAACCAAACCAAAGTAGAAATGCAGAGTCCAAATCCAAATAAAGAGAGTGCTTTATACCATTTCATCCATGGCTCAAAATGACAAGACTTGCAAACTGAGAACAGTCCAGATAAAGCTATGGCGACCTACCAAGGGTTTTCAGACCATGTTTTTGCTGTTCCTTGTAGGGTATTAAGACTCCGAATCCTTCCAGAGGTTTCTTGACATCTTCCTTCTTGAAAGCTGTCACCATGAGAGAGAGTGGGAGATAATCCACCTGCATAATTTAAAAATAACCAAAAAATGAAATGTGGATAACGAAAGTGTTTACATCCATGATCCATTGATTGTAAAATTGTAATATGATAGCTTGCAAGAACAACAATGTTCTTGCAACCTAAAAGGTTGATCCTAGCCTGACCTTAGGAAGAAAGTCTAGCACAAAGGGAGCTCCACCTTTTGTGAACTTCATCCTCTGGACATTAGACAATGGAGCCTGAAGGAAAGATACAAAAGGAAATATTATGTTTCATGACTATACTTGATGAGTTGAGGTTTATCAAAGCCTGATTGAGTACAAAACTATCAAACTGCCAAACTCTACAGATCAATGACAAGAAATTTATCAGATCAGAGACCAGGAACTTCTAAACTAAAAGAAGAATGTAGGCTATCAGTTCTTACTGTCATTATAACAGCGTCAAAGGTTTGTTTCTTAGCAAGATCCTTGCTACCAGCATCCTTTGAATCAACAGAAATCGACCACCCACCAGTCGCAGGGACCCCATCAAAGGTACATGCCAATGACAATACTTCTGTACCAAGCTTCACATTAACATCTCCAACTTCATTGTGAAGTGCATTTATTAGAGACTGAAAATAACAAAGAACTTTTACACTTTCTCAACAAAAAAAACATAGAGAACTAACAATATAGATGTTAGGTGTTACTGATATTGTACTACATGCATACAGTGGGCAAAGGCTTTTTTTAAGACGGAGATAAAGGGACAAGGCAGCATCAAATCTTAATTGTTAGTATTTCTCGTGATAAATGGGTATATTCAGAATCCATCATTGCTACCAAGCAAACTATCTGGAAACATCTAGAACCTTTCATTTGTCGGACATTTATTTGCTCGAAACACATATCTTTGCAAGCTAATAAGCCTGTATCAAGGGTACAAACAATGAGTATGGTAGGCTCTAACAGGGTGACTTGAGCTGGATATGGACACGGACCATAACCACAAAGTACTAGCTTTTCTGGCTTGTGAGACTAACTAAAGAAGCGATTCTCTTTCATTTAAGTAATGTCCTTGTGCGGCACAAACAAACAATTCAATTCACCATTTTTAAGTGGCACCAAAAGAATTACTAGAACTGATGGAATTTGAAGGACTGGCCATTAAAATCATCTACATTACTAAAACAAATGACAATATCTCTTATCAAGGAATTATAGTTTGAAAAACAATAGTGGAGAAATACCTGCATTCCACCATGAAATGAAAATGATACACGTCTATTCCTTCTTTTCCCTGATGAATCGCTTCCAGTCTTGACTGGGTCACCTTTAGCTGTTAGCTTAGACAGGATGGCACCAACAATGATAGAACCATACCTGGGAGCATGGATGGAGCGTGAAGCAATATGATTGAAAAAAAAAAGATTATTAGAAAACATAATCGAACACAAAAATGCTTTTGGCCATGTTTATCACAAACTAGTGCTTAAGGAAAAACCGCACCAGATTATCAGAAAATATAACAAAACAACAACAGAAGTATGGTGCAAACAACAAGCAGTATCAATATGCGTTCATCTGCCAGTGCCCAAATTCATGAAATTACAGCAGGATAAAAGGGTGCAGTTGCCAGCTTATCGCAATAGTCAAGAAAGACATGCAGGAAACTAAAATTGATGATATATCATGAATGCTGACAGGAAGGATTTTGACTCTTTTAAATTGAAATGATAATATGATACAGCAGTACAGAGGTATTAACATAAGAACGCGCAGAAAGAAAAAAGGTAGGAAAAACAATAATACGAACAAGCTATATTGGAAAGGTTATAAAAACAGATAAAGGAATGAACAAGAAAATCCGTATGCAACTTACTTTCTTTCCAAATTCCACAATGCTGGAAACGCATGGCGAATCTGCATAAAAAAAACAATTACTCAAAGCCAACGTAGAAGCTAATGATATGATGTGATCATATGGGCCAGTAATTTTTGTGGAATATCATCACTATAAACACACCACACAATCAAGGGCACATACTGTTATGCACAAAAGGTTAAATTACTGCAAAAATACAAAGCAATGTGTACGCCTTGAATCTATAAAAGCAAATGATGGGAAAGGACATAGTAACTCACAGATAATGACTCAGGATCTCCTGCACTTGTTCCAGCTACAAATGGATCAATAAGATAGTCAACAACCTGTAAGAAATTTAGAAGCTCTTAGCCATGGCTAATTGTGATATTGAATAAATCTGCCCAAAAGAAAACACTGAAATGACCAATGATGTAATATATTGATATGCAAGGATATGGGTATTGGGAAACACTAGGTATATAGCTCAAGACTTAAACAAAGAAAAAAAGAGTTTATTATGTGATTGCCATTTGAAATTCCGCATCAATGCAAGACACCAAAAGTATGAAAGTTCACCTTTCACTTAAATGCTTATCAGACACTTTTCCGGAGTTTCTTGTGTTAGTTTTCTTGTAGAGAAATGGTTCCAAAAACAATGCAAGCTGCAAAGAGACAAGGATAGCACATAATTCAATACAAATAATATAATATAATATAATAATTAAAATTCATAAATACATAGGTTGAAGGGGAAAAACTGAAGGAATGTAAAAAATTGTCCAGGTGGTTAACTAAAAGTAACTACTTTGAGTAACGATGGTAACCATCGGTAGTAGCAATGGTATGGTATTTGTTATGCAAAACAACCTATCAGGTAAGCCATCATTTATATTCATAGCTGAACATACCTTTGACTTCGTAGAAAGAACACTGCTTTTCATTAGCGAAACAGGATCCGAAGGAATCTATGAGACCAAAAGGTAGGTTTAGGTACAGTACAGGGGAAAAAAAGAGACGAGCATGATTGTATCGAAGTCTTTTTACCAGTGCTGGTGCTCCATCTTTGACAATGTAACGCTTGTGTTGGGAGTTAGGCTGAAACATATATTGAACCATCAGCTATTTGAAATGGAAACAAAGGCATCATTAGAAAATAAGTAATGCTTTGTGGGCAACATTTGCACATACATACTGCTGTCTGTCTTGCAGACCAAGATCATCAATCAGCTTGTTGGCCTCCAATTCACCTTCTGTCTGCAGGCAGAAAAATTAAGTAACCTCATCAACCTGCTAACCTCGAACAAGGAGAAGTCCATGTTCACCAGACAAAATGCACAATCAGCGTACAATTGCATACACAAAGCACATGCTTCTAAGACAATGTGGCAAAGTGGACTAACTGACTAACGCCAACATTGTTCAATTGGGTCATTTTAGTTACTACTAACTAATGGCGCAATCGCCATCATGCGGAAGAAAGCAGCAATGCAGTCATGCAGATACACACAACCGAAGCCCTCAAATAGCAAGCAGAACCGAAATGCACTCACCATGGTGTTAGCCCCTTCATCCCAGAGGAACCCGCCCTCGGAATTGGTCCGTATCTTCCCTCCCGCCCTGTCGGCCGCCTCGAACACCGTCACGTTCACGCCACTCTTCCTCAGCCTGTACGCCGCCGCGAGCCCGCTGCAGAAAACAATACAGACCAACCTCACCACCATTTAACCAAACACCTCACAGGCACGCACAAACACAGACCGAAACCCGCAAGCAGCGCGCCACCGAGGCGCTCACTCACCTGAGCCCGGCGCCGACGACGGCGACCGACCTGGCGGGCGCGGCGCGGGGGTCGTCGGAGCCCGCCATCGCGAGGACGGGGCGGGGGCGGGGCCGGCTGGCGCGCGCGGAGGCGGGGCGATAAGGATGTGAGGAAGCGGAGGAGGCGGTAGTCGACGAGAGCATTTGATTTTGGGGTTTGGATGGGGATTTGCTTGTTGCCTTGTGCGCCGATCGGAGTTTGCTGGAGCGGGAGGGGAGGGGTGGACTAGTCGCCGTCTCGTGGAGCCGTTTTCAGGTCAAAAGTCAAAACCATTCCGGTGGGTTTGGCACGCCGTTTCCCATGGCAGGTGGTACCGTGGTACCGCACACACTTGCAGCAAAGCGGTGGGTTTTCGCTGTATTTCAGACAGTGGTTGTTTGTATAATGTATACAGTATACATCATAAAAAATTAAATATATTGTAGTAAAATATGTTTTATAGAATTTTTAGTGATAGTAAAACTAATTTTAATTAATTTTTTTAATTACTATAGTTCTAATAATTTAGTACGACGTGAAAGGCTTTGATCTGCTTGCTCCAATAATTAGTGAACTCAAGGCGTTATTTTTTTCTAAGTTTACGAATGTGTAATTTTTATCGTTGAGTTTATAACTCTATTGGTGATTGAGGACATAAGACTAGGCTTTGTAAAACGGGTCTTGTTTTCTGGTATGATTATATATCTGACTTGTCAATGTCATGTCATTAATAGAGTTCTAGTTCTAATGGAAAAAAAGAACATGCCACCATCTTGGGTAGGTGGTGCTGCCACTACATGGAAGTCCACGGACGTAGCTCACCAGACTTACAAAGAGTTGGCGATGCGGTGCACGGAGAACGATAACAAGCAGTGTAAATGAAAGTGAGTCTAGCTCAAATGGTTAGAGAAAGAGTTGTTGTGCACCCTAACTATCCAAATCCGAGTCCTCTCTAACTCAAATTTATATGTTTATTATTTTCTTAATAAAAAACCGTTTAGATCTCTTGGATTGGCTCACATCTTTTTTGACAAGAAGAAGCGCAAAAGGTAGAGGAGAGGACGTTGTGCTTATGTACGGCTAGCTCACTTTCAATTTAGTTTGGTGCCACTGTGTCAACAAAGATGGGCTGCTGAAACACACAAATAGTGTTTATTTTTATCACTGAATTCTTTCTTTCGAGTCATTCCATGCCGCACAATATTAATGGACCATCGTGTAACCATACTGTATCTTGCACACACATTCACCACCATGCAAAGAATGCTCCCTCTATGTGAGGTTAATGCTTTTGTGTTAGTGTAGCTCAATAACCGCATAATACTAGGTATAATAAGTTGAGGAAAAGCATGTGTATAGGAGAGATGGAGAAGAGTAGATAGGAGAGAGAAGAGAAGCTGGATGTGTATAAATTTATAGACGTATGATAGCCAGCTGAGATAGACATTTCAAGAAACTGTGAGAAAATGAGGTGGGTTGTATATTAATGATGTGGTGTATATCAACAATCAACTATTGTACGTGTCAACGGTTAAATCGGCTATATATGGCATGGCATTATTATAGCAAGCAGTCAGCTAAATTATTAGCCTTTCTCTAAGATCAATTAGATTATAGCGCAGGCCTTCTAAAAACCCCCACCTTTTCGTAGTCCTATTATAGCACTGATTTTTTTCTCAAATCCTATAGCAATGCTTGAGCATAGACCTAAATCAACTAAGACTAGTGGGACGAGACCTTATCGGCATTGGGCACATGTCACATGTTCTATATTTTCTTTTCTTTTTTGTCTACTGTATCATGTGTACATTTTTTCAGAAAATTTTATTATTTATATTTTAATGTATTTCCCTAAAAAAAGCTATTATAACAACTATTTCCTAAAAAAATATCGGAAAAGCTATCCTTCTCTTAAATGTATATGAATAACTTTTGGTCAAATTATTCGAATTGTTTTTTCAGTATAATTTGTTCGAATACTTTTTGGAAAAGTAGTTTATTTATTTTTAATTTATAAATATTTTACATATAACTTTTTTCTAAAGTTAAAGTTTTTCGAAAAAGTTTCAATAAACTTGTAGCTTGAAAATTACAGTCATGGGCAGAGGGTGGAGCCTCTTGGAGACCAATCTGGGCTCATCTGGCCCCCGCTCAAGACAAGCTGACGTAGCATGCCAACTAAGGCCATGGAGTCATGGACTAGACTAGACCGCAAACGGTAGTTTAGGTACGTACTGAATTTACCCTTTTGATGATAGTTTAAGGACTAAATCGAACCCTTGAGCAAAGTTTGGAGACCAAAATGGCTATCATTAAGCCTTCACAAAACGTGAAGTTAAGGCTCCATCATATGACCAGAGTACAGAAGATAGGCATTGTGCAAACATGCTAGCGTTGACAGAGAGCATTCCAGTGGCGAATTGTGCTGCTGGTGGGCACAAAACTACACAAGAAACTCGAAAGATGCTTCTCCGCTTTCATGTTACAATTTACAAAACCACATGGACAGCAAGGATGGCATGTCATGTTCACGGGCAGGACTCGATCGGTTCTACATACACATATATCAGAAACAGAATTATAACAAGAGAATCATTCAACTAATTAACGAACCTCTATCCAGAGTGTCTAGGATGGAGGCCGTTGTACCGAAGCCCGACCATCACGCATGTCTACCGCAACTACAGCAGTAACGGATCCTCCAGCCCCAGCGACGACGACGTCTCCTCCGACGCCGACGACGACACCGGCATTGGCGACGTCGACGGCGGCCGAGCCATCCACGGCAAGACGGGGAGGGGAGTCTTGCGGCAGATGGGGCAGACCATGCTCTCCTGGACAAGCCACCGGTCGATGACGTTCCTGCACTTGTCGCTCTCGCGGCAGTGGAACACGTGGCAGCAGGAGAGCACGCGGACCACCTCGTGGGCGTCCAAGCTGTACTGGCACATGGCACAGCTGTAGCTCAGCTTCCGCTGCAGGGTCGTCACGCCGCCGAGCGCCCCGACCCGCAGCCACCGCCAGGCCCTCGCTAGCCGGCCGGCGTGGTAGGCGTCCATGGCCCAGAAGCTCGCGCGGGCGACGAGGACCATGGAGACGCTGCCCACCGCCACGACGGCGACGGCCTGCCCCAGGTTCACGTCGTCGGCCATGGTGCCTTTCTTAACCCGGCGGCGGCCTCCTCTTGATTGCTCTCCTCTTCTTGCCTCTTCTCCTCTCGCTCGCTCTCTAGCTTTTCTCTAGCTGCTTCCTTGTTTGCTCGTGTGTCCTGGCGGGTTGTGCGCGCTTTGAGCGGCAGCCTTGGCGCGGTGGCTATTTGTAGACGAAGGGTGTGGCCCTGCTGGTTATATATTACTGTACTCAGTTTTCTAGTTTGCCGGTTAACAGGTGGACCCAGGTCTCAGATGTGGCCATTTTTTTTTAAGAGATGATGTGGCCAATCTTGGATAATCTGTTTAGATGACCTGGAAATGCATGCCCACACGGTACATTGAGGCTGACTCCAACAGCACAATGCAAATGCATATATGCATCTTTATAGGAACTGTGCATCACTAAATTGTTGTCCAACAGACTATGCAAAGGAGGAGGCATTCTCCCTTACCAGGAGAGAGGTGATGCAAAAATACAAAGTCTCTCTCCTCGAATGCATTCAACAGCGCCGGTTCCCAGGAGAGAGGAGAGCACAACCTCGTCTCCGAGCTGCTCGACCCGGAGCGCACCGCGCTCGCGCAGCTCAAGGAGCTTGTCGCCGCCGCGCTCGCCAACGGGGAGTTTGACCTGCCCCGCCGCCGCCGCTAAGGAGGAGCCCAACGGACAGCTGCCGCCGAGGCCCTCGGACGCGCCCCCGACTGCGCGCCGCCGCCGGGCCCCCTCGCGCCGCCTGCCCCCGGTTAGCCGGCGGCCCGGCGCCGCCGCCGCGGCCCCGCTCTCGCGCTATCGCCGCCGGGGCCCCTCGCGCCGCCCACCGCCGGGCCCCCTCGCGCCGCCGCCAGAATCTCCGCTCGCTCGCGGATTTTGCTGGAGAAGCTCGGCTGGAGCTTGTCTGTCTAGTCTAGAGGAAGAAGAAGCACAAAGGGAGAAATGCCTTTCGTTGTTGGAGACAGAGCTTTGTGGATGAGTTGCAAAACACTGTGTACCGAAGGCAAACACCAATTTGCCTCTCCAAAATACCTCTTATTGTTGGAGTCAGTCTGAGATGGGTGAAAATTAGACATTTCTCCAACGTTTTCTAAGAGCATGGATGAGTTTTGCCGGCACAACACTTTGACGGGCCCCACATGTCATTCACCGGAAGGCACGACAGCGGGCCCAACCCAAAAGCACGTGGCCAGTTGTTCCACTGGCAATCGGGGCCCACACATGTGGTGCCCCGCTCGTCATCCGCGCCAAAGCATGCCCACACGGCATCTCGTCGAACACATCGCGGGCGCGCTGGCCTGGCAGACCGAGATTTGGCGCTGGCGCAGGCATAAGCATAACCCTCGCTGACCTGACGCCGGGCGCTGAAGATGGCGATCAACCTCGCGGGCGGGGTGAAGGGGTTGGAGGTGGAAGATGTGGCGAGCAAGTGGTTGTGCCAGGCGGCGCGTCAATGGTGGGACGAAGCGTGGTTGGAAGAGAAGGCACTAGTGGTAGCCGATGAGACCATCCCCTATGGCTTTGGATTTCCGATGGGGATTTACTTGTTGCCTTGCGCGCCATTTGGTCTCTGGATGGGATCATGGGAGTTGCCGGTGCTGGTCTGCTGGGTGCGCGGATTGCTCGGGATGTGTAGGAGGCCTCCACGCCCAGTTCTGCTAGTCTGCCACATAGCCTTCTTGGCTTCTTCACAGGAGCTTCTACTGGCATGGAGAACCAATTCTGGCTTGATGTGTCGTCGAGCCGTACGCGTCATACATTCGCATTTCATACATTGGTCAATAAACAATAAACTGAAACTGCAATCTCTTAGCCCAGGCTGTAGAACAAGTGGCAGAACCAGCCACTTGGAACTCTGAATTCTGAATCATAAAAGCTTCTGAGGAGAGGATGACGAGGAGCAGAATACAACGATACATGCCACACAATGGGATGCAGTACTTGTCACTCGTTAGTTGTCACAAAGCAGCAGTGGTACTTGGCTAATTAGCCAGTCTGAAGAACTCTGAATGCTTTTGACATTGACACTGAAGCCACTCAGTACTGGCCCCAAGTTCAGAAGGGGAGGAAACCACCAAAGTGAATCAACAGATAACATCAGGAGTAACTGTTACACCAAAGTGAACCGACAGATAACCAAAGTGAATCAACAGATAGCAATGAAACCTAAATGTAAACAAAAACTACTGAATTTAGTTTCTGAGGATAGCTATGACTGTATGTCTGTATTTGAATTCTGAACCTAAGAGTACAGACACAATTTTATCACTTGGATTGAAAATTAATGAAGAGACAAATGGCAAACAATGTCAGCTTAACATAATAGGGATTTTCGGTGCCAAGTGTGCTGCTACTTCACAGGAAATTGGAAAGATGCCTTTTCAGATGAGAGAACCGCAATGACAGTATGAAATTGGGTGTGCTGGGACAAACATAAGCAATCAAAGCTCATCCCCTACTGAAATTTGGGAATTTCTCACAGGTATGATGGAACTATGGAAACAGAAAGATCAGATTCAAGAGAATATGCAACTTGTTCTGATATTAACACAACGAGGAATGCTGGAACCTAATATCCTCACCTGATTAACCATTGAATATATCAAAACATCAGATAATTCATGAAACTGAACATGGAGATATTAGCCAATTGGCAATATCACTTATAACAGTATGGTACCAGCAGCAGCTGCTGTAGCCATCATTGAACTAGAATGCACGAGCAATCATATCAATCTAACAAAAATGCCATAGAAACAGGCAGAGCAAGGTTACAAGGTCCATATCAAAGTGCTCGACAACCAATCCTTCAGATTTTAGGCACTCAAGAGAAGAACTACCAGAGGATGTAAAGCACTATTGCAAGAAAAAGCAACATTGCATTCAGATCATCAAAAGCGACTAGACAGGAATCTATATATTGGACTTGTCAGAACTTTATAACCGATCAAACAACTGACAGATCATCAGATGTTTATTTACTTCATCACAGACGAACACAGTTCTGAACAAAAAACACAGAAACGCATTCAGTTAAACTAGATCATTTCCTGGCCAAATTCTTCAGATGTTTAGTTCATCAGAGGTAAACCAAAGAGAGCTCTGAACAAAAAGCACAGAAACTCATTCAGTTGAAATAGATCATTCCTTGGCCAAATTCTTCAGATGTTTAGTAGTACATCAGAGGTGAAGAAAAGACATCTAGCTCTGAACAAAAGAACAGCTGAACAGGAACGCAGCAACTAAGCTTGATCAGTTCCAACAAACCATAAGACCGAAACAACGAAGGAATCTCTAATCCAGACCATTAGACAAGACTCGCTATCCTCGATTAGCTCCAAAAAAATGCAGAAACAGCAACGATGAAAGAATCCTCCAATAACCTCTTGAAGAACTGATCCAAACCGCCTGACAAGATGCGCCAACACCGTCCCATCCAAGCTTGATCATGCGTGTCTACTCCGATGGCGTCAGTAGTGTATCCTCGAACCACTCCGACGGCGGCCGCGGGGGTCGCCTCCCCTTCAACGCCGGCAGCCGCGGTAGCTGAGCCTCCAAATCCGTCGTCGACGACGACCGCGCAGGGGTTCGTGGCGCCGATGCCGACGGCGACCGCGCAGGGGCTGGTGGCGGCGATGCCGGCGGCGCCTTCCATGGCAGCACGGGGAAGACGATCTTGCAGCAGACCGGGCAGCGCATGAGGTTCTGGCGGAGCCAGTCGTCGATGTTGTTCTCGCACTTGGCGCTCTTGCGGAGGTGGAAGACGTGGCCGCAGGAGAGCGTGCGGACCTCCTCCCGCTGATCCAGGCTGCGGCGGCACAGGGCGCAGTCGTAGTCGAGCGCCTGCTTCAGGGTCGTGACGCCGCCGAGCGAGAGGACGCGCAGCCGCCACCACCCTCTCGAGAGCCGGCCCTCGCGGTACGCCCTGAGGGTCCACAAGCTGCCCGCGCCGGCGGCTAAGGCGGCGGAGGCGCCGCTCCCGACGGCGAGGGTGGCGACGATGAAGAGCTTCTCGACGTCGATGTCGTCGGCCATGGCGCCCTCGCTCCCCTTCCTCCTTGTCGCTCCCTTGCGTCTCCTCCTCTCGCTCTCTGGCTCTCTCGCTCGCTGGCGTTGCTCTCGTTTGATTTCGCGTGTTCGAGAGGTGGCAAGGCCGCGGTTGGTATTTGTAGAGAAGAAGAAGAAGGCTGGCTGGCACCAAGTGGGTTAGTCGGTTAGTTACCAAGTGGGTCCCAGGTCTCGGTTCCCGACGACGGCCGTGCGGTACACCGGAAGCCGGAAGAAGAAGCACGGCACGAGCAGTGCGTGACACCGTAAACTTCGTGTCGCTCAAGGAAGGCATCCACGCACGTCCTGGCCGTTAGATTTCACCAAGCATGATCAGGAAAAAAATTTCGACGAAATTTCACTGAAATTTCGCGAATTTTGGATTTTTCGACCCTGAACGAAAAATACAAATTCGGTGAAAAATTTCGGTGAAGATGAACTTTAATGCTGTCATATAGGGTCAATAAGCTTGAATAGACACTAAACATGCTTCGGTGTTATGGTTGCAGCTCAATTTTGCCTACCCAAAGGCCGAAAAAATACCGAAAATGAAATAAAAAACCTTTTCAGGGCTTGGGTGACGCCGGGAGACGGAGCCATACGGGATTCGCTTGTTGCCTTGCGCGCCCCGTTTGCTGCCACTGCCACAGCCAGCTACACGCCTGCTTCACAGCAACATGTCCAAATACTAAAAGGACACATAGGAGTACATTCATAAATCGGTGAATAAACTGGAAACTGCAATGTGAGCGCAGGCTCAAGAACAACACTGGCACAGAGAGCTACTTCGAATGCTGAATACTACTGAAGAAAGAGGTACTGACACACCAGCATCAGAGAAACACTGACCGGCTGCAGTTTGAAGAAGTCAAGAAGATAACTACCCTACAAACTCTAAATGTTCCATGTTGTTCACAATCTGACGCTGAAATCCTAAGAACTAAGTACTTCTACAATTTCAGAAGAGAAGGGTTACCAAACTGGAGCAGGAAACATGGTCAGGGCTACTGATACTCGTTCCGAACCGCAGAAAAAGAAGGACGTACGGCCAATCAAATTGACAATGAAACTAGCCGATTGAGCATTCTGGGATACTCTAACACCATATGTATAAGTGCGTATCTAAGCTACAGGCCGGATATTTTTTTTCCATTTTGTAGCAAAAAAAAAATTGTACAAATGTTCAATGGCGAGGTGTGTATTTCTAAATTTTACATGCCTGAAGTACAGAGAGGAGCATTTCAGTAGCAGACAATTTTCAGATTCGGAAAACACAATAACATGCAGTGAAGACTTATTGAGTTAGGAGCCTAATTAAAGCATAGTTTACATCTAACCGAAATTTAACCTTTGATCCGTCGAGATAGATGGATACACTATGGATGGGTCATGGGTGAGGCCAAATACTACCATTGCCCAATTACTCAGTGCATTCAATAAAAACAACTGAAAAGTCATATAGGAACGCCAAGCTGATCCGTCGAGATGACGGTTACACTATATTTTTTGCCTGCTATTGTGTATCCGACGCGAACTCGGGACGAAGGCTCGCCTCCCCGTGGAAAACGGGTCAAAATCACCACCACGCCACCGCCCAAGTCGTCTCAGAATCAGAAACCATCGCCGACTTAGAGACGAGGTGATCACCGGAAAACCCACAAGACGAACATCGGGAACTCAAAAAAGAATAATGACGCAAACTGAGATCCAGGTAACCAGTCCCCCCTGGTAGAATGGTAGGATAATTGCGCTTTGTTAAATGGGCACCTCCATCGATTAATTCAGTTTGGAGTTTAGGACTCTAGTTTTGTCGCAATTCGATCGATCAATTTGCTGCTACTAGTCTGTTACTCTGTTACGCTCTGCTCGTGGTCTTGACGCATCTGATTCATTTGGTGCCCTGCTATCGTCTGTTGTTGATCATCTCTTCCATGTGTTATTATTTTGTCAAATCTAATAACATTACAACTATTACAGGAATGTCAGCAGGATGATAGGCTAAGCAATCTTCCAGATGACATTCTTGTTCTTATACTGAGTAAGCTCGACCTAATACATGATGCCGCAAGGACTACTGTCCTTTCAAAACGCTGGAGACATTTGTTGAGTTTCCGTTCCGAGATCGTTTTGGATGTTTTCAACTTCAACCCTACTGACGACAATTCTGAGTATACTGTTGATGAGTTTGTGCGGACTAATGCCTCCGTGATTGAAGCCAGAAAGAGCATCCTGCATCAGAATTGTCTACACACCATCAAGCTCTTGAGCATAACATTCTACTTGAGGGATGAGTCCATTGACATTGTTAGCTCCGTGGACAGAACAATGGCAAACAAGAAGGTCTTCACAGCGGAGTTCGCAATTACACCGGTGGATCTAGACATTGATTGCATGGATGATAATGATATGCTCGCCTGTGGAAGGCGTTTCATGACATTCCTTGGTGCCTATCCCCGTGCATTTGGTGGCCTCACGGACTTGAGTTTATGTGGTCTAAGACTTGGCGCATCTGACATGCCTAATGTTCTTACTACGTGCAGGAAGCTACAGCGCCTTAGCCTAGATAACTGTGACGCTGGGATTCGATCTTTCCTGCAAGTAGAACACTCGGAACTTGCTGATTTGAGTATTAGTTCATGCAACTTTGAAAGGATCGAGCTCAAGTGGCTTCCAAGACTCACATTTTAGGTGCCAGGATTGGTTGCCTTCACAAGATCAATATCCATTGACCATTGTCCTTCGGCTATGTTCCACAGCTCTGGACAGTAATCCTAAGCAACGCAGCCACAACTTTGCACAAAAGTTTCAAGCTAAGTGAGTTTCTTCGTAATGTAGTCATAGGTGAATTGGATTTGAATTTCCAATGTGAACGGGTAAGTGATGATAAATCCACGCTTGTTTATTTTTTATAATTCATATATATTTATTGTTTTGTTGATGATGTTCATGAATCTGGTGTAGATTTGGATTCAGCCTGAAAGTTCAAGACGACTAGCTCCTCTGTCGCAGAATCTGCAGATGGTTAAACTCTACCTCATTCATGAAAAGTGTGACATCACTTGGACAATGTTCATTTTAGAAGCTGCACCCCTCTTAAAGGAACTAGACATACAGGTACTGCTTTAGTTCCAAAAGATCTTATATTTATATATTAGTCTATGAATCGATTCTTCCTTGACACAAAAGAAGGGTAAATATCGTTCTTCTCCTATTTTATGCTTCGACACAAAAGAAGGGTAAATATTGTAGTTGTTCTGTTTTACGAGGGTAAATTCTAAATACCATTCTTCTCCTATTTTGTCTTTATTTCACATACAATCTTACTTGTTAGATATTCGGTCCATATGAGAAATGTTATGCTAGTCCGTTAGCTGAAACCTAAACATAAATTTACCCTGTTATGTCCCTCTCCTCCTCTCAGATCCCATGCTAATTTCTAGCTTTTGTGAACTTTATCTCTGTTGCAGGTGTGGGACCATACATGTTACTCAAATGAAGAGGACGAGTACGAGGAATACATATCGCGATAAATCTTTCAAAAGGAAGATCCTTTACTGAAATGGGAGGTACATGGTGGCTTCAAGCACTACAATCTGAGAAGTCTTACCGTGGGAGGCTTCCAAGTAGAAGACAAGTTCATTGTATACATAAGACACATCATGAAAGCCGCGGTGAATTTACAAGTTGCATCACTGCTTGAAAGTCATAGATGTCCTCGCTGTTCGTTTCGTCCTTCAACAACGTATCCACAGACTACCAAGGAGAGAGACCTAGTTAAGAAGCAGATATCAGAATGGAGATCCTCACCAGTTAGAATTGAATTTGGCGTCTGAACGTATTTACCTAAATGGTCCTAATAAATCTCGTTCGACTGAATGTACCTTTTTTACTTTGAGGATTTATGTGAGCCATACAAATGAATTGGAAAAAAAGCTTTGGACATATATAATATTGATTGCTGCTGCCATGACATTTTAGCATTAAAAACCATGATATTATCAAGAAATTGTAGTTTTAGGGAAAAATGAGCAAAACCATGGTAATGCACCCAGTCCGTGTAGCCAAAAACTACTAACAGCATTTCATTGAGCATGAACGCAACACAAGCATCATGGTTAGCATCAGCGTCGAATAACTTGTTAAAGTCTCTGAGTGCGTTGTGATGGTCGATGAGCACTATGTACTATGGACTCTGAAACTAGATGGGGTTCCCAACTCTGAAAACAAAATCCTACGGTCTCGATCTAAAGCAAGCAACATCACCTGTGATACTTACACTGCCGAAACGAACGAACATATTATGTCTTTATGCCAACAGTAACGAAAGTTCATCAACTGACGGAAAATTTGTGAAGAAACAAATAGGCAAGGATGTCATATTCAGACGCCGTAGGTGTTCACTGTTCAGTAACTCAAGGTTGTTGACTTTCAAATTTCAGGTCAGGGCACAAAGAAATGGTACAGACTACCACATCAATCGACAAGAATCTATTAGCTTTCGTTAGATCACCGTTTCTTGGCCAAATACAGGTGTTTAGTTCATCAGAGGTGAAGCGGTGAACACAGCTCGAAACAAAAAAAAAACATATCTGATCACAAGGCAAGCAGTGATGATTTATTAATTAACGAATCATCATCAGAAAGTCTGAAAATCTGAATCTCTTTGACACTTTTGACACTGAAACTAGGCAGGTTTCCCATTCAAAACCTATGGAATTCTATCATATACTTGCACAATATATGCCCCACAATTTTGCCAAAGATGCCCACTCAACAGTTTTAATTTTACCACTGGGGCACAAGGAAAAGGTACTAGTAGCTCTGAACAAGGATCCATTATGACCTTCAGAACATTATAACTGATCCAAGAATGAATTTATCATTTTTTGGCTAAAATCTTCAGATGTTTAGTTGATCAGAGGTGAACAAAAGACAGTTCTGAACATAAGAACAGGAACGCAGCTAAGCTTGTTCAGCTCCAAGAAAGCAAAGGAACGAATAGGAGGTGCTGTAATTACCGATATGGAGAAATTACAGTTTTAATTTTCCCACTGGGCCAAAACTCTGTCTTAGCCCAGGCTGCTGAACACTGACAGAACGCTTTTGCAACTCTGAATTCCACATCGTAAAAGCGTTTGAGGAAGATGAGGAACAGAATATGACAGCAGATGCCACCTAAAGGGTGCTGTACTTGTCACTAGTTAGTTATCGCAAGCAGTACTACTTGGCTAATTGGTCAATCCGAAGATCTCTGAATGATTTAACACTTCTTTCAAAACAATCTTTTAACACGGACACAGTCTAGGAGGGGAACTCAGTACTGGACCCAAGTTCAGAAGGGAAGGAAGCCAAAGCAAAGCAACAAAGAACATCAGGGGTAAACTGGTCCAATGGTACTTACACTGTACCACAGTAAAGGAGAATGCATTAAAACCTAAATTCAGACAAAATCAACTGAATTTAACTGCTGGGGTATCTGAACTTAATATTACAGTCAGAAGTATTTTTTTATAATATTACAGTCAGAAGTTTATCACTCGGATTGGATGAAGAAACATATGGCAAACAGTTTTGAAAATTGGAAAGAAACCTTTTCAGATAATCCCATCACGTCATATTGAGCAATCAGAACTCATTCCCTACTGAAATTTGGGAATTTCTCACAGACATTGTGGGATTATCTGTTAGCTTTGATCAGAACATTATAATTGATCCAAAAACTCACAAGTCCTCGTGTCTTGGCCACATTCAGAATTTCAGATCATCAGATGTTTAGTTCATCACAGGTGAACGCAGCTCTGAATAAAAGCACGGAAACACATTCAGCTAAGCTCGAGCATTTCTTGGCCGAAATTTTCAGATGTTTAGTAGTACATCATAGGTGAACAAAAGACGTCTAGTTCTGAAGTCTGAACAAAAGAACAGGGACGCAGCTAAGCTCGATCGGTTCCAAGAGAGCGAAAGACCGAAACAATGAAGGAATCTTTCAGGAACTAATCCAGACCATCAGATACTCCGTAAGACGCACTATCCTCGATTAGCTACAACAATGCAGGAACAGAAACGATGAAATAAATCTTCCAAGAACCTCTCCACGAATTTTTCCAGAACGCCCGACAAGATGCAGCAACACCGTCCCAAGCTCGATCATAGTGTCTACTGCGATGGCGACCGTAGCGTATCCTCGAAGTCAAACCACTCCGACGGCGGCCGGTCGCCTCTGCTCCAACGCCGGCAGCCGCGGTAGTTAAGCCTCCAAATCCGTCGTCGACGGCGACCGCCCTGGCGCTGGCGCCGATCTCGGCGGCGCCTTCCACGGCCGCACGGGGAAGCCGGTCTTGCAGCAGACCGGGCAGCGCATGCGGTTCTGGCGGAGCCAGTCGTCGATGTTGCTGCCGCACTTGGCGCTCTTGCGGAGGTGGAAGAGCGCGCGGACCTCCTCCCGCTGATCCAGGCTGCCGCGGCACAGCGCCTGCTCTGGGGCCGTGACGCCCGAGGCCCCGAGCAGGCGGACGCGCAGGCGCAGCCGCCGCCACCCCCTCGAGGCCTCGTGAGCCGGACCTCGCGGTGCTATGGGCGGCGGCAGCCGGCGGGGACGAAGCTACCGACCGCGACGCCGATGAGCTTCCCGACGTTGATGTCGTCGCCCATGGTGCCTTCGTTCCCCTTCCTCCTCCTTGCAATGCTGCGTCTCCCTCCTCTCGCTCTCTCTTGTTCTCTGGCTCTCTTGTTCGCTCTCGTTGGATTGCTCCTTCTGGCTGGCTCCAGTAGTTTGTTAGTCGGTTGGTTACCAAGTGGGCCCCAGGTCCCGGTTCCCGACGACGGCCGTGCCGTACACCGGAAGCCGGAAGAAGAAGCACGGCACGAGCAGTGCGTGACACCGTAAACTTCGTGTCGCTCAAGGCATCCACGCACGTCCTGGCCGTTAGATTTCACCAAGCATGATCAGGGGGCTTGATGACGCCGGGAGACGGAGCGATACGGCCGGGATTCGCTTGTTGCCTTGCGCGCCCCGTTTGCTGTTTGCGGGGGGGCCTTCGCAGTTCGCACGCCGTAATTTCTCGCCTAGACTGCGATGCGGTGTGCACGAACAGCTCTGAGCGCAGGCTGAATAATCCACTGACAGAAATACAGATTAGCTACTCCTAACACTAAATACTGAATATAGAAGCGATGAGAAGAAAGAGCAGAATAGCGCAAGGAAAATTTTTCTAACGGAAGCGGCAAGCATAACACACTTACATCAGCAAGAGATTGGTTTTGCGAAATGTATGGGGGCTGTACTCTTCGCAAGGGAAGTAACAGCAGCCTGAAGAATGTGCAGGGCATCGCAATTCAGATAGCATGCAGATTTCAGAGTTCAGAAACGAAGCAGAATTCGTGTTTTTAAAGAACTCTGCAGTTTTTTGAAAGCGGAGTTTGTCGTCAACTGAAATTTGACTTTTGATTGGTCTACATGATGGGTACATTAAGGCCAAATACCATTGACAACTTGGTGTCTTTGTTGTCGGATGAACTACAGTGATCGAGAGTGTGTGGTTGAAAGCTTGCTGCGTTTTCAGCTAGAAATCTAAGGCGTCGTTTAGATGCAGAATTGGCGCGGCCGAATTGGGCCTGCGCCGGCCTGCCGCCCTGACAGGGCACAATAAATACGCACTGTAGCGTTTTGTTTGTGTGTGCGAAAAATTATCCAAAAATTGATTAATTAGACTCAAAATGTTCGTCTCGCAGAGTACAACAAAACTGTGCAATTAGTTTTTTATTTCATCTACATTTAGTACTCCATACATGTTATGACATTTTGATGTGATGGGAATCTTTCTTTTTGCATAGGCCCTGTTTAGTTCCCTCCAACTTCTAAAATTCTATCTCTAAACTTCACAACTCTCTCTCTTCATGCATGGAGTACTAAACGTGGGTAAATAAAAAAAACTAGTTACATAGTTTTGATGTACACGACGAGACGAATCTTTTAAGCCTAGTTAGGTCATGGTAGGACAATGTTTACCACAAACAAACGAAAAGTGCTACAGTGTCCGATGTGATTTTTTCACTTCACTTTTTACCTTTTGCCAGGAACTAAACACCCCATAGTAAATTTGGGAGTTGCTTTTTGGGAACTTTTGGGAACTAAACACGGCCTAAGTACCTATTACATGGTAGAGTGGCCTGCACTCATGGCCCTAGTGTCTGCTAAAATTCAGGCGATCAATCAACAACCTTTACAGACTCCTGAAGAAACTGAAACAAATCTGACTGAATCGAAGTTACAGACTGACGAAGCTGAACTAACACCTTAAGACTGACAAAACTGAACACAAGGTTTATTCTGACAGTCAGATGGTATAGCAAAACAGCTGAAATGACCTGAACAATTACAGCATATACTAATCTGCAGCTATCATAACAATCCGATATTCTGATGTAATCAACTGCAGACTAGAAGCTGTACTGTATTGACCTGGAATGAAAGAAAAATGTATTCCGGACAAGCAAAGCACAGGACAATATTTTCCTGAACAAAAATTAATCATATGTTCAGTTCAGCAACAAATATACGTGTTTTCGGCATCAAAGAAAGAATTGCCAGACAAAGCGACTGGTGTCAGGAAATATTGTAAGAAAATCATTTATATGAACAGTTTCATACCAAAAACCTGCATTTGTCATCACATGGCAATGTCAGTTCAAAGTTCAGACATTGTTTTTTTAAAGCAAAAGTTCAGACATTGTATCACAATGAAATGGCACAGAGATCCCAAATGATACTTACTGATCTTGAGTAATTGTACACACACTCACTGAAGCAAGAAACAGCACCAGTGATGCTTACACTGTCATAACCAGAAATTGAATTTACACAGGAACGAACTAACATAACTATGAATCACCAGATAAGGCGTTGCACAAGCAAAACAGCTGAACAGCCGAGTAGTTAGGCAGTATTAACGATCTTCAGTTACTGTATGTACATTCAAATGCAGTCAGAACAAGAAAAGAGTGTGACATGGTTTTCAGAACTGTTAATCATATGTTCAGAATTCAGAAAACCAAATCTTCAGGTTTCTGGATCCCAAGAGAAGAACTAACTGAGGAAGCAACTTATACCAAAATGCTGAATTAGCAAGAAAAGAGCAAGCACTAACTGATGTCGAGCACTACGGCAAGAAATTAGCAAGACAATAGAACAGCTTATACCAAGTGCGGCAATTCTCATCTTGAGATGCTCACTCAGCAGAATAAATTTTCACATTGGGGCACAAAGAAATCTATTATCTTATTACAATAGAAGCAAAAGGAGCCACCAGATTCGCCGAGAGAGCCTAAAAAATCTCACGTTAATCTAAAAAAGAGAAGAATATATGCCGTCGGATTTTATGAACATCTAACAGTCCATGTTATTCCGTTAATTTAAAAAAGAAAAGAAGATATACCGTCGGATTTTATAAAGATCTAACGATCCACATTAATTCAATAAATCTAGAACAAATATAATTAATAAATAGATAAATAAAAATAAATAACATGAGATGTATTATTTCGCAGCAACCCCTCCGCGCGGGAGTCCTCGCAGAGGGCACGCGATCGCCCGCCGCCGCTGTCGCCGTCACGGGAGCCGCTCGCGCGCTATCGACTTCCGGGCCCGTTCGCTCCGCGCGCAGCCAAATGCCTTCAGCTTAGCCGCCGCGAGAGCCCTCTGCCGTCGTCGTGCGGCCGTCCGAGGCCGTCGTGGGAGACCATCACTGCCGTCGTTGTGCGGCCGTTCGAGGCCATCGCCGGAGCCCTCCACTGCCGCAGCCAGGCCGTCCGTGGCCGCCGCGGGAGTCCTCACAGTTGCCGCGTGATCGTCCGCCGCAAGAGCCCTCCACCGCCGTCGCGCGGCTGTCCGTGACCGTCGCTGGACTCCTCGCACTCGCCGCGCGATCGTCCGCCGTCGTCGCGGCCACAGGAGCCGCTCGCGCGCGTTTGAAGTTCGGGGTCCATCCGCTCTGCTCATAGCCAAATCCCTTCAACGCGCCCACCATGGGAGCCTTCCGCTGCCACCGTGGGAGCCTTCCGCTGCCGTCGTGCAGCCGTTTGAGGCCGCCGCGGGAGACCTCCACCGCCGCCGTCGTGCGGCCATCCAAGGCTGTCGTGCGGCTGTCCGTGGTCGCCGCAGGAGTCCTCGCAGTCGCCGCATGATCCTCTGCCATCGTCGCCGTCGTGGGAGCCCTACATCCCGCCGCGGCCGTTCGTGGTCACCGCGGGAGTCCTCGCAGTCGTCGAGCAATCGTCCGTCGCCGTCGCCGCCGCAGGAGCCGCTCACGCACCTCCGCGCATAGCCAAAGGCCTTCAGCCCAGCCGCCACGGGAGCCCTCCGCCGCCGCCGTGCGAAAGTCCGAGGCCGCCGCAGGTGACCTCCACCGCCGTCGTCGTTCGGCCGTCCGAGGCTATCACACGTCCGTCTGTGGCCGCCACGGGAGTCCTCGCAGTCGTTGCGTGATCGTCTGCCGCGACCCGCCGCGAGAGCCCTCCACCGCCACCGCGTGGCCATCCGTGGTCGCCGCAGGAGTCCTCGCGGTCACCTCGGAAGCCCTAGCAGTCGCCTTGCGAACGTCCATCCCCGTCGCCGCCGCAAGAGCCGCTCGCGTGCCTTCGGAGTTCGGCGTTTGTCCGCTGCACGCGTAGCGAGAGACCTTCGATGCTGAAGGCTGCCGGCCACCACTAGAGAAAGGGGGAGGGGGGTAAAGGGAGAGAGATAGAGTGGTGGGGGGAGTGATGGTGTCAGTGAAAGAAAAGGATAAAAAGAGATGGGAGGGCTCACGTGTTGGTAGTTGGTATAGACTATGAGATATATAGAATAACCGGTGCACAAGAAATTGAGAGGGGAGAATCTCAATGACTAGACAAGAATATTTATTTTAGAGGCTGATAATAGAGTACGACGAGTAGGGACAGACTGAAGCCCTATGTGCCCTACCACGTTCCGCTATATAAGAGGCAACGTTCAACAATAAGCAGAGGACAACACTTCGATATGTACGTGTACTTGATGAGAGGTGCTCGGACTTAGGGTGTTCAACAAGGTTGTGAGCACAGTAGGAGAGAACAATTTTCCCTGTCCGAAGTAAGCGAATCGTTGCCGGGATTGAGAACCATGGCCACACTCAGCACTCAGTGTCTTTGCTAACGCAAGTAGAAGATCATCAAATTGTTTGCCTACACTCAAACCCGTTTGATGGTCTGCGTTAACGAGTTAGTGTAAGAAGGAGTAGATTCAGAAAAAACAAAGTGAAGAAACGCGGGTGTCGTATAACTTTGATGATGAACGCGCTTGCCATGCACATGTGTTGACATGAAAGTTAAGTAACAACAGGCTGGGCAAAGAAATACTTCTCTTAATGTCCGATATAGTCATGCAACTGTAAACTGTTGTCGATCATTCACTAGATCGGGCATCAACCATGTCTATACATTACTTCATCTTTTACCGGAGGAGGAGAAAGGTAAAAGATTAATCATAACCCATTGGTTATTGCAGCCTAAGTTTTTATTGCATAACTAGCAAAATAGCATTATTTTCTCATAATATTTTCTCGGATAATATTTTCCTGGTGTGATTAATCACCCTCTATATTTGATTTTCTCCGTCCTCAAGCTTTCCTTTATGCTATGGCATTCTGATCATTGATTTGCGCAGCAAGCTAGGCTACCAATCATACCGCTGATTTATAGAGGGAGTCGATCCAAACAACATTATGTTTTGTGGAAGGTTTCTACTTTAATCCAATCATACCGTGTTATGCAATTGCAAGTTCATCAAGATAGTTTGCATATCCGTTGATGAAGGGAGTATCTCATGTCAGCAAGTAACGTTTTGTATATGTAAAGTTATATGAATTACTTTATTCGATTACCCACGATCACTATCTCAATGTTAGATCACACAATCCATTATCTTAGAGCAACTTCATCAGACCAAATAAGCCCCTATCTAAAGTTTAGAGGGTCAAAAAAGTTGTACTCCAGCAAACCCAGCAAGCGTCTGTCCCAAGTTTAGAGGGTCAAAAAAAAGTGCACTTCAGCAGACCCAACAAGCCCCTGTTCTGAGTTTAGTGGGTCCAGAAAAAAGTTAAACTCCAGCAGGCCTCTATTTAACCGCCGTATGGGAGGCTTCCAGGTCTACAGAAAGTCCTATATTTATAAGGGCTATTGCCAGGGCAGAGACAGGACCCGTGTTGGGCGTGCTGCAGCACGGGTCCAGCCAACATATCTCAAGCTAATATATGCAATTTATTAGTTAAAAGTATCATAATTAGACTCTAATTAACCAGCTTAATATCTGTCCATGGGTCTTCAGCCCGGGATGCAAGCCATTTCTGGCTCCGCCACTAGCTATTGTTAGAGTTGTAGCATTTTTTTGGCCCTTAAAATTTAAAGGTAGCCTCCATTTAGTATTTGGAGAGTGGTTTTTTTTACCGAAGTTAGCAGTGGAAGTCCCTACCTATTTTTAATATTTGGAGAGTCTATTTTGAGATGTATTGGTGAAGTTAATCTTAATAATATAATCTTATTACTGTATTAATTGAAATAAAAATAATGCACACTGTTTTTGGTAAGATCTAACAATCTATATTAATCCTTAAAGTCCATTGGTTAGAGTAAATAAATAGTTAAATTCTAAATTAAATAAATAATAAAATTATAAGTTGATCAAAGAATTAATGCCAAATATTGTTTCATATCATGTGCTACATACATGATGATAAAAAATGATAAGTTAGTTTGGATACACTTGGACAAACCATATTGACAATATAAGAACGGATATTTAAATGAAATTGTATTTAAGTTAAAGAAATAAAAAATTAATGTAAAAAACTAGCTACCCGCGTAAATTTACGCGGGTCACCTTGCTAATTGTACAGACTTGACAAGAATCTATTATCTTTGGTCATAACACTGCAACTGATCCAAGAGCGACAAGATCATAGTTTCTTGGCCAGATTCAGATGTTTCGTTCATCAGAGGTAAACATAGCTCTGAACAACAAAAAAAAAACTAGAAAACTGGCTAATCTCGATCAGTGGGACCGGTCCGTTGCTTTGCTCGCCCCGGCCGGCCGGCCGGAGAAAGCGATGGCCGTGCCCTTCCGTGTGCGGCGAAATCATGGGCTACTCACGCCGCGGGTGGCACGCTCCTGGGAGTGCTGGCTGTGCGCTGCTCTCTCGCCACCAAGCCTCTACTACCACTTGGAGTAATTGCTTTGGCACCAAACGGGCCGGGCACGTCGATCAGCTTCAAGAAATCAAAAGACGGATACAACGAAGGAATTCAAGAACTGATCCAGACCACT
Source organism: Echinochloa crus-galli (assembly GCA_900205405.1). NCBI lineage: Eukaryota > Viridiplantae > Streptophyta > Magnoliopsida > Poales > Poaceae > Echinochloa > Echinochloa crus-galli. The sequence goes on along the minus strand of OAMR01000183.1, from coordinate 475,910 downwards.
ACACAACATTCACCGTCCTCGATCGAACATTTCTAAGAACACCGAAACAGAAACGATGAAAGAATCCTTCTAGAACTGATCCTGACGATCAGACAAGACACACCAACCTCGATCAGTTCGAAGAATGCAGAAACAAGAAAAACCAAAGAATCCCTTCAAGAACTGATCCAGACCTCCCGACGAGACGCGCCAACAATGTTCCATCCAAGCTCGATCAAGTATGTCTACTGCAACCGCGGCAGCAGTGGCTCCTCCAACGCCGGCGGCGACTGCGGCGGCTGGGGCGGGTCCTCCAAATCCGGCGACGACTGCGTCGGACTCGGCTGGGGCGGGTCCTCCAAATCCGGCGACGACTGCGTCGGACTCGGCTGGGGCGGGTCCTCCAAATCCGGCGACGACTGCGTCGGACTCGGCTGGGGCGGGTCCTCCAAATCCGGCGACGACTGCGTCGGACTCGGCTGGGGCGGGTCCTCCAAATCCGGCGACGACTGCGTCGGACTCGGCTGGGGCGGGTCCTCCAAATCCGGCGACGACTGCGTCGGACTCGGCTGGGGCGGGTCCTCCAAATCCGGCGACGACTGCGTCGGACTCGGCTGGGGCGGGTCCTCCAAATCCGGCGACGACTGCGTCGGACTCGGCTGGGGCGGGTCCTCCAAATCCGGCGACGACTGCGTCGGACTCGGCTGGGGCGGGTCCTCCAAATCCGGCGACGACTGCGTCGGACTCGGCTGGGGCGGGTCCTCCAAATCCGGCGACGACTGCGTCGGACTCGGCTGGGGCGGGTCCTCCAAATCCGACGACGACTGCGCCGGTGCTGTGTCCTCCGCCCCTGAAGACGACGACGGCGCGGGCTCTGGCGGCGGCGTCTTCCTCCACGGCAGCACGAGGCGAGGGGTCTCGCGGCAGACGGGGCAGGTGACGTGCGACGCGAGCCAGGTGTCGATGCAGTCCGGGTGGAAGACGTGGGAGCACCTGGGCAGCAGGCGCAGCGTCTCGTCGTCGTCGAACTCGCTGAGGCACACGGCGCACTCGAGCGCGCCCTTGCCGGCCTTGTGGGCCTTCACGTCGGCGTACGCCATGGTGGGGAAGGTCTCGAGCACCGCCGGGTCGAGCCCGCGCTGGCGCCGCGAGCGCGCGGCGGCGCCGTTCGGGGCCGGGCCCGCGGAGTAGCCGCCGCCGCTGGAGCCGTCGCCATAGCAGTGGCGGACGTAGATGGAGAAGAAGCCGAGGAAGAAGAAGGCCGCGATGAGCACGACGATGACGATGGCCATGGACGGGCTGAAGCTGGTGGCGTAGTTGGTCTGCCCGCTCGCCTGCGGCGGCCCCTGCGCCGCCGTGGAACCAGCGATCGCGAGCAGAACAAGGAAGAGGGGAAGGAGGCGGCCATTGCTTCGGAGGATTATCGCTTCCATTGGTACTGGAGCTGAGTGGCAACAATGGAGCGACGGCGGTGGGGGTTGTGGGGGTCGGGTAGTGTTTCCCGAGACCAATTTGGAGGACGGCTGCTAGCGGAGAGCGCCAGCGTTTATAAGTGAGGAGAAGGAAGGGCGGGCGGCATGTAGCTTTGTGGGAAAGCAGGGCGAAATGGTAGGTGCGCTTCAGATTGGTTTGTTGGAACTAAATGTCGCTGTCAAGTCGGTGAGCACACGAGGTTGGATTGGAGACTGGACTCCCCCACCACCGAATCATTGGCATGCTTCTCAGCGAGCCATGCCACTTCAAAAATACTGGATGAAGTGTAGGCAGATTACCTTGTTCTAGATGTTTTTTTAGCTAATGACCTTGTTCTAGAATCTAGAACAAGGTAATCTGCCTACACTTCATCCCGTATTTTTGAAGTGGCATGGCTCGCTGAGAAGCATGCCAATGATTCGGTGGTGGGGGCAGGCAGTCCAATCTCGTGTGCTCACCGACTTGACAGCGACATTTAGTTCCAACAAACCAATCTGAAGCGCACCTACCATTTCGCCCTGCTTTCCCACAAAGCTACAACTATGTCCATCCATGCTTCTTCGACTATTTCTCTGAGCTTCTTGTTTGCTTGAGACACTGTGAACCCATACTCTTTCATGCAAGTTTGAACCGTGGATGCCACGTGATCCGAAGCTTGCTCTCGCTTCATCAATCGGGAAAAGAACATAATTAGAAAGATATTTTCCTAACTATGTATATTCTCATTTTCCTTTTTACTATATCCATAGCTCTACATTATATACATGTTTTTCTAAAATGCAAAAATATAAAATTGTCAAACATTTTTTAAGTACATGAACATATAGTATGCACTAAATATATAGTATAGAAGATTCAAAGAAAACATCTGCAACACTAAGCGTTTCTATGTGGAGCGAGTTGGTACCTCATGTGACACGATGTCGTTCATAACACGCCCAATGATACAAACACCTCTAACAATTTTTGGATAAGTTCTAGTCCACTGAATTGCCTCACTCGTAGCCACATCACCCATTGAAATGAGTGCAAAGGCTGTTATATGCATACAGATACTGCTAGGCACAGAATGCTGTAGGTGCTCCTCAACGTTGGTAGGTGCATAGTGTTCATCCCTCCATTTCACTTCAGCATGGTAGTTTTTGGCCAAGTCAATTAACTGTATACATGCACAAAATGTTAAGATCCTAATATACATGTAGAAGATTCGTTCAAAAAAAATATACATGTAGAAGATTGAATATTTGGTGGTATGCACCTGCTTTCTTCTTGTATGTGAAGACAATACATGTTTATTTGGTACGATCTTTTTAGAGGGTAAAACAGTTACCAGTTCTTTGACCAACTCAGCATGATTGTTGTTCTGAAGTTTTAAGTCTTCCTCGATCCCGTTTGAACTTCTAAGTGTACTGAGGTAGAACTCCCTCAAGTATTCTGGGAGCCGCTTCGTGGCCTGTTCATCCCACCTGTCATCAAACCCATGCAAATATTTTAAATTTTGTATGACAGTGTTCGCCGAAAAAAGAAAACAAGATGATGCGAGCTAGGCGGCCAACCTTTGCAGGGCTGTAGTGAAGATGTTGCTTTCCTCCGTGGTGCTGTAGTTATCATAGAAGTCATCAAACAGGGATGCAAGCGTAATCAGCTTCGTCAGCATTAGCCGTGAGTATGAACCCTAGCCGTCAGCATTAGCCGTAATCAGCTCGAAGCAGACTCCCGTCATCCAAAAATGCATCTCCAACATCCTGTCCCGCGCGAACCCTAGATCTGTTGCCGATCGGAAGTTCTTCCACCACCTGTAAATCATTCAAGTGAGTGAAGTACGTGAATGCCATTAACACATTAATTGCACTATATAAGCATCATTGAGCTGTTTTAATATGTATGTATAACCACATTGTAAGAGCCTTGAGCTCATCCGCGCACGTCGTGGCCGTTAGATTTCACACGCGTTGCCTTGCGCGCCCCGTTTGCTTCTTTGCGGGGGCCTTCGCACGCGTTTTCTTTTCTCGCCTAGACTGCAATGCGGTGTGCAACAGCTCTGAGCCCAGGCTGAATAATCCACTGACACAAATACAGATGAGCTACTCCTAACACTGAATACTGAATATAGAAGCGATGAGAAGAAAGAGTAGAATAGCGCAAGGAAAATTTGTCCAACGGAGGCGGCAAAGCATAGCACACTTGCATCAGCAAGGGATTGGTTTTGCGAAATGTATGGGGGCTGTACTTTTCACGAGGGAAGTAACAGCAGCCTGAAGAATGAGCAGGGCATCGCAATTCAGATAAAATGCAGATTTCAGAGTTCAGAAACAAGGCAGAGTTTGTGTTTTTAAAGAACTATGCAGTTTTTGAAAGCGGAGTTTGTCGTCAACTGAAATTTGACTTTCGATCGGTCGACATGATGGGTACAGTAAGGATGGTAAGGCCAAATACCATTGCCCACTTGGTTGTCGGATGAACTACAGTGATCGAGAGTGTGTAGTTGAAAGCTTGCTGCATTTTCTGCTAGAAATCTAAGTACCTATTACATGGTAGAGTGGCCTGGACTCATGGCCCTAGTGTCTGCTAAAATTCAGGCGATCAATGAACAACCCTTGCAGACTCCTGAAGAAACTGAAACAAAGCTGACTTAATCGAAGTTACAGACTGACGAAACTGAACAAACACCTTAAGACAAACCTGTTCACCTGGCTTATCAGCAGCCAACCAGCAGTATTTTTCTCTCTGCACAAACCACCATCAGCCATCAGTCAGCCAACAGTATTTTTATCTCAGCACAAACCAGCACCAGTCACCTGCCGCCAGCCGAACGAGCAGCAAAACAGCTGAAATGTCCTGAAAAATTACAGCATATACTAATCTGTAGCTATCATAACAGTCCGATATTCTGATGTAATCAACTGCAGACTAGAAGCTGTACTGTATTCACCTGGAATGAAAGAAAAATGTATTCCGAACAAGCAAAGCACAGGACAATATTTTCCTGAACAAAAATTAATCATATGTTCAGTTCAGCAACAAATATACGTGTTTTCGGCATCGAAGAAAGAATTGCCAGACGAAGCGACTCGTGTCAGGAAATATTGTAAGAAAATCATTTATACGAACAGTTTCATACCAAAAACCTGCATTTGTCATCACATGGCAGTGTCAGTTCAAAGTTCAGACATTGTATCACAATGAAATGGCACAGAAATCCCAAATGATACTTACTAAATCACCAGATAAGGCGTTGCCCAAGCAAAACAGCTGAACAGCCGAGTGGTTAGGCAGTATAACGATATTCAGTTACTGTATGTACATTCAAATGCAATCAGAACAAGAAAAGAGGGTGACATGGTTTTCAGAACTGTTAATCATATGTTCCGAATTCAGAAAACCAAATCTTCAGGTTTCTGGATCCCAGGAAAAGAACTAACTGAGGAAGCAACTTATACCAAAATGCTGAATTAACAAGAAAAGAATAAGCACTAACTGATGATGTCGAGCACTACGACAAGAAATTAGCAAGACAATAGAACAGCTTATACCAAGTGCGGCAATTCTCATCTTGAGATGCTCACTCAGCAGCATAAATTTTCACATTGGGTCGCAAAGAAACTGTACAGACTTGACAAGAATCTATTATCTTTGGTCATAACACTGCAACTGATCCAAGAGCAACAAGATCATAGTTTCTTGGCCAGATTCAGATGTTTAGTTCATCAGAGGTAAAACATAGCTCTGAACAACAACAAAAACTAGAAAACTGGCTAATCTCGATCAGCTTCAAGAAATCAAAAGACGGATACAACGAAGGAATTCAAGAGCTGATCCAGACCACTACACAACATTCACCGTCTCTCGAACACTTCTAGAACACCGAAACAGAAACAATGAAAGAATCCTTCTAGAACTGATCATGACGATCAGACAAGACACACCAACCTCGATCGGTTCCAAGAATGCAGAAACAAGAAAACCAAAGAATCCCTTCCAAGAACTGATCCAGACCTCCCGACGAGACGCGCCAACAACGTTCCATCCAACCTCGATCAAGTATGTCTACTGCAACCGCCGCAGCAGTGGCTCCTCCAACGCCGGCGGCGACTGCGGCGGCTGGGGCGGGTCCTCCAAATCCGGCGACGACTGCGTCGGACTCGGCTGGGGCGGGTCCTCCAAATCCGACGACGACTGCGCCGGTGCTGTGTCCTCCGCCCCTGAAGACGACGACGGCGCGGGCTCTGGCGGCGGCGTCTTCCTCCACGGCAGCACGAGGCGAGGGGTCTCGCGGCAGACGGGGCAGTCGGGCAGAGCATGGTCGGCTGGGTGCGAAGCCACCTGTCGATGTTGCCCTCGCACTTGTCGCTGTCGCCGCAGTGGAAGATGTGGTTGCACGAGAGCGTGCGTACCATCTCGCGGGCGTCCATGCTGTACTGGCACATGGCGCAGTTGTAGCTCAGCTTCCGCTCCAGGGTGGTGACGCCGCCGAGCGCGCGGATGCGCAGCCGCCGCCACGCTCCCTTCACGCCGTCGCGGTAGTAGCACGCGGCGAAGATGCCCCCGGCGATGACGAAGGGAGCGGAAACGCAGGCGCCGACGCCCAGGAAGGCGGACATGGTGCCTGCGGGGTGCGCGCCCCTCCTGGGTCCTGGCTCTTTCTTGCTTCTCGCCTCTTCTCCTCTCGCGCTCTCCTGATGCTCTCTGCCTTTCTTGCTCGATCGCGCTCTCGCGTGGCTCTTGGATCGTGCGTGTTGGGATGGCTGGGCATTGGTGCGGGCGGTGGCTATATGTAGACGAAGACGAAGGGCGGCGGCCGGGGCGGCTGCTTAGTTCGTTGGTCGGTTAGTTACCAAGTGGGCCCGGGGGCTCGAGTCCCCATGGCGTCCGTACGGCGGCCGCTGCCAGCTGGAATGGAAAGGCGGAGCCCGAGAGGGGATGGAAGGGTAGGACGCTGGCGATCGGGTGCCTGGCTTTGGCTTATGGGCTTATGGCGGCGACCAGCGGATGGTTCTTGTGACAACTCGATCGGCGGCACATGAATTACGCGTGGTGATCATTTCGTCGAACAGGTCTCGGGCAGAACACCCAAACATGGCGGTGGCAAGGACGGGACTGGGATGGCGGCGAGTGCGGGCGGACGATGGCGTTTGGTTTGGATCGAAATGGAGCGCAGGAGCTTTCGATTTCGCAGTTTGCAGGCAGTTTTCCAGGCCTTGTAGTAATGTAGTATTACTTTACTGCAGCTACTGCAAGCAAGGCAGCTGCGCCTCTTCACATGAACTCGCTCCGACACTGAACTGGAGAAGAGTTTTCTAGGTTTGGCTTTGCAAGATCTTGGGAGTTCCACCAAGGCACCAATCATACATCGCTGAGGAAACCAGAAACAGGAATACAGTGTGCATGAAATAGTCTGAAGACTGAACATTGTCAGTCTGTCGCACTGAATGCAGCGAAGTACACAATCAGCGGAAACGTTTAACATCAGTGGGGAATAATATAAATTCGTGAAGTCTTGAGACCTCAAGCTATCACAAGGTAAGCAGTGTTAATTTGTGATTCAATGTGACGAACTCTGAAAGTCTGAATCGCTTTGACATTCAAATCCTACGAACCCTGTCTGAGTTGTTGCACACACTACACAATGCAAGGACTGACAGAAGCAAGAAACATCACCATTTCAGACTCTTAGTGGTACTGAAGAAATATTTAAATGAAACGTATTGAATGTTCACCAATTGACGGAAAAATTCTGAAGAAATAAATGGGCAGCCAGAGAGACCTGCTAAGAAACACAGGCATGACAGAAAGAGCTTTTCATTAGCTAATCGTGCTCCTACTAGTACTTCGCAAGGAATTGGAGAAAAAATAAACATAATGGAAACAATATGCACCAGTAGATTTCACTATTTCAGCGTGTTAAAAGCAAAGCAGAGCTCATATCCAGCTGAAAGCCTGAAACTCGTTTAATGTCCCAAATCGATATGGAAACACAAATGAAAGCTGAATCTTAACACTGTTGCCCGATTAGACACTGTTTACAGCAGAAGAGTCGAGGATTGGGCAGTACAATAATAGCCTTCAGTTATGATAAATGCGTCATTGAATTGAAATGCAAGAAAAGGATGCGAAACAAACATAGATGCTTTCAGAATAAGAACAAGCAAACCAGTTCAATATGTTAAACTGCCAAATCGACAGGACTACTGACGGAAGCAAGTGATCCCATGCACTACTGCAAGCAAACATTGCGTCAAACAGTTTATACCAAAATCCTACATCTTCATCCAAGATGCTCATTCCACGGTTCCAATTTTCAGATTAGAGGACAAAGAAATGGTAGAGACTGCCAAATCAATCAACAAGAATGTATTAGATTTCGTCAGAACATTGGATCAGATTTCCGTTTCTTGGCCAAATACAGGTGTTTACTTCATCAGAGATGAACAGAGCTATGAACAATTGAAACCCAAGCTGAGCTCAATCAACTCCAAGAAAGCAAAATACAAACAACGAAGAAACCCTTCAAGAACTGATCCAGACCATCAGACAAGAGGCACTACCTTCGACCAGTTCCAACAATGCAGGAACGAAAACAACGAAAGAATCCTTCCAGAACCTCTCCAAGAACTGATCCAGACCGCATGACAAGACGCCAGACGCGCCAGCACCGTTCCTTCCATCCAAGCCTGATCATGCCCGATCATGTTCGTGCCTCCTCCGACACCGGCGACGACAGCGAGGCCTCCTCCGGCACCGGCAACGACAGCGGGGCCTCCTCCCAGGACGCCATCGTCGAGACCGGCAGTGGCGGCTCCTGCGATCCCGAAGACGAAGCCGCTGGCGACGGGTCCCTCTGTCGCACCAATGGGTCCTCCAAATCCGGCGCCGACGGCGCCGATGTCGGCGGCACCTTCCACGGCGACACGGTGAGGGCGACCTTGCGGCAGACCGGGCAGCGCATGCGGTTCTGGCGGAGCCAGTCGTCGATGTTGTTGCCGCACTTGGCGCTCTTGCGGAGGTGGAAGACGTGGCCGCAGGAGAGCGTGCGGACCTCCTCGCGGGCGTCCAGGCTGCCGCCGCACAGGGCGCAGC
>OAMR01000183.1:430002-451140 GCA_900205405.1 Echinochloa crus-galli | reverse complement strand
TGAACAATCAAAGCACTGCAAATCTCGCCACACAGGAGCACCGATTTCGAAAGTGGAGCGAGGATCGCTAGCTAATCAGATCAGGACCGAATCGATGGTTACTGCTCGGGGATACCAAATCCTAACAAATCCAAGCACGCATCCCAGACAGATCATCATGAAGCCTACTCACGAGATTCCTCTTCTCGGGGAAGTAGTCCGTGGGCCTGGGCGGCGCCTTGACGCGCTTCCCCCGCCCCCGAGTGGCCGGCTCCTTCGCCGCCGCCGCCGCCGCCGCCGCTTCCGGCTGGCTCGAATCAGTGGCCGCCGCCTGGGCCGCCGTGCGCTTCTTACCCCTCGGGCGCGCCATAGCTCTCCAACGCTAGGGTTTGGGCTTCGGCTCGCGTACGGATTGGGGGATTGCACTTGTGCGTTCGGGTGGGGAGGGATGCCGCCGGTCGATTTGAAGGGACAGCGGGGCGTGAGATCAACGCTACCCTGCCTATGCAAATTTGAAGGGGGCGTGGAAGGGAGGAAGAACGGGGAGGCGGCGCCGGCACGGGGCTTGGATGAGCGTTCGGCGGGCTGCGGGAGCCGTTGAATTGAACACGACGCCCAGTCCTGAACCGTCCGATGAGAGTTGCGGTGGTTTGACGCGAGAGGGTGCGGGATGAGAGGCGGGCCGCGTGGAAAATGCACTTTTGCCGCTGCCGGTCTTCTGCGTCGTTTGCAAGCGAGATTTCAAATTTAGTGCGGATGACACGTGGGCCCCACCTGTAACAAATCTCGATTCGCTGGTTCTGATCTTTTTAAGAGCAACTGCAGCAGTGGCCTCTATACGGGCCAGGCCACTGTTTTATGTTTGTATGGCCCATCTTTTACCGTTGCTTGAACATTACACCCTAGCGTAATTTTTCACCCATCTTTCGGATATGGAAATTTTTTTCTTGTTTGTGGTTTTATTATCTGTGGAGAGTTGTCTTCGACACAAGTATAGGCACACATACTTACATGTTGCCTGACCGTTTTCTATTTGTATGGCGTATCTTTGGAGCGTTGCTCGAAATATTTACATCCTGACCATTTCTTAATCTTGTTTTTTAATCCGAAGTACCATTTTATGTATATATTTGATGAAAACCTCATAAACGGTATTTACACAAGGTGTTAATAGAGGGAATGAGTTTGTTTAAAGTTCTATTCAAGGAGTGCATAAGTTGAAAACTAGAAAACTCGAATTTTTTAGCACATGCTTCACCTTCATTTCACACACTGTCAAAAGGCTAGCTTGGGTGTTGTCAAAATTACAAAATGACACTCCAAGATCTTCACACACTTAATCCTCGAGGGTCACATTTAAACTACAAGTTTATTCGAATGTTAGACATAATTGATTGGTGCGTAAAAACCGTAAATGGCGAGGTATATAGTTCCACAACTAATATTGTAAATAAAACACACGTGTTGATGTTTTACTTTTAAAATGACGATATCTGCTATTAGGTCATTGTTGTAGAATTTATCTTTCTTTTCTTTGAGTGGATGGTGTCGGTGCCGAGATTGGCCACAGAATGCGCTGTGTCCCCGTCCCCTGACGGTTGATGCAAGAGCTAATACGCGGTGATACGGGATTAATCCTGGTTCCGGCCGCGGGGCCGTACGTCCAGCAGGGCGTGCTCGTGGCACTGTATTATCTTGCATCTGGGTGCCTGCAGTGGGGGGCTACAAGCAAGGCGAGAGAGGAGAGGAAGTCTCCAAGTCTCTGAGAAGGGTGTGAGAGTGATTGAGGCGGGGTGCCAATATCGTGGAGTGTGGTGATTGTGTGCGTGTGTGTGGGATATGGGTACCCCTAGGCCCACTGTCAGCCCAGACCACGGCGGCCAAGGTCCACCTCTGACAGGCCCATGAGCCGACCCCTACACGGCCCATACGGGCTCCCTGACTTGACGGACAAGTTAACGAAGACCCGGCGGGCGGCTCGTCCGGATATCCAGGGATATTCCAGTTGTAACCGACCCAGATTAGAGTCCAGGTCGGAGCCAAGTAGGTTTAGATGGAAACCGACTTGTAAACCCTAACCCGCTACCCTATATAAAGCGGCCTAGGGCACCCTCATAGGGGATCATCGAACAACGCATCTCATCCTGTAAATGATACGCTCGCCCAAGCTCCCTGAAGCTCGGTCGAGTACCCAAGCAATACAAACGACGCCACCGACACAGGACGTAGGGTATTATACCTCCGGGTAGCCCGAACCTGTCTAAATCAGTGCCTCCTGTGTACCATCAAGTCACTAGTTCATCAATCGCCCCGCCTACAAATCAATCACTCGGGTACCCCCAGGTGGATTGCCGGTCCTAAGGTCTGACAGTGTGTTCGTGTGTTCTGGTACGGTTGGCCCGTTTTTTCCTCCTCCCTGAGGGGGAGCCCTGCTCCTCCTTTTATAGACCAAGGAGGGGGATGGCGTACAAGTATAGTATGTGCTACAGGGGCGCGCACTGGAGAGCGTGGCACCGGTCGTGCGGTCGTCCTTGATTCTGGCAGGGGATTTATGGCGAGCTCCGGCTTCTGCGGTCGTCGTGGCCATCCTTGTGCTTGTCTTGGAGTGATTTTGAGGGGTGGCGGGGCCTCTACCTATCAGCCAAAGAGGAATTCTTCCAGTAGTATCGGCCATTTCTCCTACTTTCCTCCACATTTTCTCAAGTGGTCATGCTAGAGACAAAAACAGTCATGGATAGTTATAAGGATGGTATCCTTCCAAATGGGATAAGAGAATTCTTACGACTCTCTTTCTTTCTCTCAATTGAAGAAGTAATTGGAAAATAAAACAGCAAGTACAAAAATGAGTAATAAACCCCAGTATAGGCTGGTACGATTCAATTCGACATTTTGTTCATTCGGGTTTGATTGTATCATAGTTCTATAGTTGGGCTTCTGCGGTCGTCGTGGCCATCCCTGTGCTTGTCTTGGAGTGATTTCGAGGGGTGGCGGGGCCTCTGGCCAGCGCTTGGTCGTCGTCCCTTGCTGATTCGAGGGCGCTGCCTTGTCGTTCGGAGGTCTTGCCGTGGTGGAAGGACGGGGAGTTGGCAGCACAAGCGTCGGCATGGTGGTTGCTGTTGACCACAGTACGCGGCGTGCCCGGTTCGCCGGGGAATGGCCGAGAGTTGGCGGATTTGACCCGGCGTTCATCATTACAGGGCCGCATCTGACCGGAGTCTGCGCTCGGTCGCTGTTCGTACGCCCAATCGAGGGTGCTCCAAGCCCGTTCGAGGGTCACGCTTGGGCTGCCACCCCGGGAGTGGTTGGCACAGTCGCGGGGACTGACCGGTCCTGACCGCCCAGTCGCCCCGTAGGCTCGTACAGTGATCTAGAATGACCGCTACCGGTTTGCGCAGCGTCCGCAGGCCTGTACAGGGGCCGGCGTGACGGCACAATGGGCGGAGTTGGCGGAGGTGACCGGCCTGTCCGGCGGGGCGCCCGGGTCAGCGCTTCTGACACCGTCCGTACACCCGTTCGAGGGTGTCTCCTGCCCGTTCGAGGGCCATGCGGTGGGGAGAGGACGGGAGCAGTTGGCACAATATGGTGGAATGACCTGTGCCAGTCCGCACAGTGGCGGAGTGTCAGCACAGTGTCCGGAGCAGGTGGCACTGTGGGCCTGACGGTGTCAGCGGCGTGGAGTGGGGAGGGGTTTGCCTTTTGACTTTGACATCCGGCGGATGAGGCAGGCATTAAATGCCGTTGTCGGTTAGGGCGCCGGGACGCGCCGCGTTGAGTAGAGGGGTGGCCTCGAGCGAGGCGGAGTCGGTTCGCCTGCTTGAGGGGGTGCGCGGCCCTCGAGCGAGGCGGAGCTGGTGTTGTGCCTGCTCGAGGGGGTTGGGGATCCTCGAGCGAGGCGGAGACGGGGTTCGTCACTTGGGTTCTTCGACAAACGAGCTGGGACGACTGTTTGGGCCGTGATAAGCTGTGCTGGGCCGCGTTGTCCGAGTGGCTTCCTCGGGCCGCCGGTGATTCGGCCCCTTGTGATTAACGTTTTTGGAGGGTGATTACCTCGATGGTTAGGGGACCCCTTTGGTATGTCCCCGACAGATGGGTTGAGAAATCAAGATGTCCTGATTTTTTAAAGACAAAATCATTTTTTATGTTTAATAAAATACTTTCTTGGTAGGAGACATATAGGACAATAAGCCTCTCGCATTACCCATACAAGAGACCTAGTCTGGGTTCATTGAACTTCGCCTTCTGTCTTCCTCCTTCCACCTTAAATGTTCGTCCCCCTGTCCTCACCCCTTCTTTATTTCCGCACGCATATGCTCCGCGCCTAATCCCGTTGCCTCGCCGATGTCGTCTTCGATGGAGGTTGCCTCCCTCCCTCCTTCTATCTCCTTCTCTTTCCGCATCCACCCTCGCCTCCTTTTGAATCTGCGCTCTCCACAGTCCTCTCGGTCTAACAATGACGTCACCGCCAGATCTACCACATACATGACCGTCGTCGTCGCCACTAACAGCCGCGGTTATAGCATCCTCACCAAATCTGCTCCAATCGGCCTCCTCCGCCACTACAATAGGCAACATCGCCGGGTCACCATCTTTCCCACACACCACCATAAGCGTCGGTTCGGCAACCTTCCGTAGCCATCTATTTAGACTCGATAGTAGTAGATTCTTTCGCCAACCCTAAAGCACTCACCAAAACGACGCTTGGTATTGAATTCGCCGTTATAAAAGGCAAGGTGGAGGTCACACGAAGAAAGAGGTGAGTTGGATCTATTTTTTTCCATTTAGTTTCGGCAGTCGTAGATCATGTCCCTAACCCTAAATCACTCATCAAATGGAAGCTTGATGTTGAATTCACCGTTATACAAGATAGAGGTCCACACCAAGAAAAAAGAAATGAGATAGACTTACTTTTTTTGTTATTTCATATTTAGGCTTAATTTTATTTTGACATTCATTCCTCTTCTGATAACGGGAGGAGATCTCTCTCAATTTACTTTTGTTTTGAGAAAAAAAATCCCTCTCAATTTCGATTTTACCGCAAGAGCTTAGTCGTTGCAGAGCCCAGTATATTGTCTCTCAGTAATAAGAGCAAGGCTAATAATTTAGCCAGCAGCAGGCTGTAAAGATCTTTATAGCCCATCTCTCAGCCCACTTGTATAGTGATTTAGCCCTTCATCATTAATACATGGCCCACTTGTCTCTCTCACAATGAGGTGTTGAGCGGCAGCGCATCTGATGACTCCGGTGGGAGGCCGCATAGAGGGAGGGAGAATGGTGTGCCCAGTTCTAGCAGGGAGGGCGAGGCTGTGGCTGCCAAGGTGGCAGGCACAGCGGTCTCGTCGCCGAGCAAAAAGAGGAAATTCTCTCCGATAATTTGGGACAGGGATAGCCCAAAGCCGCCACATTCTGATGCAGCAAGGGGCAAGAAAGTGGTAGAATCTGTGCCTGCTGAGCTCCCTCCGCCTCCGCCGCTGCCTCCACAAGACCACATCCCAGTGAGGTTGGCTGTGGAGAGGTCACCTATGGATGTGGAGCCTACTGTTGGTACTGAGAGTGCTGAGCAGTTGCCAGAACATGAGGAGAATAGGATGGCAGATGAGGAAGAAGAGTATCCAACAATGAGGAACATATCAACTTCAAGATGGGCGGGTGCTAATGATGATGAGGAAGATGGGTTAGCTCCAATGAAGAAGAAAAGTGCATCACCTGCAGACTCCTCTGTGCCAGGGCAGTGGAAAAGGGCAAGCCCAGAACTTGGTGAGGTTGTTGTCAGTGATATCTCTGGAGGAAGGACTATGTCTCGGTCATCTGATTCAGGGAGAATGGGTAATGACGAGAAAGATTTTGAAGTAGATAAAGATGATTACATGGATGTTGACAGGGAGCAGGCTAGTGACAGTGATGCTGAAAATCATATGTCAGAAACTGACTCAGAAAATGAAGCACACAGACCTGAAACACCTGAACCAGTGAAGCCACCACACAGGTGTATCGCTGGCTGTAAACTTACAGCCCACCTTCCCTCTCTCTCCTCTTCTCTCTCCTCCACCTCACCATTTAGCCTTCTTCAGCCTTCTATAATACTTGCTCTGACATTCTCATCAAACAAGTATCAAAACAAAAAGAAAAAACAACATTCTCTGAGCATTGAGCGGCCCAGCCCAAAAGTATCGTAAGCACGTGTCTAATCGCCTACTGGCTGACATATTGGGCCACGCGAGTTCCCCACCCGCGGCCCCACATGTCATTCGGAGTTTCAGACGCGAAACCACGTACGCGCGGAGGCCGCGGCCCGCGGTTCGCCGAAGTCCCGAAACGGAAAGCCGAGAGCCGACCCCGTAACAACGCGTAGCGGCCGCCCTAGGAGTCGCTTCCGTCCCCTTCCTCCCCTCTTCCGCTTCGCCGCCGAACCGCACAGCGCACACCCCTTGCCGCCGCGTTCCCGACCCTTCTCGCATCCCCCTCCGTGCGCGGCCGGCGGCCGGCGTCCCCGAGGCCGCTCGATCCAAGGTCAGATCCGAACTCCATCCTGGTCCGAACCGCGCCGATTTTTTCTAGGTTTTGGTACGGATCTAGGGTTTGCGGCGGAGTCTCGTGTGGGGCTCGCTTGGTTATCCTTTTTTTTTCTATTTCTACTCCTGTCGGCCTCTTCGGCATTTACCTCGAGCTGCGTCCCGTCGTTTCTTCTGCTGGTCACGTCTTCTTCTGCATTGGCTCGAGTTGGGGTGTTGCCGTGTTGGGTACTTGGGTCCCGTCGCTCATCCGCAGTCTCATCCGCGGAGGAGAATTACCGCAAAGGGCTCGCCGATCGCCGTTCACCGTCAGAATCTACAACGGTCACTTGTACTGGGGGCTTCAGGTAGATACCAGGCCGCAGGTCCCCCCAGCTCCCAGGTTTAAAATGTGACTTATCGGCGAGGGGCCCTGCATTTGCTGGATAAGCAAACTGTCCACGGGCGTGTTTAGACGCAAATTTGAAAGGTAGATATAACTTTATAATCATTGCGTTATAAATCATATGTCAGAAACTGACTCAGAAAATGAAGCACACAGACCTGACACACCTGAACCAGTGAAGCCACCACACAGGTGTATCAATATGCTTCAAGGTTGCAGAAGTGTTGATGAGTTTGAGAGGCTTAACAAAATCAACGAGGGCACATATGGTGTTGTATACAGAGCAAGGGACAAGAAGACAAATGAGATTGTTGCCTTGAAGAAGGTAAAGATGGAGAAGGAGCGAGAGGGTTTCCCATTAACCTCTCTTAGGGAAATAAATATCCTCTTGTCTTTCCACCATCCTTCGATTGTCGATGTTAAGGAAGTAGTAGTTGGAAGTAGTTTAGATAGTATTTTTATGGTTATGGAGTACATGGAACATGATCTTAAAGGTGTGATGGAGACAATGAAACAACCATATACCCAAAGTGAGGTCAAATGCTTGATGATTCAACTGTTAGAGGGTGTAAAATATCTGCATGACAATTGGGTACTCCATAGGTAATTATGTTGATATTTTTTGTTTGCATATATTGTTGAATATTTGTTAGTCTGTTCCTGTGTCGCTGATACATGCCCATCACTTTTATAGGGATCTGAAGACCTCAAATCTTTTGCTGAATAACCGTGGTGAGTTGAAAATTTGTGATTTTGGACTGTCTCGTCAGTATGGAAGCCCATTAAAACCTTATACTCAACTGGTTGTGACTTTGTGGTACAGGTAGGTCATCGGCCAACATCAGATTCCTCAGCAGTGTTTTGGTTTTCTTCTAAGGTTATTCATTGAGAGTTCTGTTTGGTCAACCAAAAGAATTAACATTTCTTGCTCCTGCTGGCTACAGGGCACCAGAACTGTTGCTAGGAACAAAGGAGTATTCTACTGCTATTGATATGTGGTCCGTGGGTTGTATAATGGCAGAGCTTCTTGCCAAAGAACCATTGTTCAATGGGAAAACAGAGTTTGAACAGCTAGATAAGGTATTTAATTTGCTCTGAACTCTTACAGTCCTGCAGCACTTGATAAAGGTTTCATGTGATGATGTCTCATGTTGATGCAACTTCTTTGCAGATATTTAGAACACTTGGCACACCTAATGAGAAGATTTGGCCCGGCTATGCCAAATTACCAGGTGTGAAAGTCAATTTTGTCAAACAACCGTAAGTACCTCAACATTTAAACAATTTTTGTTTTTTGCTGTGTGCAATTTTCTTAGGACGGAATATATTTTCTCAGGTATAACAGGCTAAGGGATAAATTCCCAGCTGCATCATTTTCTGGGCGACCAATCCTGTCTGAAGCTGGTTTTGATCTGTTGAACAGATTGCTAACTTATGACCCTGATAAGGTGCAATTCATACTCTCCAGTTGGCATTTGACTATGTTATTCTTGTATTCTCATCTTGCATGCCTGTCTGAGCACACTCATTTCTCTTGTACAGCGTATATCAGCAGATGATGCTCTGAAGCACAAATGGTTCTCTGAAGTTCCTCTGCCTAAATCCAAGGACTTCATGCCAACATTCCCTGCTCTTAATGAACTGGACAGGTAATTTTTGAGCCACCTTTTCCTCTTTGGCCTAATGTTATACGGTTCTGTTTCACTCGGCCAAAATTGATTTCTTATCTTATAATTTTAAAATACACAGGCGTACCAAACGGTATCTGAAGAGTCCTGACCCACTGGAAGAGCAACGTTTGAAAGAACTGCAAGGGAACATAGGCAACCGTGGGCTTTTTGGCTGAACAAGAACCTCTTGCTTGGGTTCCTGCTTGTACTAACTGTTATGCTTCATCCTGAATCAGCGAGGTCAGAAATCTTCTGAGGTGAGATGTGCCATGGACATGAAGTATCACATCTTCTCGGTGTCTAGCAGGGACTGATAGTGTTCTTTAGCAGGCTTGGTGCCGGTTTAAGTGGATAAGGTTATCCTTATGGCCCACCATAGAAATTTTGTTGCAGGATTAACACTCCATCCAGATTGATCATAAAAAGCAAATATAATCTGCCTGCATCGTAAGGTGTGGCGTGTTGGCTTTTATTGGTTACACCAGTTTCACCTTTGGATCTTCTGTATGTAAAATATGCCAGATTGGTACGTTGTAAACAATGTTCGGTGCGTTGGATTTAAAGTAAAACATTTTTGTTATAATTTTTATATGCTCCTCGTGCCTTTTCTTTTGATCTTTGCATTTTGTTTGCATGAGACGAAAGAAGCGCAGAGGAAGGATGCCTTTTGCTTTTCACCAGGAAATCAATGGACATTAATACAACTTGGAAGGTAATATATTCACAAGCCAATTGCTAGAAGTGATGTGTTACTGACTAAACAAATGAGCGAACAACTTATATTCTTTCCTGAAAGATCAGTTGTATGAAACTCGTGACTATTTAGGTGAACAGAATTGATATTAATGTGATATGTATAATTTTGATGTCCTGTCAGGGTCAAGCACATAGCATTTATAGAGCAGTTGCTCCCATATCCAAATTTGAAAAGAAAAATGACTTAAAGAATGAAAAGAAAACTGATGTATTCGAGGTATTTCCTGCATGGACCTTTTCTCCTTGCAATCTGAAATCGGTGACAGTTCATTGGTAATATTGAGTGCTTTTCCTGCATTTACTTTCACTACTAGGATAGGTGAATTTGATCGCGGAGTTCTTCCCTGAAGCAAATTTGGAACTTGAACTTAGTGCGTGCATCTGACATCTGCTTGGTATATACGATTGATCTTGATGTTCTCTGCAATCGAAAAGAAAAACCACTGAAGATTTCTTGCTATTCGTTATGCCGTGCATCATACTTGTATGCTCTTTGCTCTTCCCCTATTGGTTGAGTTGACTTGTTCTTGTGTTATTCTGAGCAATGTTGTTCACTTGTTTTTCCTAAAAAAAGTAGTTCACTTGTTGGCAGCTTGCTGCATTTGCACCCAGTTTTTTTTAGTAGCCTGGACTGGTAAATAGCTTTTCTTCTATTTGGCTTGTTAGCCGTTGACCTGTTCCCTCATTATGTACTTTGTGCAATTGTGCTTGGTGATAATTACTTCTTTATGCCACTCAAGGGCCGGAGAGTTTGTTAACTCACTACAATTGTTGTATGACACGTCTGCAGCTTAAGCTGTGGCTGCTTCAAGATAGGAAGCTTGATGGCCGCCAGCTTGTTGTACCTAAGTGACTAAATTTTGCGGGAGGCCTTCAAAATTCAAAAGTGTTCATCTCTAGTGAACCATGGTGGTCAGTGTACTATCCTTCCTGTACATTTGATGTAATAATGATATCAGATTTGTAGATTATTCGTTAATAGTTTTTGTTTGGGTACGCAGTATATCAGTGGAAATTAGTATGTAGTGGTATTTGATCACATCCGTTGTTGGTGAGCTTTTCGTGGAACAGAGCTTTTGTGGGAGCATAAAAGCTTATGCTTGCGTGTCCAAAAGGGCTTTACCAAAGATGTAGCTTTATCGCTGTTCACTTTCATTGCCGCACAGTTAACATTTATACAGACCATCATCATTCATCTGGTTTGGATGCGCACGCACTGATTTCAGCTTCGCTACTGTGATCGTGAAAGTATTCTTCCTGCTTTCCATGTATTTCCTCAAATATTTGTGGCTGATGTTTCACCATGTCTTATTCAACAACAACAACATAGCCTTTTGTCCCAAGCTAGTTGGGGTAGGCTAGAGGTGAAACCCAAAAGGTCAAAAAAAAAAACAGAAAAAGAGTTAGAGGAAAGCAGAAAAGAAAGCAAAGATCACCATGTCTTATTCAATATTGTAAATATATGAAATGATAACTTATATTCAAAATACGTCTCATGATAAAGTAGATTGCATTTAAAATAATTATTATTTGTATACTTTTTTAAATAAGATGAATGATTAAATGTTGTAATTAAAAGTCAACCACAATAAATATTTTGATACCTAAGGAGTACTTTGTTGTTCCCACAATCCCACCTCCCACCCACTCTAGAGGATGGTGCAATTTTGATTTTCGACAGAACAACAGCGTCTACCATTGAGAACGAGCCGTAGCTCGGTTGGCATGCGGTGCCGCTTGCCGGTGTGCTGTCTTCGTATACGTAGTATGTAGTTGTAGGTTTGGTCGTCGACATGGCTCATACAGCAGCAATCCAATTTTACATGGGCGGTGTTCACTTCCCTGAAAAGGTGACGTGAATTTGGGTGAATATGTCATATCGAACACTGTAGCGTACTGTAGTACTTACTTTTCGTTTGTTTGTGGTAATCATTGTTCTATCATGATTTAACTAGATTTAAAAGATTCGTCTCGTCGTGTACATCAAAACTATGTATTTAGTTTTTTATTTACCTATATTTAATGTTTCATATATGAGGAGAGAGATTTGACGTGATAGTGAATAGTGAAGTTTAGAGAGAGAAAGTTTAGGAAAAGTTTTGAATTTGAAGGGAAGTGAACACCGCCATGGTCAGAAAGGAAACAGAGCTCCTGTACGCACGCAAAAAGCATAGGGTAGGGTGAGCAATGAACTGCAGCGTGGTAGTGGTTGAATATTTGGGGGTTCGGCCGTGCGTGTAGTGGTTAATGTAGATTGACATGCGGCGTGGTAGTGGTAAAAAATTTGTGGACGTGGTAGCTTGTCATTATCATTCGCACGCACTATCGCTCTGTTTGGTCGGTTAATGGCGGATGTTAGTTTTTATTAAGAGAAAAATATTACTAATTAGTAATTGATAATTCAAACGAACAGAGTTTATATATAATTGATTAGATTGCAGTTGTGCTGGGCACTGCACAAATGTTTTTCATTGGATGGTGTGGTAACTGGATAACCATCCCTTCCAACAGCGCCACCTCGATGCTTTTTGCCCACGGGAGGCGCACGCTGCCCGGGGGCCTTGCCGGAGTTACTCGTGCGTCTCTGACCGGCAGGACTCGCCGCCTCGCCGGTCGCCGAGAAAAGCGAACCAGTCCGGCTCCTGCACCTGTCGTCCACGTGTTGACCACCCAGCGGGCTTCGCAGAGTTGGGGGCGGTAAACGAACCACGAAAAGATAGCCGCGGATCGCCTCCGTACCGTGCGCATTGCGGTCAGCGTATCCAGTGTGGCTTACTGGTGGCCCCAGGTGCAGCGGATCCCACCTGGAAGCGGGTGATTCGTATACTTCAGCGGCGCTCATCCTTTTTTTTTCTATTTCTACTCCTGTCGGCCTCTTCGGCATTTACCTCGAGCTGCGTCCCGTCGTTTCTTCTGCTGGTCACGTCTTCTTCTGCATTGGCTCGAGTTGGGGTGTTGCCGTGTTGGGTACTTGGGTCCCGTCGCTCATCCGCAGTCTCATCCGCGGAGGAGAATTACCGCAAAGGGCTCGCCGATCGCCGTTCACCGTCAGAATCTACAACGGTCACTTGTACTGGGGGCTTCAGGTAGATACCAGGCCGCAGGTCCCCCCAGCTCCCAGGTTTAAAATGTGACTTATCGGCGAGGGGCCCTGCATTTGCTGGATAAGCAAACTGTCCACGGGCGTGTTTAGACGCAAATTTGAAAGGTAGATATAACTTTATAATCATTGCGTTATTGCAGTATTTTCATTTGTATGTGCGAAAAATTATCCAAAAATTAATTAATTAGGCTCAAAATGTTCGTTTCGCAGAGTACAACAAAACTGTGCAATTAGTTTTTTATTTCATCTACATTTAGTAGTACTCCATGCATGTTAGGCCTTCTCCAACAGTTGAGATAGCTGCTAGCTCATAAGCCATTCATGTCAACTAAGAGATAGGACAAGAGATAATTTCTCCAATGAACTATCTCCTAGGCTATCTCTTATTGATGCATGCATATTAAAGATATGATTTAGAGCAAGTATTATAACAGGCTGCAAGTAGGCTAAATCCTACATAAAGTATTATAACAGGCTGCAAGCAGGCTAAATCCTACATGGAGGAGAGAGAAGAGAAGAGAGAGAAGAAAGTGGGCTGTAAACTTACAGCCAGCTGAGGCACAGGTTCCTAGAAATTTTGTGAGAGTGAATGATGGGCCAAGTAGTATGTTTCTTAGCCAACCTATTATATGAGTGGGCTTTTAGTTGGTTATGAGTGATGTGGCAACAACATACAGCCCACTTGCTGGCTGTATTATTAACCTTGCTCTTAGGGAGGGAGCATCGGATTTTTTTTTTGGGCAGAAAGAGCTCGCTGCTGGCTCTTTGCTGTCTCATACAGCATCGTTTTCCGAGCGAGATAGGCGTGAGAAGAAGAGATAGTTGGATTGATTTTCTCCCTCCTCTCTCCTCCGAATAGGATATATGATGACCTGTACACTCTATGAGCTAGCTTACATGGCACCATTGAAGAAGGCCTTATAACATTTTGATGTGACGAAGAATCTTCTTTTTGTATAGTGTATTTAGAAGTTGTTTTTTAGGAACTTTTAGAACTAAACAAGGGCTAAAACGTGTTTCTCTGCAAGTCGCTAAATTCTTGCAAGTCGTGCTTCTGAACAGAGGTTGTTTCAGAAAAAAAAGTTTTCTGAAAAGACACGCTGAATCTATACTTAAGAAAAGTAAATGAAAGTTTTAAACTTTGACAAAGCATATCGAATTCTTAGTGTCGGACCTTAGGACCGGCAATCCACCTAGGGGTACCCGAGTGGTTGATTTGTAGGAGGGGCGATCGATGAACTAGTGACTTGATGGTACACAGGAGGCACTGATTTAGACAGGTTCGGGCTACCCGGAGGTATAATACCCTATGTCCTGTGTCGGTGGCGTCGTTTGTATTGCTGGGTACTCGACCGAGCTTCAGGGAGCTTGGACGAGCGTATGGTTTACAGGATGAGATGCATGATCTGATGATCCTCTATGAGGGTGCCCTAGGCCGCTTTATATAGGGTAGCGGGCTAGGGTTTACAAGTCGGTTCTCATCTAAACCTACTTGACTCCGACCAGGACTCTAGCCCTAGTCGGTTACAACTGAATGTCCCTAGATATCCGGACGAGCCGCCCGCCGGGTCGTTGTTTACTTGTCCATCAAGTCAGGGAGCCCGTATGGGCCGCGCGTATGGGCCGCCTAGGGGTCGGCCCATGGGCTTGTCAGAGGTGGGCCCTGGACGCCGTGATCTAGTCTGATGGTGGGTCCAGGGGTACCCATATCCCACAAGCCCCCGAGCAACGTGCAGGCGCGTGCTAGACTGCTTGACGAAGTGCCGAGGCCAATGAGGTCGGCCGAAGATGCTTCTTTATGTAGTCGACACAAGGGTGGGCGGTGCTCAAAAAAGAGAACACCCAACTTCGACGCCGAGTCCTTCGAGGTAGTCGACCGGTCCTCATGAGGGCCGAGTACAGGACGACGAACGATTAGGAGCACTGTACGTACAGTAGCCCCCGAGCGTTGGGTTGGTTAGTATAAGCGAGCCAAGGCTCAAAAAATTATCTAGACAACATGTTGCCCAGGGATTGGTGAAGGCATGCTACCACCAAGAGAGCTTTCCGAGTTGTGGGGCTTACTCAGTCAAACTGGCTGAGCTCTGGATGGGTGAGAGCATGCTGCCACCAGGGACGGGGCCAAATTTACTAACACCCGTGACGCAACAGTACGTTGATAAGGATGGACCGAGCCGGCCCGGTCAAAAGCTGTCGTTACTGGCTATGCGGGAATCCCGCTGATGAGCATGCTCAGTCAAGGGCAGTGATGACAGCCCGCCCAAGGAAAAGGCGAAACGCATGCGCATCCTTTCCCAGGCACTTTGATGACTCACGGGCCACCGGATCCACGACCCCAGGGCGTCTATAAATAGATACTTCAGCGTAGTTCACCACCAGAATGCCTTGTAGATGTTAGCCACCATGCAGATCTTGAAAGTCCTTCTTCCTGAGAGAGTTGTAGACGAGGGTAGAATAAGGCAGGGTACATGCCTTGGCGTTCGACATTGATGCCAGAAGAAAATCGTCGAAGAGTGGTGCAAATGCTACGGGAAAGGAGCCGGACATCGCGCTTCTGATAGGCAGGAAGGTGCTTATTTCTTGGTGGGACCGGATGAGGAGGCTACGGTAAGTCTTCTCTTCGTCGGGAGACTAGCGAATGACGCCGAACTGACGGCTGACTTTGCGGGCCCATCAAGGACGAGCGAGCGCGACCTGAGCCTGGGCTCAGGAGTGCTGATGCCGCGTCCTTACTCCTCTTCAGCAATGCAGCCACAAGGTCCTTCAGTTGGTGTGATGCCACAAGAAAATCGTCGAGAAAGCTGTAGACACTGCTTCCGGTGGTTGTGTGCTGACCACCTAACTGAAGTGGTTCAAGAGCCTAATAGTAGGGGGCTCATACCTTTTTAGCTTGAAATGGCCTTTGGCCAAATGTACTTCGTCTTTGTAAACTTTGCGAGTCGCAAAATGTTAATATGAACATGTTCTTTTGGTGGTGGTGAACTGTGTCCGACCACCTAGGTGGACCATCATCTGCCGTGTAGATATGTTAGAGCCTGTCCGGCGCCCAGCCCCCGAGCCTGCGAGGAACTTGGCTTGGTTCTCTTGGAACGCGCCAAGTCGTAGTCCGGCGCCCAGCCCCCGAGCATGCGAGCGCGCGGCGACTCGGCATTTCCTCTCGTCGTGCGTCCGGCCTCGCATTCTCGGGGGCTAGCGCGCGGCGACTCGGCATTTCCTCTCGTCGTTGTTGGCGGTCGTTACAGCCCAAATCCGACCACCAATACTCGGGAATAAACGAGGTTTTGTGCAACATTCCATGTACTTAGGGTTTATTTCTAAAAAGTTCCACAAGTTTTGGTGAGTGTCACTTGTGCAGGTACAACTACGATAAATATGTGCTATTGGGGCCGGAAATGACCCAAATCGGCCGAACGACTACGTTCGGCGCGTTACCCCCCTTAGCCGAGCAGACCACCGGGAGTCGTCCACCGTCAACAATGACCAAGCGAACACATCACATGACACGTGGGCGACGCCAACTCATCCTGGACCATGCACGTCATTCTGGGCCAGATCAACACGAAGTCATGCATCAGGAGGAAGCCCAGGGGGCTCCAGGCACCAGAGGCGGTGCTGGGAGGCCGGCCACGGGCCAGGCCAGTTCGGCCGAACTGGGCCCTTTGGCCGAACCGCCCCCAGCACCAGAACCGACTCCAGGGGCTCATCCTGGCCACCCAGAGCAAAGGATAGTTTAGTTGGGAGTTAGAGTTGAGTCGAGCTTTGCCTCGGAGGTTCCGTAGTCGTCTTCAGAAGCTCTGGTAATAGCTCTTGTATCTTTTACTTTCCTTTTGTAAGACATTGAGTATCAATATAGTTATCTTTATCACTTTGCCTTTGTCATTTATATCTTGCTTCTACTTTATCCTAGTTGCAAATATATCTTGTTTAGACTATAGTCAGTTATAGTTCTAGTGCTTGTAGTCTTGTTTAAGTCTTTGTCTTGGCTGGTTCTTCGATCTTGCTTGATACTGGAGGTGAATTGTCACCAAGAGTATTGACAAGGTTGCTTGCTCTTGCTAGCAGAGTAAGTAGTCGTTGCCTAGTGTAGGAGTGGTTCCTAGACTAGTCGGTGGCCTTAGTTTATTCCCGTCGCAATGGAGGTGGTGACAGCCCTTTCGGTCTTCGTAGCCCATCACGTTAGTTCCGGTCAAACGCCGAGTCGCCGCACGCGCCAGCCCCCGAGCATGCGAGGTAGGACGCACGACGAGAGAAAACGCCGAGTCGCCGCACGCGCCAGCCCCCGAGCATGCGAGGTAGGACGCACGACGAGAGAAAACGCCGAGTCGCCGCACGCGCCAGCCCCCGAGCATGCGAGGTAGGACGCACGACGAGAGAAAACGCCGAGTCGCCGCACGCGCCAGCCCCCGAGCATGCGAGGTAGGACGCACGACGAGAGAAAACGCCGAGTCGCCGCACGCGCCAGCCCCCGAGCATGCGAGGTCGGACGCACGACGAGAGGAAAACGCCGAGTCGCCGCACGCGCCAGCCCCCGAGCATGCGAGGTCGGACGCACGACGAGAGAAAACGCCGAGTCGCCGTGCGCCAGCCCCTGAGCATGCGAGGTCGGACGCACGGTGAGAGGAAAACGCCGAGTCGCCGTACGCCAGCCCCCGAGCATGCGAGGTCGGCCGCGCGACGCGGAGAAACGACGAGTCGTCGCCCGCGCCATCCCCCGAGTATGCGAGGTCGGCCGAGCGAAGCGAGGAAACGCCGTTGTACATGTGAGGGAGAGGAAGAAAAACATGTAGTATTTTGGAGAAACGATAGTAAACTTATTTCTAATAAGTAGTTTTGAGCTTTGCTTTTTAGCATGCTTTATGTTTGAGTTGAGTTATCAACCCCTATCACTTCACCGCGATCATGACAAGCGCTAGGGACTCGGGCGAAGAACTGGCTGGAGCTCTCATGGAGGCATCACTCCTACATGCTACGATGCTCTGCATGGAGGCTTAGTCATAGGTAGGGTCCCGGCCGAGTACTTTCGCGCGTGTTTAGATTTTGGATACAGTGAGTCGGACTTGCCGTGTTAGTTTGCTTGCATGAGCAGTTTGGTTAGGGGCGAGCACATGGCTGCCGTAAATTAAATAATGCAGGTCGGCGGTTGTCTCATAGACGTGGAGAAAAAGATATGCACATAGCGATCTGTTTTTGCCGTGAGAATAAAATAAAATAAAATACTTAGCTTGATTAGCTTCGTAGTCGAAGTGGTCGCCGCGTGCGATGCGGAGGTTGACGATGAAGCCGACTAGTGTGGACATGTCCAATCTAATTTACGCTGGTTCGACTCGTTTGGGATCGAACCGAGTACTCAGGCTGCGTGCTCAGCCATGAATCGGCATCAGGCTGGTTGATTTTTCTTGCGTGAAGTAGTATACTGCCGATCTTGCATGCATGCATGCGTGTAGTCATTCTTCTCCTCAAATCCCGTGCGGCAACAGCAGCTAACCATGATTTGGTTCCTACGGCTGACCAACTTTAGTAGGTATATCTCCGCCTGGTTCCAATTCGGACTCGGCGCACTCCATCGCACAGCCGGATCACAGTTTTTGAGAGATTTCGTGTAGATGTAGATGAAACTTCCATCAAGCTTGCCGTTGAACTCGTCATCGCTCGGACTTTGGGTGGGTCGGGCGGGTTCTCAGATCGGATCTGAGATTTCTTCGGGGCGCGCCTCCACGCATGCAGGGAAGAACGCGAGATTGATCTGCCATCAAGCCAACGGTGTTTTCGAATCGAAAAAGCTCACCGATCTCCCCCTACCTGGCGCGCCAACTGTCGGACCTTAGGACCGGCAATCCACCTGGGGTACCCGAGTGGTTGATTTGTAGGAGGGGCGATCGATGAACTAGTGACTTGATGGTACACAGGAGGCACTGATTTAGACAGGTTCGGGCTACCCGGAGGTATAATACCCTACGTCCTGTGTCGGTGGCGTCGTTTGTATTGCTGGGTACTCGACCGAGCTTCAGTGAGCTTGGGCGAGCGTATGGTTTACAGGATGAGATGCGTGATCTTGTGTTGTTCGATGATCCCCTATGAACAAGGCGTGTTGGAGTTGAGATGCGTTGTTCTTCATGGGGGTGCCCTAGGCCGCTTTATATAGGGTAGCGGGCTAGGGTTTACAAGTCGGTTTCCATCTAAACCTACTTGACTCCGACCAGGACTTTAGTCCAGGTCGGTTGCAACCGGAATATCCCTGGATATCCGGTCGGGCCGCCCGCCGGGTCTTCATCAACTTGTCCGTCAAGTCAGGGAGCCCGCATGGGCCGCCTAGGGTCGGCCCACGGGCCTGTCAGAGGTGGGCCCTGAACGCCATGATCTAATCTGACAGTGGGCCCAGGGGTACCCATATCCCACACTTAGATGCTGTTTGGTTTGTGCATTTAGATGTAAACGTAAAGGGAAATAAAATTCACCCTTAGTGATAATGAATTGATCACATCTCTATTTTGTTTAGTTGAACAAAATGCAAATAAATGCTGGGAGCTACCGAGGGATGAAGAGAAGTACGAGCAGTGAGTTCTGCGTTCTGATTGCAAGTTTGCAACCACCAAGCAGCGGTAGCAACTTTATGATCCATTATCTAAATCAAATGATATCGGATAAGAGATCAAATTGAACCAAACACATGATGTAATCGTTTACCCTGTATAATCTATTTACGTTACAGAACGATAAACTAAACGCTACCTTAGAATCACACACGAGCGAGGTCATCTGGACGGGCCTAACTGGGAGATTCACACACGAGCGAGGTAATCTGGACGGGCCTCCATATGACTATATGAGTGATCCAACGGTTTAGAGGCCGTCAGTTGGATACACGAATGAAAAAAAAAATCTGAATTGATTAATGCCAATCATATCTGGTCTTATATGTCCGATAGTTTGCCTCACCAATACCATTACCGTCTATTTCCCTTCAAAAAAAATTACCGTCTATGCTCTCTTATAGTATGCGGGTGGCTTGGAGACAATAACACCTATCCAAACAAGGTAAACACGAATAAAAGGAAAGAAAAAAAGAAAACAAACCCAAAAAGTTTCCAAAAATTCCAATCCTCAACGTTTCAAACCGAGGGGCAATCACGTCACTTCCCCACACCCGCGAGCCGTTTCACTTCTCCTCTCCCCTTCCCCTCCTTCCCCTTGACGCCACTGCCCCCCTTCCTCTGCTCTCGTCACTCTCCCCCAAAACCAACCAAAAACCACGCAGCCGGCCACGCCTCGCACGCGGCCTCCTCTGGTTTTCCTCACTCTCGGTGGCCGTTGAGCGGGCCTGGGCGGGCGCTTGCATTGGCGCGGCGGCGGTAGCGGCGGCGGCGGCAGCGGCAGCGGCAGCGCTCGGCGTTTCGCGCGAGCGGCTGTGAGTGGGGGCCGCGGAGATGTTCTACTCCAAGGCCCTGCTGTCGAAGAAGGGCGCGCTCGGACCGGTGTGGGTGGCGGCGTTCTGCGGCGAGGCGGCGCTCAGCCGGGACCAGGTCGCGCGCACGGACATCGTCGCCTCCGTTGGTAACGACTCGATGTCAACTCCTGCAATGCCAGAGCAATTCCCCTTTTTGGTTGGATTTTTAGAGTAGTTTTGGTGGAGATAAGGTTCGGGCAAGAGGGGACTTCTCTAATCTAGTAATTTGTGATGCTGGTTTGGAGCAGTGGGAGAAGCTGCGGGGAGAAGGAAAGGGTTTATGTGGGGGTTTAGGTTTTAAAACCGGCATGCGTTGGGGATTTGGGCTCGAGAACATGGGTGCGAGAGAGGAATGGCTCCTTGTGTGTTTGGTGCCCTTTCCTGCGGTGTGAGCATTTCAGTTTTGGGTGGTGCCTTTATAGATGGTTTTGGCCAGTGGAAGGTTTGGGGGGTTTTAGGTCAGGGAGGGTTTTATTGATGGCACTTGAGCATAATCCCGGGAATCAGGTGCGCCAACCAGACTTACCATGTGAACCGTTTCAACCAGACTTACCATGTGAACCGTTTCGGTCTCTGCAGAGAGAGGTTAAAGGCTAGCTAAGAAAGTATGTTCCATGTAACAAAACTAATGAGACTAGTACATGACCAGGAATGCTTACGTATCTTCAGCAATCCCCAAATCGAAAGAGTCAAGCTCAAATCTTTCCGGTCTGGTGAAGGTTGGCAGATCATCTGACACACATGCTTCCCGAATTACCACAGATGTTCGCACAATAACTTCTGTTTCTACCCTTACAGAGAGGCCTTCACTTGATATTGGACTAGAGACTTGAGTTGCTCTCACACATGCAGCAGAACAGATTTCTTGACTTTGCTGGTGTCTTGACGCTTGAAGTGACCTTCTCCATGAACAGCTTTATCTCACTTGCTTCAAAACTCCTCGTGTCAACCCTCCAGTTGGCGCACTAGGTTGCAACACATTGCTTAGCAGAAATGAGCGAAGTTCCTCGTAATCATGGTAGAGGTAATCCACTTTCTTGGAGTATATCCTAACAATTCCAAACAGAAGCTGTGCCAGTTTCTGTGTGGGCTCTGGTCATCAGATAAAATCTTATCTGCCAACGGTGAAACAAAAGCGTAAGCGTTTAGAACTATTAGGAAAATTCCTGAACAAGATAGCTTGGTCTAGAAAAAGAAAGATGCCCTTTCTACCAACATCACCAACAGCTTTCACAACACTTGTACATATCATCATCTAATTCAAAGCGTATAAATTGGCGTGTGGTATGCCT
>OAMR01000183.1:388015-422533 GCA_900205405.1 Echinochloa crus-galli | reverse complement strand
AACCGAGGGGCAATCACGTCACTTCCCCACACCCGCGAGCCGTTTCACTTCTCCTCTCCCCTTCCCCTCCTTCCCCTTGACGCCACTGCCCCCCTTCCTCTGCTCTCGTCACTCTCCCCCAAAACCAACCAAAAACCACGCAGCCGGCCACGCCTCGCACGCGGCCTCCTCTGGTTTTCCTCACTCTCGGTGGCCGTTGAGCGGGCCTGGGCGGGCGCTTGCATTGGCGCGGCGGCGGTAGCGGCGGCGGCGGCAGCGGCAGCGGCAGCGCTCGGCGTTTCGCGCGAGCGGCTGTGAGTGGGGGCCGCGGAGATGTTCTACTCCAAGGCCCTGCTGTCGAAGAAGGGCGCGCTCGGACCGGTGTGGGTGGCGGCGTTCTGCGGCGAGGCGGCGCTCAGCCGGGACCAGGTCGCGCGCACGGACATCGTCGCCTCCGTTGGTAACGACTCGATGTCAACTCCTGCAATGCCAGAGCAATTCCCCTTTTTTCGTTGGATTTTTAGAGTAGTTTCGGTGGAGATAAGGTTTGGGCAAGAGGGGGCTTCTCTAATCTAGTATTTTTTTATGCTGGTTTGGGCAGTGGGAGAAGCGGCGGGGAGAAGGAAATGGTTTATGTGGGGTTTTAGGTTTTAAAACCGGCATGCGAGGGGGATTTGGGCTCCAGAACATGGGTACGAGAGAGGAATGGTTCCTTGTGTGTTTGGTGCCCTTTCCTGTGGTGTGAGCATTTCAGTTTCGGGTGGTGTCTTTATAGATGGTTTTGGCTAGTGGAAGGTTTGGGGGGTTTTAGGTCAGGGAGGGTTTTATTGATGACACTTGAGCATAATCCCGGGAATCAGGTGCGCCAACCAGACTTACCATGTGAACCGTTTAGGCATACCACACGCCAATTTATAGCTTTGAATTAGATGATGATATGTACAAGTGTTGTGAAAGCTGTTGGTGATGTTGGTAGAAAGGGGGCATCTTTCTTTTTCTAGACCAAGCTATCTTGTTCAGGAATTTTCCTAATAGGTTTCTAACGCTTACGCTTTTTGTTTCACCGTTGGCAGATAAGATTTTATCTGATGACCAGAGCCCACACAGAATACTGGCACAGCTTCTGTTTGGAATTGTTAGGATATACTCCAAGAAAGTGGATTACCTCTACCATGATTACGAGGAACTTCGCTCATTTCTGCTAAGGCAATGTGTGCAACCTAGTGCGCCAACTGGAGGGTTGACACGAGGAGTTTTGAAGCAAGTGAATAAAGCTGTTCATGGAAGAAGGTCACTATCAAGCCGTCAAGACACCAGCAAAGTCAAGAAATCTGTTCATGCTGTGAGAGCAACTCAAGTCTCTAGTCCAATATCAAGTGAAGGCCTCTCTGTAAGGGTAGAAACAGAAGTTATTGTGCGAACATCTGTGGTAATTCGGGAAGCATGTGTGTCAGATGATCTGCCAACCTTCACCAGACCGGAAAGATTTGAGCTTGACTCTTTCGATTTGGGGATTGCTGAAGATACGTAAGCATTCCTGGTCATGTACTAGTCTCATTAGTTTGTTACATGGAACATACTTTCTTAGCTAGCCTTTAACCTCTCTCTGCAGAGACGATGAAGGTGACGACCACCATCAGTCGGCGCGTCAAGGTATTGATGCCATTAGCATTGCACTTACTTTTGTTGTTTTGCTTTCTCATCCATTTTGTTTTCTTGAGATACCTCTGCCTTTTGGACCTAGCATGCATATAACTGAAAAGTGATATGTATCCTGCTTCCTTTTTTTATATAGATATTCTATTGGAAGATGAGCTCCATCATGCCCCCTATTTTTATGAGGTACCCAGCTCCCTCCATATGATCTGCTTTGATTACAATGGCGTGCACATGGACCCTTATGAAGTAGTTTTTATCAGTACACCTGAAGTGAAGAATCATTGAACTAACCAACTGTATGAGCTAAGTAAGTGATACTAAGTGCCTAACTGAAACCCAAGCATTGAGAGGAATGTGTCACTGGGGCAGCCACCTAATGCAATACAGAAGCGTGACAGGCCCCAAGCAGGCCAAACCACAGCCAATCCTTTTGTCCTCAACAAAGCATATTCCACATGAGGAACTGAATCCACAAGCACGTAGCAGGACATCAACCTGCCAACAGCTACAGACGTCCGCTATGTGCTAAATGGCGAGCTGAAAGACTAGAAATAATGCTTCAACATCCTACCAAAGGCTTGCAACTGATGGGGTTTGGTCTGTTCGACAATATATTGGCACTGCTTTAGGTGCCCCCACCTGTGACCTGCGCAATGCTCTGGACTGATGTTAACTCTCGTGGTATTAGTTTTTAATATATGGATTTACAAGTTAGTTTCAGCTCTTTCATGGACTATTTTGCAAAATTACATTCAGTTGCTCATTAGACACGTGCTACTCTTTGCTTTTCCAATACTATGATTCAAATTTGCCAGTTTTATCTTGTTTTTTCATCTTATTTCTTTGAAAATTGAAGCTCAGTGTTTTTCCAATGGCAGTCTTATCAGAGGGCGTCATGTTCGTATGATGTTGATTCTACATGTTTTATGCCGGAATACATGTAAGGACTCACGCTTCTTCTTAATGATGGTAAAAGTGGTTAGGTCCTTTGGATTTCTGAGCTTCCTTGTAATGCAGCTTTGTCCCACGAGAAGTGATGCATGCCATTAGTGAAGCAAATAATATTCTAGACTTCAGTACTGAAGGGGATAAACCTGAAAGAGAAGACCAAATTGCTGATTCTGCTTGGTTCACACCAGTGAAAGAGTAAGTATACTTTGCTGTTGCCTTTATGTCCTAAAAGCATATGATCGCTTTTCTTCAGATAGTGATTCCTAAAATGAATTTGAAACAGTGTTCTTCCTCCTGATATGATGGATATGGTGGCCGGAGCAAACGATCCTTCAGACAAAAGCAAAACTGGGGATGGTTGTATAAGAGAAGTGAACATGGATGAGAATATTGGGTGTTCTTCCATTTCTGTGACTCTGGATATGGTGGCCGAAGCAAATGATCCTTCTGATAAAACCAAAACTGGGGATAACTCCACCATAGGAGTGAACATGGATGGGAATAATGGGGGTTCTACCTGCTCTATGACTCCTATGCCTCATCCGCAAGAGTGAGTAAAAGCTACTTTTTTACCCACACTTTTATTTTGTTAGCAAATCCTTTACTTCGAGATTTTAGGTCATACTGTTAATGGATGTTGATCAGATTAAGATGCTTTGAAACAGAAGTCAAGAAGACCAAAACTCGAATGGTCTGGAGAATATGACTTGTGGGAGTCTCAGTGCAAATAAACCAACAATTGAAACATCAGGAAATGATTCACTGCTAGGAAAATCGGACGCAGCTCCACCTGCAGCAGGATTTCCAGAGCATGACACTGGAGAACACGAGTCACTTGAAGCTCCTGTCTTAAGCTGTGAAACAAGGGCAGAGAATGAGCTATCACCTTCTACTCCAGAGCCTGTGCCAGAGGGTGTCCCAGGTTTGGTTTTGTGACAAAGTTATCTGTTCTACTTAGTTCTTAGTCATACTCACTGCATGCTTCATTTACTTCTGATCCAGGGCCATCATCTTCTTCTAGATTTAGGGTTAGGACGCCAGCTAAAACTGAGAAGAGCCAGGCTACTAGAAAAAGAAGGAGGGCATTGTACAATAAGGAGGATTATATACCAACGGAACGAGAAGGCAGGCGGAGGGTTAGGAGAAGATTAACTTGGTTATTGTTCGATGAGAGTACCGTACTATCGAATAGGTAAGAACAACTTCTAGCTTGCTTGTACAGATTCTTTCACGAGTTGTGTTACCCGTACATGCTTGTTTGGAGGTGCCATAGCAATTGGTATTGTTAGCTTATGCTGTTCTTGTCACCTCAAGCTGGGTTTTCGCTTCTCTGATAAATCTAGGCTCTCATTTGTGTTTCATATGAAATATTTAAATATAGGATCTCATAGAAGCTTTTTGGTTACTTTCCAGAAGAGAGCTTCTGTGTGTTCTTTAACAGAGAACACGTCCAATGTAATCATAATCATTATTTGGATATTTCGTTTGAGAAGTAGAAATCAACATGGAAAAATGGCTTTCATGCTAATGTCCTGCCTGGCTAATTCAAAATCCAAAAAGCTGGCTTATTAGAGTTTAATTTATAGCCTCACTATGGCTTGTTGACCAAATGAAGCAATTCAATAAACCTAACCTAGTCGAACAAGCTTTGGAACTTTCGCGGTGAAGTTTTATGGTTGACTTTTTTATTTCCTATATTCTTCATTTTTTTGTTGGGACTAGGGAGATGGTAGGCTGCACTTTGTTGGAAGTGATTCTCAGAATATTATGGACCATTCCATGCTTTCACAGAATTGTAACATGTACTATTTTGGTAATATATTTTTATTTATTATAGGATCTATAGAGAAGCATTAGAGGATGCAAGTGATCTAGTGCAGCAAAGAAGGAAAGCATCTCACACTCATCTTGATACTTGGAGGGTGGCAAAAGTTGGTTCTCTGCCAGATACTTTCATGGATCCGCTGATTCCATGTAGGTCACATTTTCACGCATCATTAGGCGCAATTATTGATGTAAACTTCAACTGTAAGTTAGTGTCCCCTCTTATTTTGACAGATCAGACTTCAATCCCCCTTGAACATGTTACTGCACCAGAGGCACCTGAAAGTTCAAGGGAGGAATTAGTTAAAGCAAGGAGGCGTCTTTCCTATGAACACACTGAATCCGTTCATTCTTGCAAGGATACTGGAAGTACAGAACAAGAAAGCATTCTAGATGCATCAGGGATGAGAAAATTGGATGAGCCAACAGATTTTGAAGCTCCTGTTGGCTGTCACACAGAGAGTGGGCCTGTCCCTGTTCGATTAAGATGCTTTGAAACAGAAGTCAAGAAGACCAAAACTCGAATGTTCTGGAGAATATGACTTGTGGGAGTCTCAGTGCAAATAAACCAACAATTGAAACATCAGGAAATGATTCACTGCTAGGAAAATCGGACGCAGCTCCACCTGCAGCAGGATTTCCAGAGCATGACACTGGAGAACACGAGTCACTTGAAGCTCCTGTCTTAAGCTGTGAAACAAGGGCAGAGAATGAGCTATCACCTTCTACTCCAGAGCCTGTGCCAGAGGGTGTCCCAGGTTTGGTTTTGTGACAAAGTTATCTGTTCTACTTAGTTCTTAGTCATACTCACTGCATGCTTCATTTACTTCTGATCCAGGGCCATCATCTTCTTCTAGATTTAGGGTTAGGACGCCAGCTAAAACTGAGAAGAGCCAGGCTACTAGAAAAAGAAGGAGGGCATTGTACAATAAGGAGGATTCTATACCGACAGAACGAGAAGGCAGGCGGAGGGTTAGGAGAAGATTAACTTGGTTATTGTTCGATGAGAGTACCGTACTATCGAATAGGTAAGAACAACTTCTAGCTTGCTTGTACAGATTCTAGCTTGTTTGGATGTGCCATAGCAGTTGGTATTGTTAGCTTATGCTGTTCTTGTCACCTCAAGCTGGGTTTTCGCTTCTCTGATAAATCTAGGCTCTCATTTGTGTTTCATATGAAATATTTAAATATAGGATCTCATAGAAGCTTTTTGGTTATTTTCCATAAGAGAGCTTCTGTGTGTTCTTTAACAGAGAACACGTCCAATGTAATCATAATTATTATTTGGATACAAATATGAAACATTTCGTTTGAGAAGTAGAAATCAACATGGAAAAATGGCTTTCATGCTAATGTCCTGCCTAGCTAATTCAAAATCCAAAAAGCTGGCTTATTAGGGTTTAATTTATAGCCTAACTATGGCTTGTTGACCTTAGTTGAGTAGATTTCTTTAACTGCTATGGTAATAGACCAAATGAAGCAATTCAATAAACCTAACCTAGTCGAACAAGCTTTGGAACTTTCACGTGAAGTTTTATGGTTATGACTTCTTTATTTCCCATATTCTTCATTTTTTTGTTGGGACTAGGGAGATGGTAGGCTGCACTTTGTTGGAAGTGATTCTCAGAATATTATGGACCATTCCATGCTTTCACAGAATTGTAACATGTACTATTTTGGTAATATATTTTTATTTATTATAGGATCTATAGAGAAGCATTAGAGGATGCAAGTGATCTAGTGCAGCAAAGAAGGAAAGCATCTCACACTCATCTTGATACTTGGAGGGTGGCAAAAGTTGGTTCTCTGCCAGATACTTTCATGGATCCGCTGATTCCATGTAGGTCACATTTTCACGCATCATTAGGCGCAATTATTGATGTAAACTTCAACTGTAAGTTAGTGTCCCCTCTTATTTTGACAGATCAGACTTCAATCCCCCTTGAACATGTTACTGCACCAGAGGCACCTGAAAGTTCAAAGGAGGAATTAGTTAAAGCAAGGAGGCGTCTTTCCTATGAACACACTGAATCCGTTCATTCTTGCAAGGATACTGGAAGTACAGAACAAGAAAGCATTCTAGATGCATCAGGGATGAGAAAATTGGATGAGCCAACAGATTTTGAAGCTCCTGTTGGCTGTCACACAGAGAGTGGGCCTGTCCCTGTTCAAGATGAAGTTTGTGAATGTAATGATGATACAGCCAAAGAGAAGGGCACTCAAGTCAAAGGAGATGAACCTAGTTCAGAAATACCACGGGAACTAATTCTTTAAGTCTGAGTCATGTCCTTGAAGGAAGAAAGAGGAAAACATCAGCAACTTTGTTCTATGAAACTCTGGTATGGTTTCTGTAACTGCTGCTTGGATGATAATCTGCGTGGCTTACATGTTTCTTTCTTCAAGGATTCATCTGGTTTTGTATTGCTATTGGGAAATGATAATTGAATGTACCTTGACATTTCTCTTCCAATCATGAGCTATCCTTTCCTTGGTTCCGAGACCAAATTAATGGTGTATTTCTTTGATAAAGTGATCAGTATATATCCATCGAGCTGTTAATCTTGGTCATCTCATTTTCTTTGTTCAATCCATCTTGCTCACCCAAAAATTCTGTACTTTCCAGCTTATTAGTAAATAGTGAAATCCTTGTATAATGTTTTCCTTCGGCAGGTTCTGAAGAGCCGTGGGCTCCTAGAAGTTAACCAAGAGCAGCCTTATGAGGATATCATACTCTCAGCGACCCCGCAACTTGAAGCAGAGCTTCGGCGCTGGGGCAACTAATCATCAGATTAACTTAACTTGCTCCTTAGTCTTATGACCTGACCTGACCTGAGCCTAGAATTTCACCTTGTTATTATCTGTATCCTGTAACATCTTTTAGATGGTCGTTCGGATGTATATATGAGCTGCTGATGGGGCGCAAATGTGTACGAGTGTTAGCTGGTTAGGAGCAAAGGATATGGTCTGAGCTTACTATTTAGTTCTAACTTAATAGTATGTGTATTACAGTTATTTTCTCCGGCGTTGAATGTTCCCGGTATCTTTTTAGACTCTGGAGCATTCATGAGCGCATACAGTTTATGGCATCTGACACTACAAGTGACCATTCAGTTTCGGAGCTTGCCATGCTGTCTCATGTTGAAATCCCGAAACATTTGGGGAAGCAAGAAGCATAGCTTGCCCTACCCCGTTGATCACAATCCACGCATTGACACAATAGTGCACAACGTCATGATGGTCATCTTCCTCTGCGACAGCTCGCGAACGCCGACGCCTCCTTACGCGCCCTCGCCCACCACTCCATTCCCCGCCCCAGCGGCCCGGCTGCGCCTGCGCGCATCCATCCAACGCCCTCGTCTCCAGCTGCACCCTCCGCCGCCTCTCGCGCCTTCGGGGCCCTCGCCTCCCGGGACACAGTCCCTGCCGCGCTCAAGGAGTCAAGGCGTGCGCGCGGCTCGGCGCGAGGGCCGGCATGCAGGTGCACGCGGCCGCTGAAAAGCAAGGTAGGATCTCATAGAAGCTTTTTGGTTATTTTCCATAAGAGAGCTTCTGTGTGTTCTTTAACAGAGAACACGTCCAATGTAATCATAATTATTATTTGGATACAAATATGAAACATTTCGTTTGAGAAGTAGAAATCAACATGGAAAAATGGCTTTCATGCTAATGTCCTGCCTAGCTAATTCAAAATCCAAAAAGCTGGCTTATTAGGGTTTAATTTATAGCCTAACTATGGCTTGTTGACCTTAGTTGAGTAGATTTCTTTAACTGCTATGGTAATAGACCAAATGAAGCAATTCAATAAACCTAACCTAGTCGAACAAGCTTTGGAACTTTCGCGGTGAAGTTTTATGGTTGACTTTTTTATTTCCTATATTCTTCATTTTTTTGTTGGGACTAGGGAGATGGTAGGCTGCACTTTGTTGGAAGTGATTCTCAGAATATTATGGACCATTCCATGCTTTCACAGAATTGTAACATGTACTATTTTGGTAATGTATTTTTATTTATTATAGGATCTATAGAGAAGCATTAGAGGATGCAAGTGATCTAGTGCAGCAAAGAAGGAAAGCATCTCACACTCATCTTGGTACTTGGAGGGTGGCAAAAGTTGGTTCTCTGCCAGATACTTTCATGGATCCACTGATTCCATGTAGGTCACATTTTCACGCATCATTAGGCGCAATTATTGATGTAAACTTCAACTGTAAGTCAGTGTGTCCTCTTATTGTGACAGATCAGACTTCAATCCCCCTTGAACGTGTTACTGCACCAGAGGCACCTGAAAGTTCAAAGGAGAAATTAGTTAAAGCAAGGAGGCGTCTTTCCTATGAACACACTGAATCCGTTCATTCTTGCAAGGATACTGGAAGTACAGAACAAGAAAGCATTCTAGGTGCATCAGGGATGAGAAAATTGGATGAGCCAACAGATTTTGAAGCTCCTGTTGGCTGTCACACAGAGAGTGGGCCTGTCCCTGTTCAAGATGAAGTTTGTGAATGTAATGATGATACAGCCAAAGAGAAGGGCACTCAAGTCAAAGGAGATGAACCTAGTTCAGAAATACCACAGAAGAATGGACTCCATGAATCAGAAAACCAAACTCCGTTGCACAATGAAGCACTGAATGCTGCTCTAGATAATATAGACGAGGTAAAGCTGCTGCATGCATCAAACTCACATGATAAGATTTCCTATGATTTATGATTATAACTGATGCATTTGAAATGGCATTCACATGCAGGATATTCCAATATATGAAGAGCACACTGAAGATGAAGGTAATTGTTTATAAACTCTTATAGCTTATGCTGTGCTGCAGATGTTTGTACTGTGCCAGGCTCTCATGTGCACACTGCTGTTTTTTTTTGCA
Source organism: Echinochloa crus-galli (assembly GCA_900205405.1). Classification (NCBI taxonomy): domain Eukaryota; kingdom Viridiplantae; phylum Streptophyta; class Magnoliopsida; order Poales; family Poaceae; genus Echinochloa; species Echinochloa crus-galli. The sequence goes on along the minus strand of OAMR01000183.1, from coordinate 413,247 downwards.
GGTTTGCTGGGTTCAACTAGAACTAGGTAGCTTGTTCTGTTTCTTATAAATTATTAACTATATCCTTCCTGCCTCTAGGCTTCTTCATCTGTTGCTTATCTGCATTTACTAATTCAGGAAAATAGCAAGTTGGCTCCATCAGCTATTCCTGGATCAGAAGAGTAAGGAGGGAACTAATTCTTTAAGTCTTAGTCATGTCCTTGAAGGAGGAAAGAGGAAAACATCAGCAACTTTGTTCTATGAAACTCTGGTATGGTTTCTGTAACTGCTGCTTGGATGATAATCTGCGTGGCTTACATGTTTCTTTCTTCAAGGATTCATCTGGTTTTGTATTGCTATTGGGAAATGATAATTGAATGGTACCTTTCCATTTCTCTTCCAATCATGAGCTATCCTCTCCTTGGTTCCGGGACCAAATTAACGGTGTATTTCTTTGATAAAATGATCAGTATATATCCATCTAGCTGTTAATCTTGGTCATCTCATTTGTCCAATCCATCATGTTCACCCAAAAATTGTCTGTACTCTCAGCGACAGGTTATCCATCATGTTCCAGCTTATTAGTAAATAGTGAAATCCTTGTATAATGTTTTCCTTCGGCAGGTTCTGAAGAGCCGTGGGCTCCTAGAAGTTAACCAAGAGCAGCCTTATGAGGATATCATACTCTCAGCGACCCCGCAACTTGAAGCAGAGCTTCGGCGCTGGGGCAACTAATCATCAGATTAACTTAACTTGCTCCTTAGTCTTATGACCTGACCTGACCTGAGCCTAGAATTTCACCTTGTTATTATCTGTATCCTGTAACATCTTTTAGATGGTCGTTCGGATGTATATATGAGCTGCTGATGGGGCGCAAATGTGTACGAGTGTTAGCTGGTTAGGAGCAAAGGATATGGTCTGAGCTTACTATTTAGTTCTAACTTAATAGTATGTGTATTACAGTTATTTTCTCCGGCGTTGAATGTTCCCGGTATCTTTTTAGACTCTGGAGCATTCATGAGCGCATACAGTTTATGGCATCTGACACTACAAGTGACCATTCAGTTTCGGAGCTTGCCATGCTGTCTCATGTTGAAATCCCGAAACATTTGGGGAAGCAAGAAGCATAGCTTGCCCTACCCCGTTGATCACAATCCACGCATTGACACAATAGTGCACAACGTCATGATGGTCATCTTCCTCTGCGACAGCTCGCGAACGCCGACGCCTCCTTACGCGCCCTCGCCCACCACTCCATTCCCCGCCCCAGCGGCCCGGCTGCGCCTGCGCGCATCCATCCAACGCCCTCGTCTCCAGCTGCACCCTCCGCCGCCTCTCGCGCCTTCGGGGCCCTCGCCTCCCGGGACACAGTCCCTGCCGCGCTCAAGGAGTCAAGGCGTGCGCGCGGCTCGGCGCGAGGGCCGGCATGCAGGTGCACGCGGCCGCTGAAAAGCAAGGCCAGGTTACTTACTGTGGCGCTGCCGGTCAGGAACGTGCTAGTAGCGCTCTACGGCGCGCGCTGGGAGTGCGCGGACGCGAGGAGAGCGTTCGACGAAATGGCCGAGCGGGACGTCGTGGTCGTGGTCGTGGTCGTGGTCGTGGACACAATGATTTCCGGCTTTCGCCTTAGTCTGGGATGGAAAGTTCACGGAGGCGATCGGTTTTTGACAGGATTCCTCTGAAGGATATTGTCTCTTGGATGTTATGATCAGTGGATTGGTGCGGTGCAAGCGTCCAAACGAGGCAATGGAGGTTTACAATGCAATGCGGACATCAGGGGTGAAGCCAGACAAAGCTCTTCTTTCCACTGCCTTTTCAGGTTTCAGCTTGTGCGAGCTTGGCTCTCTGGAGTCTGGCAGGTGAGTGCTTGAGTATATAGAGCGGGCATCGAATGGGATGAGCACGTGGGGACTTCAGTGGTTGACATGTACGCGAAGTGACTGCTGTTTCCATCTTCCATGGGGTGGCCTTCAAGAACCTGTCCTCCTGGAACGCGATCGTTAATGTATTTGGATTGCATGGTCATGGTACGCAAGCTGTTGAGTGCTTTGACAGGACGATTGCTTCAGGTTTTCCCCCTAATTGAGGTAACTTTCGTACTGTCCTTGGCGCTTGTTGCCACTCTGATTTGGTGCCAGATGCTCGTCGGATGTCTCAGTTGATGACAGAGTCATACAAGCTCTCCCACGGGAGCACTATGGTTGGATGGTGGATCTTCTTGGCAGAGCTGGCCTCATTCAGGAAGCATATGAAACCTGCTGGTTTCACATTGGGAGCTCTCCCGAGTGCATGCCAAGCTCTTGGAGTCTTGGTCAGATGGATTTGTCACCTCAGATATATTCTTATGAATGTTTAGGAGTTGGAGTCCGCTGGTAGTGGGGTTTATGTCCTCATCTCTAACGTGAATACTGTAAGTTATAGATGGACTCTGTGAAGAAGGTTAGAGGATTGATGTCTGAAAAACAAATGCACAAGGACTCAATGAGCTAGGATCTGGTGTAATCAAAGTGAATGGGAAAACCAGTGAATTCTTAGTTGGACAGAAGAATCATTCGCATATTCATGAGATATGTGCTGTTCTTTCCCTACTAATGAAGCAAATACATTTTGAGGGCCTGTAGTTCTGTTGGTAGATTATCGGTTTTATCTGAAGATCCATGTAATATCTACCTAGCCAGTTGTTCTTGAGGACTGGACACAAGATCTTAGTGCTTATTGTGCTACCTTCCGCATGAATTACCCTGGATGATCAATACTTACCTTGATTGGGGCCACATATTTATAGTAGTTGTTTCTCGCTCCTATGCAAATGCATTACTTTTATTCTGGTATTAAAGCTGAACGACCAAGTGGGGTACAAATGATTATTGAACTGTGCAGTTATTTGAGATCTGAGTGAATTGCGCTGTGATACTTTTGTATCAGGTGGTGAAAAGGTTCAGAGGTTGGTCACTGACAGTCTGACACTATTATTGATTGCTAGCGTTCTGTCGTGCACATGCTGCACAGCTTTGTTATAGAAGCTTCCTAAAGCAAGCAACCCTGGATTGAAATTGCTCTATGAAGAGCTACAGGGCCTGATGCAAGATTTGTTTTGTTCTTATACCCTGCAACCTGCATTCAACTGTTAGTTTGATGAAGGGTATCTGCTTTTGAAATTTGAACATGACCGCAACAATGAGTTTTATATGCATCAGCATCAAGTTTCCCTTTCTGAAGATGTAGACACTAGACTGTTATCCAAGATGGTTAAATTGTAAGCCCAATTCGTTCTCCAAATGTCTTGTTTTGCACTTGCACACGTGACAGTAACTTCCAAATGAAACTACATTTCAAGGCCCAGCATTGACCATCTTTTGCGACGTGCTTTACCTTGTGAATCTTTTCACGTTTAATTAATAATATTCCTTCTTGCGGAGCAGTGCCAGTGGTCAGGTACTTATCTAATATATCGTCTGCCTCCACACCCATTCTCCCTTTGACAATTGAAGAACACCGCAGCCACAGGAGGTCCAAGATTATAAAGTGCTGAAAAGTCTCTAGTGTTGAAATTTGGTCTCCATCCTGGAGCATAAACAGTCTGCTGGACAGATTGGCGGAAAAGTATAAAGACAAATCGATGTATTCCAGCAGTTGGCTTTGGGTTTTCATAGCTGACAATTTCATTTCCTGTAATAGAATTTGTGCACACATGTCAAAGGTGAGTTACATGAATGTTGCTCTCATCTGTGGAAATATTGTGATAAGAAATCATTATGGTATGATTTAATTTGTAAAATCTACAGAAGTTATCACGTTCAGCTAAAAATAAAATTTCAGCTTAACTTATCAAATCCACTTTCAGTGAAGTTGGATTGCACAATTTTTATGGCAATCACAATCCAAAGAATCGACATCGCGGAAGTGATAGCTAGCTGCTTGCTATTCAGGTATGCCCTACTTTTGATATATTTATCTTTCCCAATTTAGCACCAATAATTGCCATTTTGAAAAACATTCCATTAAATTACAGGTGATATGCATGCTCATTTTTTTTTGTATATAAAAGGACGTACATATAAATGTCATAATGACTAACACCATTTGCATTTATTTTAGAATCTTAGATAACTCTTGAATTTATGAAATCTTAAAAGTGTGAAAAGGACAGAAATGAAAGAACGCACCATAGCTAGCATTTGTTGATTCTGGGATGTCTGTCACTAACCTGTGACATGTACATAGCATAAGCATTAATACTTATTTTGGATATGTCACATCATACTACTGAAATTATAGAATAATAATTTCCAATAATTGTGAAATATTCCAGGTCTTACCAATGAAGGTATTCCCTTTTTGTTGGGTTGCTTGGACTTGGTGAGTCTGGATCCACCATTACCTAGTAGGAAGTTAGCTTGTTATGTTGAGGAAATATTATTAGCTTAATGAAACAGTTTCCTTATCAAGTAAAAGATAGCTAGCATCCACAGTTCTTATGTTTTATTCAGAGACAAAGACATTGTTCTCTTAACCAGCACAATCTTGACATTCAAGTTATCCACAAACTTTGATGCGTTTGAGGATAAACTAGTCACAGTAAGCTGTTAAATTTGTCTGTTCCAGGCTTCTTGTATGATGGCATCTTCATTGCGCTCTAAAATGCAAAAACTCACTGTGTGACATGTATTTCTGCATCTAATAATATTTATTCAAGATTCCTGTACTTCTTGACGGCATAGCTTTTATTCTTGACAGCACCATGTACAAGATGCAGGTACATGTGCCAACGCTATCAAACATAAGGACAGTAGAAACGAAATGGATGTGCAGAGGTCTTTTTCAATCCATAAAGACGAGCTAAACTTACAAAAACTTGAGATTCTTTGCTCTCAGTGCTCTTTAGGCACTGAAAACAACTAAAGGCAATGAACTGCAAAAGCAGATGTTACAAATAAGAGACTGCTGCAACTTTCTACAAAATAAAATCCTGTGCATTAAGAAAATATGTTTTTCGTTGACCCTAAATACACCTTGTTGAACTTAAGGTTAACGTTTTCCTTAAATTAATACTGCTCCATGTATTAATGAACTGGTTATGGACTTACCAGAGTGTAAAGGTTCCTTATGTCGCGCCCTGCAATTTCGACCCTTGGTTCATTTGCTACTTGTGACGGCTTGAGCTCAGACCCATTGGTCAGCTCCTTATTGTTGTACAGAACCTTAAGTGAGGCTGATTTGACAAATGGATCTAAAATGTCGCCAACTACATGTCCTACTGCTAGTGGGTCCCTTGACATGGTTAGTGAGGAATGATACTTTTGAGGTTGTAAGTAAAAAAAAAGGCTGTGCTCTAGAGTCTTTCTTATAGGCTTTGCGCTCTAAAGTACAAAGAAGCTGGCTTGGCCTCAAATCTGAACTTGGGTGAACTGATGGGCGCAGGTGCAAGCCCTATTTATACTTGGAACCTGAAGTGCTGAAGGCATTCATGATATCAGGAGTTGTGCTCCGGATTCCCTAGAATCTCAGCTTTGAGAAGTATATAATGATATTGGTCGTCATCACTGGAAATATGTACGCCTGTCCACTATCTGAGCTTACAAAAATAGGAGTGTCCATTGCAATTCCACATCGATGAATAAAATCTGATGACCACGCTCACTTATTCCCTATATCTTGAACCCAAGACATGATACGTTCCTCGTGAAAAGTGGGCTGCCTTTTGACTTGTCTATCAGATTGACACCTCATCTTCTTTGTTTGCGGCATGAACATTCCTTTATTAATAAAAGTTTTGGCGAATGGCACAAGAAAGCATCAAATCCCTTAGTATTTGGTAATCTTCTATTTCTTTGCTCTGTACAGACTAGAACATACATTTGAAAAGAGGCTACTAACCTGGTGGAACCTCAGCTCAGGTTACCAACTTCCACCTTCAGTTAATGCAGGAACGCCTGGCCTTCCTGTTCACCGAGCCTGGATACTAGAGATTCAGTATAGCGTTATTATAGTGCAGATCACCTTCTCAGTACAAATAATAGAAGAAGTTCCTTGACTGCAACAATGTATGCTGGGAATATTAGACTTCAACCATAAAAAGTGGTAAGGGATTTCCTTGACACTTGTTCATTATCTCCCCCCGAACATAATAATGTATTTCTTCATTGGTAGTGGCTTTTACTAAGATAGATGCTTGGGAAGAAAATTAGTGGTACAGCTGTGTGGCTTATTTCAGTGCATGCCGACATCTAGAACTCAGAATCAAGTCTTGTTCATCCTCCATATATTATAAAATAGTGCTTCTATTTAGATAACGATGACGAGGTGATATATTGGCATATATATCTGCTCTTACATCATTCTGGTATGTCTATTCTTATCTGTGCAAATCTTTCTATCTAAACATATCTGTCCATGGCTGCTTCTGCCCTTTGTATCTGCCATAAGAAATCTAGTATTGTAATCTAAACATGCAAGTTTTGTTTTCTTAGTTGTAAGGTAAAACGAAAGTAAGTGTAGTTTGCTTATCGACGTGATGGATGGGCCTGGTAGTACCATGTAATAAATTAAGCTCTTAATGCCCTCTTCTGTGTCAGTTATGATTTATAGTCACCCCGATGATATGGACAATGTGCACTAGACTGCACTTTTACTGATTCACTTGGAGCATCTGATGCTCCTATGTGGCTAGTCCTCAGGAGGTAGTTAGTGCAAATTGTGACGTAGAAGTTATGATAGCATATGGTACTAGTAAATTTTCTACGCAAATTCAATCGTATTCCGTACATCTCTCCTAGTTTGTCTGATGGAATATATCTCTTGACAGTCAGCTCTTAGTGTAGCATCTGAACAACACTCACGGAGGCCGGAGGCGCATTGGCTCTTCGCCTCTTTGGCATATCTGTCGAGACTCCAGACCGTCCTTCCAGCTTTCTGATAGAATATGGTTTGTGAAATACAATGTCCTAATCTTTCTATCATAACAAGAATATGTCTTCGGATTTGATGGGCTTGAGATAAAGAGGTGGCGGAAAGTGGGGAAATAGATAAGGTTTTACTACATTTGTTCTTGCACAATAGGGGGGGTCGGGTCTATGGAATCCCATCTTATTCCTGTGCACCATAGGTTCCGTGCCAGCCGCACCCCTTCTGATGTTGTGTTCCCACTTGCAGAATAAGGGCTGACCTTCAGCTGAAGAGGGCTCTCCATCAGTGTCTGGCCGAAAGATCTCATCTGATCAAACGAAGGCGATCCACCATCCTATCCAGGGTCCTCTCCAATGGTCCCATTTCTTCTCTGGACTCTGGAGGCAGAGTGTGTTCTCCAACCGGTTGATATCCACGGGACTCTCCGATAAAGAGATCCGGAGCAGGAAAGGCACGGAGGCCGGTTACGTGGACGAAGTGAATCGTCAGGTTTGGGAATCGACGGGGCCGGACAGTCGCTGGCATGACAATCTTGACCGGAGAACAAACGGAGCCAGGCACCATGCCCGTTCACGTGGGAGCATCCCATTCGTCGCGTGACGGATGGGACTTGCATGAGCCGTGGTCCTGACGGGTCGCCGTCGCCGGAGACGGGCGGCTCTTTAGGGGAAAGTTTCAGTACCCTCAAAACCAAATCCCAGGAGACGGTGTCATGGAATGGAAAGGTTCCACGAGCGGCAGAATGATCCTGCCAATCTGTTGTACTATCATCCATCCAGTTGGAGCGGATCTGATGTATCCTGTCGCTGGAATTATTGGCAGATTTGCAAGAGATAAGCCGGTGGTGCCTTTTTTCCATGGCGCAAACAGGATTGGCTCGATGAACTCAACTTTCCCACAAGTTGCCCGTGGGGTGAGAGCAACTGGTGGGCTGCTTCAGGCCACTGAGATCGGCCGCTCACTAGATGGCGACCTTGGAATAATAGAATCAAGAGTGGACTGGATCCTAAATGGGGGAGAAGTTAACATGCTGTGTCACGGGAAATCAATCTATCTGACCAAACTGTTTAATCTGCGCTCCTGATATTTCACTGCAACGTGTGAGGTCATGTACATTGCGTGGATCAGAGGCTACTGCTTTATCTGAATCCACACATCCGTCGAGTAGCATCCGTATGAACCAGAATATTGGAACAGGGTGCAAAACAGTACAGAAGCTACTGCATGCAATCCGCTTGAGCTCATCCAGTGACGCATCGCCATGACACAACCTGTGTCGTGTCATTTACTCCCATACTGCTGGGCAACAATCCGACAATAACAGCATTTCTGTAACTCTCTTTCACTACTTTGTTTCCAATTTAGGAATTCAGCATGCACATTTCTGATTTCTCTTGCCGCATATTGTCACATAGTATCATGCAGCAGTACTGGTAAAGTTCAGAATTAACAGCACAACAGCATTTGAAATTTAACAGCTATCGTGCATTCTTGTTAAAAGGACGACAAACTTTTGTTCTGTTTTTCTTTAAAGAAGTCTTCATTGTTCAGTACCTCCGTGCTCAAAGTTAAGAGGCAGAATCGCATAGATGCGTTGAACAAAGCTCATAGCAATGGGCCCGTGATTCGTCACTGAGGCACTAATAAACAGTCTGATACTCATCATTGGGTTAATAAACAGTCACCAGTTTGAAAGTTCAACATCATCAATTATGAAGGATAAAAAAAGGGAACCCATAAGGGCACAAATTGCACGAATTTGTGATGTGTCCAGATGTAACTCGTGTGTAGTGCACCAGAAAAGAAAAGGAGAAATGGTTCCCAAACTGGGTAATAATCACACTGTGGGACCTTGGATTTATTCTAAATGAATAAATCAGCACGTCTGCATCACGATCAAGTTTCTTTGCATGTCTCGCATGAACCCTGCAAGTCTGTTTCACAGCCTTCACAAACCAATGAAAGATGTGCATATCCTAATACAACACTATATAACTCATCTTTACTATCATCAAATGTTCATTAAAAAACAGTCCACCAGAATGCAACCTGTGGACAATAAACAACACACCTGTAATCCCCACGGCAAGGAATTAAATTATTCAGTGGCATGTCATCAGCAGAAACTTCTGTCACTTGGAGCATCTAAAAGCACAAATAACAGAAGACCAGATGCATTAGGTTATGATGCAATTACCAACATAACAAAGAATACATAAACACTACTCATCATTTACCAATTCAAAGGGCAGCACCCTGGGCCCTGGCTACTCAACGCTACTAAGAGCCATGCATTTTAGGATCTCTTCAGTCACCGACTCACCCGCTGCAAATTCAAAGCAAAAAGGTTAAACAAGGTTTCTTTTGGAAAAAGGCTAATGAACTATCTTCATATGCTTTTCATCATAGTATGTAAAACATCAGATGCAGAATCAAGCCAAAAAAGAAACACCACCTACAATACTCGCTTAGTGTTTAAAGTAAGTCATGGAACACTATCAAATATCAGTGCAACATAAGCCAATGAACTGCTCAATTATTGTGTTAGGCATTGTGGCAGAATCTAGAAAAGGTATACTGAAATGCAAGCAAGTAGCACAAACAATATGTATGACCACAAGGTAGTCCTTGGCTTTTAACTTACAGTAATGAGTATAAAATGTGGCTTGGCATACTTTGGGCATTCAAAGTGATACCTCTTGGAATAGGGCACAACTAATCTAGTTGCAAGAACCTCTACAAAAGGTAATATTGAGACACCTCCACAGCAACCCTATTAAAGGGACTTAGTTGAACGAGTAACCTGACAATAAATGGTATTTGCAAAGTTGAAGGGCTAAATACAACTACTGCAAGGATATTATCTCCACGTAATAAATAGAGTAAATGATACAAAAACAAGCTCTGAAACATGATGAAAATCATTAAGTTATGCTGCGACAGACACCATGTATTAACAGTTATAAGATAAATTGCATTTGAAATAATTGTTAAATTTGTACCGTGAAAAACTGTTATATATTTGACTATATTTTTGTAGTTACATAATAACTTTATTGCTCTACCATGAGAGCAACATTCGTAGGGAACAGAAGGATGTACTTTGAATTGATGAATAGAGAATTATGAACTTCAAAAGCCGCCTTCACTGCAGGTTGCAGCTTTTATCTAACCATCAGTAAATTATATAGAGGTTATTCTTGATGGCCTTCGAGATGATCCTCTGCCGATGTGAAGATAAACTAGCTAGTCCTGTATAATACAAATAAGGGGAAACGTAAGGGTCAAAAAATGATGAGCAGTACTGAAATGACAAGGAATCTGATAATCTGCACTGTGTGAGAGCACAAATATGATTATAAACAGCAAACAGCCTTGTAGATTGGCTGCCTTTGTGGACTAAATTTCTTCTTACATGAGTGCATCTTCACTGTGTACAGTATTATAAATGTCTTCATAATATCCTTCAGCTTCCAGAAGGGTCATATATGCCCACAAACAGTGTTAAGGACCAGTCAGTCATCCTGTACTCCTGCTTTCAGTCCTATGTGCTCTTTACACATAAGCACATTCTTGTCCTTCTGTTTCTCCTGGGTCACCACATCCAACTGCGATCTCCCAATGATAAGAATTGATGACTCCATAGAGGAATGTTTGGAAGAGGCATCATTCAGGTATTTTGTAGAATTCTGTCCAAAGTTCAAGTAAATCGTAGGATCGAAATCGCCCCCATTGAAAATCTTAGGGGACAATGCTGTCACTTGGAGTAAGACAATGCAGCTCTAGCCTCCATCAGAAGTGTTGTTGCACTGCCAGTTTATACCCTGATCCAATACCCAATATTAGTAGTCATCCAGTATGACATACGACATGCATGGAAGTGAAAAGGCTCACACAAATTCGTGCAGCTAGTGTTAGGCTGCAATTAATGCCAAACAACAGAAGCCGGTTAAAGTTACACTTCTAACTATACTATTTTATTTGGAGGTACACTGTGGAAAAGATGAGGAACTAGTATGGTTGTGGTATGCTGCATCGTCAGGCATGCTACCTCTACAGTCTATACTTACAGAAAGCTATTTAAGCAGGCCATTATTATTATAAGTGAATCCAGTTCAATTCACTGATGTAAGGCATTTACATGCAAAGTGAGGTTTGAAACTCAATCAATAATTGATTGGTTGAATATGATACAGGTATACTGAATGAATGAGTCACTTGTTTGCCATCCCACATGTAAAAAGTTTTCTGTCATTTCAACTTGTTAGGCAACCTAATAGAAGTCTCGGCTGCCTGAGGGCTCAACAAAATAGAAGTTTACACCTTGAATAGACTAAATGAAAATTTTCAGGCGGTTAATGTGACATTTTACCTAAGAAATAAATAGATATAATTTGTTAGAGCAGTTACGTGACAAGTGGGCTGACCTCATGACATATGCTGTAACACAATTGCAGGGCTTCATTCCACTTATTCACTTTGATTAGCCCCTTTATGAGGCAAACAAAGATACTTAGCTCTGGCACAACACCTTTTCTTGTCATTTCACTATATAATTCAAATGCTTCTTCAAGATGAGAGGCCAAACAAAGAGCCTGGATCAATGAAGTGTACATAGCCTTGCTGGTTACGTTTAGTGACGGTGAGACTTCAATCATCTCTCTGTGCAATTCCAACGCTTTCTCCAGTCTGCCAGCCTTAGAGAAACTATCAATGAGCAACCCGTAAACTGGAGCTATTGAAACCGTGCCATGTGACTCCATCTCCTCCAACAATCCAAGAGTAGCAATGAACTTCTTGCTAAAACCTTGAACCGCGAAGCTGTATCCTTGCAAATATTTTGGCCAGTAAGTCTGCTTCATTTCACTGAGCAGTGAATGGGCCTTGTCCAAAAGGCCAGCAGCACAGCAATGGTTTATCAGTACTCTGTAGGTAACATAATTAGGAGCACACCCTCGTGTGCTCATTTGTGAAAAAAGCTGAAGGCCTATATCAACTTGACCAGATTTTCCTAATCCATCTATTAGAGCAGTGTAGGTTACAACATTTGGGCTGCATCCCTTCTTTTCCATCATCGACAACAGCTCTAAGGCCTTTTCACTTTCACCTATTCTACAAAGTCCATCAATCATCGCTGTGTAAGTGACAACATTTGGAGTGCAAGAACCCTTCAACATCTGCGAGAGAACTTTCATAGCTAGATCAAGCCTTTTGTCCTTAAACATCGCATCAATAAAGGAGGTATATGTATGCACAGTAGGCAAGTAGCCACACTTAGACATCCTCAGAAATACCTCCTGAGCATTGTCAATCTTTCCAACTTTGCAAAAGCCATCAATCAAAGCATCATATATAATGTGATTTGGCTCGCACCCATTTGATAACATAGCATCTAGCAATTCATGAGCATCAACCACTTTGTGTGCCTTACACAAACCATCTATAAGCGCACCATATGTAATAACATTTGGAGCAATGGTGTCTGTGTGCTCACCATCAAAGTAAAATTCAGATTCTACACTGCTACAGGTTCCTATTAATTTGGCATAGACTTCACAAGCTTTTTGGATTTCACCTGCCTTACAGAGGCCATCAATCAGAGCGCTGTAAGTGATGGCATTGGGAAGACAGCCAGCATCAACCATTCTGTGAAAGAAGTCACTAGCTTGAGGTAACAGCTTCGCTTTCAGGTAAGCATGAAGCAATGCGGTATATGTTACTACATTTGGGGAGCAGCCCACACTCCCCATCTCGTCAAACCAGCTTTGTGCTTGTTCAATGAGACCAGCCTTACAAAAGCTATCAATCAAAATTGTGTATGTATAAACATCAGGGTTAACACCAGCATTCTTCATCTCTTGGAACAAAAGGAAAGCCTTTTCTACCTTCATTGCCTGACACAAAAAGGTAATCACCTTAGAGTATGTGCTTGTATCAGGTACAAAACCTTTTTGCATCATCATCTTAATGATCTGAAACGCCTTGTCAAACTTCCCCACACCACAAAGGCATCGAGCAAAATTGGCGGTGCTCACCTTATTAAGAACACATTTAGAAGCCAGCATCTCCTCGTAAACTTTCTCCGCTAAAGTCAGCAATTCTGGGTTTGGCAATTCCTCCCCACCACAGATGCTTCCGATAAAAATGTTGTATACAACATAGCCAGGAGGGCAATTACAATCAGCCATCCTCTTTAAAAGTTTATATGCATATGGATAATCCCTGGCATTGCAATAACTATGCACAAGTGAATTAAACAAGGAAGGGTTTGGATTGCAACCCTCCTTCATCATCATGTTGATTATCCTTTTGCACCAACCAAGCTGCTTCTTTTTCAAAAATCCAGAGAGCAATGTCCTGTACGTGACAACATTGGGGATGCATGAGTTGCATCGCATCCTATGGAGGAATGAAATTGCCTCATCAAAAAGGGAGGCCTCCATCAGTCCACTGATCATCTGGGTGCACAACACTGTATCAAGTTTGAAATCTTCCCGCTCTATTATATCAAGTGCATCTGAATATCGCCCCTGCTTGCATAGAGCTTGTGCAAAGCACCCAACTGTGAACTTATCCATGCAGAATCCCGATTCAGACATCTCCTTGTGGACCCGGAACCCCATCTCCACTTGCCCTGCCGTTGCAAGCACCTGCACCAGAGCGTTGTAGGTCGCACCCGATGTCCTGTACCCAAAATCCTTCAACCTCCCAAGCTCCTCCAGTGCATTCGCCCACGCTCCGTTACGGCAGCATTTCCGCACAAGCACATTGAGCAATCTGCCGAGTACCTCTCCATCATCCTCCCCAATCTCCCTCAGCAGCCTCTCGGCGGTCCTAGCCCGGTCATCAAAACTCAATACCTCAGCAAGCGCGTCGTAGCAGGCGCCGGTGTGGCTGTACCCCACCTGCCGCTCGGCCCAAAGGAAGAACCTGACACAAAGCTCCGGGGCACGCACCGACCGGAGCACGGCGACAACCACAGCGTCGGTCAGGAATTCCCGGTGCCGCCGCAGGAATCGCTCCGCATCGCCGTCGAAGTCGGTGGCGTAGGCTCTGATCGCCTTCGAGATGAGGACGGCCTCCGGGGGTGGGAGGGCAGCGGCGGGGAGGGGTGGCGTGGGCTCCTGAAGAAAGGCGAAGTCCTTGGGTAAGAGGCGGGATCCGGGGTGCGGCTCGGGGGCCTCCACGAGGCCAAGCAGCTGATCCTCAGGGTCCGCGGCGTGGGAGGAACAGGCGCGGCGCAGGTAGGCGCGAAGGGGTGTCGCCGCCGCCGCGTGGCGGCGGATCATGGGGCAGCGGAGGCAGCGTTGGGGGTGTCTATTGAGAGGGTTGGGTGTAGGGCGAGGAGGGGGAGGGGGAGATGGCGGCGGCGGCGGCGGGATTTGGAGCTCCGGCCATGGAGGTTTTGGGTGCCGGCGAAGGGGGATAAACCCTAGGCAAAGGGAGGGTATTTTGGTACATGGCATTGGGAGGTCGGCTGTGGGCCCCTTCCACCCGTAAGCTGAATTCGCTGCTACAACAATGGACGGCGGAGAGCCGACACCGGAGCGTCGTCGAACACTAATCTCAAACCGACGAAAATATAAGGTCCCAAAATGAAACCGACGTCTAAATTGAAAAGGCTATATAAAAACTAATACATTCATAACGTATTTCAAATATTTAATTACTTTTATATTTTCTCGTTCTGCTTCTACTTGACCGATTTTATCAACAACATTAGAGAAAAGTAAGGATCCACATATCTTGATGGATGGAAGAGGTGACTATAAAGTGACATGGCAAAAGTAGCCAGATGAGAAAGTGACGACGACAGCGTGACGTAGATATTGTTTGATTAGTGTGAAGGGCGGGGGAGTGCACCCAAGATACCTCTAGGTAACAAAGAATGGTGTAGTGATAGAATATACCATTGCAGTTCATCCAATTAAAGAAGTTAGGAAACTCATGAAAAAGAAACTTGAAGTGCTCTTGTAATCTAAACCCAACTATTGATTTTGGTGAACGAGAAAAACATGTGCATGAGCAATAACATGTCCACCAGTCATATGCCTTCGCCGTCCGCCACCTTCACGGTCGCGCCGCCACACGCTATTTCATCGTCACACACAAAAAGTTGGACTAAGGAACTGCAACGTGAAACCTGCAGAGCAATGACATTCATGCTTGAAAAATATAGATTGCTTTCATCTCTTCACTGTCATTCAAAGGAATATTAGGTTTTGGTCTTACATCAATATTGACTTCAGCTCACTTTCTGGTTTTCTCCTTATAGAAAAATAAAAGGAACAAAATTCATGGATACAAGATTCAGGGAGTTTCAGGTTCGAAGAGGATGGAAAGATACATGATTCAGAAGGGGATAAAACAAAATAGAAGATGCTGGACTAGCCGAAGAATGAAGGATGCCGGGATGGAAATTATGAAGCAAATAAAGCAGCGATGTTTTGTTTTAATGATGAAACTATTTTAGAGGAAGGATCACAACAAGGGCATGATGTTATTCTATCACGATGCATAGTGTAGTTATAAAAATATTCATTTATGAATGTGTTAAAAAAGGATATTGTTCTGAAATAAATATAGATGTTCTGAAAAGTTGAATATATATCCCTTATTTTGAGGTTCTGAAATATAGCATGCATATGCTGTAAAATTGAGTTATACTTCTCATTTGGAGGTCAAAAAATATCTTAAGCTGATGCAGGAGGATGGCTTTCAGCCTGATGCGGTTGGAAGTTCAAGTTTGGTGCTGTATAGTGTAGTTATCAGTTTATTTGTTCGATGTATGGATGTGTTGAAAAAAATAATATTGTTCTGAAATTTTGAGTTTGTTTCTTTCTTTTGGATATTCTAAACACAAGGATGTACATCTAAAACACAAGTTTATCAATAAATAACAAAATCAGAATTTTCTTAATCCTTTCTAAGAAAATAAGAATGGATACTTAAAAAAGTTTGTCTCATAAATGGCTAATCTAATCAAGTAGTAAAAATAAAAATAAGTGTCACACGGGAAGATCACATGCATGTTTTCTTGATTGCGCACTCCATCAAAATTTAATTTCTTAACAGACGGATGTAGTGTGTGGCAGCTCGATCAACTTCAAGTAATAGATTTATGTATCTTTCTTGATTATAATGAGCGCCCATGGTAGAAGAATTGCCATACATATTGAAACGCAGCATTGTGGCATTGACATATCCTTATTGGATCAAAGGAGCAGGCATGGATGAAGAGATTTCCCTGACATGTCTGATGCTAGGGCAGCATCGTCCACCTTGCCACATCCGGCAAAGCCGACTATCTCGTCCTCCTGGCCTCGTTCTACCATAGCGCCAGCGTCCTAGGGCAAATGGAGTCGCTCTGCTGGGCTACAGGGTGAAGAACAAATGAGTCGACCTACCGCAAGCGAAGAGACATGAGTAGAAGGATCCTAATGCGAACAGAGCGGAGCGGCTGCGTCGATCGCGAGAAGAGCCCAGGGTGGAGGTGGCTAAGCGGAGCCGAGCGGAGGAAAATATCCTTTCTAAGCCCATCTATGCGTGAGGACGCCCACCCATCCGATCCCAGACGGTGGCCATCGGTGGAGGTCCTGCACAGAGTCCTGCACCAAATTTTTTTCCACGCTACGAGGGGTTATTTCCGAAAAAATGAATTCTTTTCACAAAACTAGCAAGAACGCACGCGCGACACGCATGTTTAATAGAAAATTTATACTATAAAGATCACATTTAATAGAAAATAAGATTATATAACGGATAGTTGGTCAGAGACCGTACTGGTTACGAACTCGACGATACCACGCAAGCGCGTGTTTTGTTTTCACGGACTGTTTAGTCAAACTCTTCAAGACATGAGGGGTAACATTTCAATAATTTATGGGTCCGTCGACCCTCGAAAGTTTTAGATTTTTATAGTATACTAGTAGAGTGTCGCACGTGTATTTTTAAATGAACATAGTAAACAAGCAATAATTTAAATTTAGTAACCAACAATTCAGCGCCATGAATTAAAATTGTGCAATAACAAAGAACATAACACGTGCCAAAAATTAAAGAGATAGTTAGTACGCTGAGTGGTTATTAACATGATGATTGAAGGAAATATATATGCTGCATAGGTCTCCGAAAATTTACAATCCTTACAAAGAAAAAAGAATAAACACACCAAAGACTAAACCCCAAAAATTATGTGTTTGGATGTGAACAATTATCATAACCTTGTGAAGCATACCTATTCTTGTATTTCCAGGGAACAGGGATGCATTTTTGTTTCATGCACACCTCAGCACTCCTTTCTAAGCCATCTCAATGTACTAGGAGGTGCTTTCGGTGGAGGATGTAGAAAGGAGTGCTGAGGTCCTTTCTAAGCCACACCTTTAGTACACCATTCTACATCCGAAAAAAAACAGTTATTAAAATTTGAGGTCAAGCTACAGTACCACTGTAAAGCATCCAAAAGTGAACAACTCTATGAGTATTCCAGAAAAATTCACAAAAATTCTGCAGTAACATAAGTTTGGATAAGAGGCAAACAAAGCAAAAAAGATAATGGACTAGCAAAACTGTTAATGACCAAGATCACAAGCTAACATTCTAAATTGCTAATTCGTTATTGACTCTGTGGTTCTTCACTGAGCTAGCGTGAGTGCAACGGAGGTGTTTAATTAACAGCCGGTGAAGTTGATCCCAACACAGTGATATAAATTGTGCTTAGAGATAGAGGCATTCACATTGCATGGCATCCACTGCTCTTGCTTACCCTCTCACCCTCCAACTATGCCACTGATATAGATGCTAACCACTTGCTACCGTCCAGCTGCATGAGAAGTCATAAGTCCACAATCGTCGATTTCGCCAACACTGTATATGCATGTGATTCATATGCCTGGGACACCATCGTCATGTCGGACGCCGACGGCCTCACTGCAAGTGGGGTTCGGGTCCTATCGAGTTCATTGTGTCGTCTTGCTATGGTCACAGAGCTGCCTGACGCAGGCAGTGCTCCCAAGCATCCGATTTCAGTCGCGTGGGGCCAGGATCACTGTCTAGCCAGTAAAGGTGAAAATGGTACGGATATTATCCGTTCGTATTTGAGGTCGTATTCGTTTAGAGGGGTTTATATCCGTCCGAATCCGAATCTGGATAGTCAGTATCCGCCACCGATCCGAATCTGAATGTAAAAAGTTGGATATTTAGAATGTTGATATCCATCCCTATCTTATCCGTCACGAGTGGGCACTGTACGTATCCGATCCGAATTCGAGAGAGCGAAAATATATTCGATCCGAATCCGACTGTATCCGTCCGTATTCGATCTGTTTTCATCCCTACTAGCCAGCGAGGCTGCCTACCAGTGTACAATCCAAACATCTCTCAGTTACCTCACAAATATAGGAGGTAGACATCTGAATCCAACACATGATTCGTGGCCATGTGAGATAACCACCTCGGTATCATCACTGTGGGAATGGACAATTAGAGCAAGTATTATAGAAGGCTGCAAGAAGACTAAATGGTGAGGTGGAGGAGAGAGAAGAGGAGAGAGAGGGAAGGTGGGCTGTAAGTTTACAGCTAGCTTGGGCACAAGAACCAATAAACTTTGTGAGAGAGACAAGTGGGCCATGCATTAATGATAAGGGCTAAATCACTATACAAGTGGGCTGAGAGATGGGCTGTAAAGATCTTTACAGCCTGCTGCTGGCTAAATTATTAGCCTTGCTCTTAAAGATACTAATTCAGTATATTTCTTTATTCACTTATTCCAGCCTTAGTGTGAGCTCCCTGAATTCTGGAACGGAGAAAAAACAACCGTTTCTTTCTTTTGGAAAAAGAGCTGAATTTGTAATGCCAAAATAAGTGATGTTACGAAAGTATTTCAGATCAAGAACATATCTTCCAGGTTTTCCCTACATCGGAATGCGTGTAGTAGCTAGCCCCCTGTGTGCGTACGGGACATGAGCAGGGTCCATGATGTTCTTCTCTACCAAAACGACCATACCTGCAATTGTGAACGTGCAATGCAGGTGTAAGCGTGTAGCAATGGCCAATGGGAGACGCATCAGGATCCAAAAGAAAAAAAAAGGAAGCTCGTGAGCTGTTACCCGCAGAAGAGATCATCATCCTTCATGGTTCATGCCGAACACAGTGAAGTACGGACGGGCCGTCGATCTTGGCCATATACTACTGCAGCCGCTTCCTCTGCAGCACGTCTCTGCGCTAGGGCTAGCTCGGTCCTTGGGTAGAACCACAAGATTTTGTTCTGCACCACGCAAGGGTGCGACAATGCTACGCACGCCTTGCAAGCGCCGTCGCCGTCGAAGCCCCAGCCGTAGTAGACGCGCACTGGATTTCGTTCGAACACGCACCACTCGCCGGCGCCGCGGTACGTCGTACCAGGTGACGGCGCTGAGGCCGAGCACCGCCTGCTTGCCGCGCGGCGCCGGCGTCGAGCTCGATCGCCCACGGGGACGAACGCGCCGGTCCAGCCAGTCGAACTGCTCCTCCCCGTTCCCCAACGTTGGCTGCCGGCGTCTCCTCGGCCCACACACGGACACCCGGCCGCCGGCGCCGCGACACACCAACTTGATGGAACGAGGGTTGGAAACGTTACGAAGGGTATAATGGTTGGACGGACGTTATTGAGGAGTCGTGACATTGTTGAAGTTATAGTTGATATTTATTGGTATTAAATCGTTATGAGTCGTAGCATTTTATGTTTTCTTTAAAAATATGACTAAAGAGTCCGACGAAAATTGTGGGTTCAAAAAATTCTACTGTAACTGATTTGTGAAACCGTCGACCCTCGAAAATTTTAGATAATATAAATATACAGATAGATGAGTTTATCATCGATCACGTCTTTTTTTTCTGTGTGTTTTTTTATAACCGCCGTTGCTGTAGCTCAACTCAACTTTATTTTCTCTTCTTTTCACGAAAAACGTGCAATGCGCTTTCTAAAAAAGACCCTGCAACCGACGAACTTGATCGGCCAACAGGTAGCGGTACGTTTCTGTTTTCTTCCTGCCTACTAGGTACGGAGTACTTCGAGGGCGCGACGTTATATTAGTTGATTACTTCCTCCGTTTCAAAATATAAACATTTCTCGATTTCTGTGCATCACGTTTGATCGCTCGTCTTATTTAAAAAATTTATAAAAAGCGTGGGCCAAGGAGGAGGAGGTCAGGTGGATCGTGCGGGCCGCCGCCGCCTCCGCCGACCTCGCCGCGAAGCTGGAGCTCGTCGACGCGCTGCAGCGGATCGGCGTGGACTACCGCTACGGCCAGGAGATCGACGGCCTGCTGCGCGCCGTCCACCGTGGTGAGGGTGACGACGGTGGCCGCGGGGACGACGATCTTTACCTCACCTCGTTGAGGTTCTACCTGCTCAGGAAGCACGGGTGCAATGTCTCCTCAGGTAAGAATGAAGGAGGAAATTGACGGCAAAAAGAATGCATATAGATGGACTCGACCATGGACAACTTAACATTGTTACCGAATATATATAGGCTGTGTTCACTTCCCAAACTATCCCAAAAATTCTCTCTCTAAACTTCACTATTTATCTATCACATCAAATCTCTCTTCTCGTGCATGGAACACTAAACGTGAGTAAATTAAAAAACTAATTACATGTATACGATGAGACGAATCTTTTGAACCTAGTTAGGTCATGATAGGATAATGTTTACCACAAACAAATGAAAAGTGCTACAGTGTGATACAGTGTCCGATGTGATATTTTTACCAAACTTTCTCTTTCTGTTTTTGGAACTAAACACACCCATACACATACTCATTCTCTATAGAATTTAGATGTCGTTTTGAACAAGATTTTAGTCAAACACTGAAAATATAAATCACGAATAATATTTAAGTCGTTGAGTTTAAAAATATAAAAACTATATGAATAGATTTATCTTTAAAATATTTTTATAAAAGTATATACATATATTATTTTTAATAAATATTTTTGTAAAAACAAGAAGTCAAAGTTACGTTTTGGAGACCGTGTCATTGTTTAAAATGACATCTAAATTATATACGGAGGGAGTATAGGTTAACCTAATAACTGTGAAAATCAGATGTGTTTACCAAGTTCAGAGACGAGGAAGGGAACTTCGCAGCAGGCGACGACGTGAGGTGCTTGCTGATGCTGTTTGACGCGGCGCATCTCAGAGTCCACGGCGAGGAGGTGCTTGACAGCGCCATCGCTTTCACCGAGCCGGCTCCAGTCTTTGATGGAGAGCCTGGAGCCAGAGGTGGCAGAAGAGGTGAGGTACACGCTGGAGACTCCGAGTTTCAGGAGGGTCCAGAGAGTGGAGGCACGGCGTTTCATCAAAGTGTATGAGAAGAAGGCTACGGGAGACGAGACCGTGCTGGAGTTTGCCAAGCTGGACTTCAACATCCTGCAAACCATCTACTGCGAGGAGCTCAAGGACCTTACAATGTAACTGTACATATTAAAACGACTCGACGATGCTTATATAGTAGTACAGTTAATGTGTTAATGGTATTCACGTCCTTCACTCACTGACATGGTTTACAGGTGGTGGAAGAACTTCCGATCGGCGACAGATCTTGGGTTCGCGCGGGACAGGTTGTTGGAGATCCATTTTTGGACGGCGGGGGTCTGTTACGAGCCCTGTTTTTCATACTCACGGACAATGCTAACGAAGCTGGTTATACTTGCATCCTTGTTTGATGACTTCTATGACAACTACAGCACCACCGAGGAAAGCAACGTTTTCACTGATGCCCTCCAAAGGTGTGCCTAGCTCACATCTCATTTGAAGAAATGAAAAAAAAAGTTTTTTGAGACGAGCAGGATTTAAGTACAACGTCGTACCAAATTTACAACAATATTCACATGCGGATTTGATGACAGGTGGGATGAACAGGCCACGGAGCAGCTCCCAGAATACTTGAGGGGGTTCTACCTCAATACACTTAGCACTTCAAACGGGATGGAGGAAGATTTAAAACTTCCGAACAACAAACATGCAGAGCTGGTCAAAGAACTGGTAACAACTTTACACTCTGAAAATATTGCACCAAATAAACACGTGCTGCCTTCAAATACAAGAAGGAAGTGCATGCCACCAAATATATATCCAATCCTGCAACGATCAGGGTTTTAACATTGTGTACATGTGCATATTCAGTTAATTGACCTGGCCAAAAACTACCATGCCGAGGTGAAATGGAGGGATGAACACTATGTACCTACCAAGGTCGAAGAGCATCTACAGCTTTCTGTGCCTAGCAGTGGATGTATGCAAATAACAGCCTTTGCACTCATTTCAATGGGTGACGTGGCTACGAGCGAGGCAATTGAGTGGATTAGGACTTATCCAAAAATTGCTAGAGGTCTTTGTATCATTGGGCGTGTTATGAACGACATTGTGTCACATGAGGTACCAATACGCTCTACATATGAACTTTTATTTATGTCACATATGTTTTCTTTGAATCTTATATATATAAACTATATGTTCATGTACTTCAAAAGTGTTTGGCAACTTTTTTCCATTTTTACCTTTTTAGAAAAAAAAATGCATACATGAGCAATGCGTATGTGCTTTTTTTTTGTTAAGATATATATAAAAAGGGATAATGGGAATCATAGGTACATAGTTTGATGAACACAAACTTTCTAATTACATTCTTTTCTGCCTCGAAGCGAGAGCAAACTTCGGATCACGTGGCATCCACAGTTCAAACTTGCATGAAAGAGTATGGTTTCACGGTGGCTCAAGCAAACAAGAAGCTTGGAGAAGTAGTTGAAGAAGCATGGATGGACATGGTCCAGGAATGCCTCGATCAGAAACATCCCATGGCAGTTTTGGAGAAGGCAGTCAATCTTGCACGGACAATGGATTTCATGTACAAGACCGAAGATGCGTATACCCACTCACACAGCCTCAAGGACATCATGACTTCATTGTACGTGGAGTTCGTGTGAGTCTGCAGCAGATGATCCAGCGTCAAAATAAATACAAGAATCATTGGCGATTCTAAATGTCACACGTGGTGTATGGTACCATACATATACATACATACATACATGTAACCGAGTTCCTATATAGTTAGCTCTCTATTATGCGTGGTAAAGTAAGTGTAAGTCCTGTTATGTTGTCTAGTATTATATGTTGTTATTGAACCTAAAAAGAAGTTACAATAATGTTTCGAATAAAGAAGTAATTGTCCTCACAATTCAAGCAATTTGTCTCTGATTACTGATATACTATATACTAGCAAAAACGCACGTGCGGCACGTACGTTTATTGGTGACATGTAGGTAATAAAATAATATCACTTTAGTGGGGCCATGGTAAACAGACCAGCCGTGCGAAGCGTTTTTAAAAATAATTTATATTCACTCTCTCATGTATAGAGAGCTTTATGTATTCTCATCTCATCTCAAATCTCAAAGCTCAAATCGAGAGGCACATCATTTTCGAGATAGCTGGCATTTATTTATATGGAGAAAAACTCTCTAATTTATTGTCTATTAGCAATACGGGATAATTGTGTATAGACGTGGATACAAATATGGGTATATTAGATGTGCCCTTTGTTAGGTGAAAAAAGTTTTGGGTTTCGAGGGGAAAATCACTTTACAACGTCGACAAAATGGGTCTCCCCCTCCCTTTCGTAGTCCTTTTTTCATGACAGATGAGTCCTCTGTGAGGTGAGAGATGAACCTACTCTTGGTGAGAAGTGTTTTCAAATCTTGGTGAGATGGATTATAGATTACAATATTGGTGGTGTTTAGATGGAGAATTGGGAGGTTGAATTTGGGAGTTGAATGTCTCTTCGTAATCATTGCGTCACTGTAGCATTTTCGTTTGTATGTGCAAAAAATTGTCCAAAAATTGATTAATTAGGCTCAAAATGTTCGTCTCGCAGAGTACAACAAAACTGTGCAATTAGTTTTTGATTTTATCTACATTTAATACTCCATGCATGTTATGACATTTTGATGTGATGGAGAATCTTCTTTTTTATAGTGTATTTGAGAGTTGCTTTTTGGCACCTTTTGGGAACTAAACGCGGCCATTAGATATATCGGGGCCCATGATCGGTCGCACTGCTATATGTCCACAGTCAAACCCACCAGGTATATAAACATCCCAACCCAAGCCAGCCCACAATTCTCGAGTCTAGCAAGTCGTCTCTGGCCCACTCCACAACCACGACTCCATCGATGCATCCATCGCTCCCCACTCGGCCTCTCGCGCCCTCCTCCCCATTCGTTCCGGATGCGGATTTGGGGTCACCATGAGCCAAACCTCCTTGCATTCAACAATTAAACACCATCCAAGATCTTTAATTATTTTAGCTCAACATTTCACTTGAAGAAGACATTTGGATAGCAGCAAGAAAACATAACACAGTAAGAACCAAATTTAAATTTAATCTTATCAAATATCAACTCAGATTTTAAAAAATAATATAAAATCCATAAGTATCAAACATGTACCCATTCTTACAAGTCACCAGATTAACCGGTCTAATTTTAAATTACAAATATATGACATTAGACAAGCCACCGAAACTAGAGTGCTACCGTTGAACTGAGAATAGACCATTTTACTGGTATTAGTTAACTCTATAACTAACTGTCAATTACATATCATTTAAATTCTGATAAAAATTCAAATATCTTCCTCAAACGATCAATTTCATGATCTCAATCTGTAGACCACCCCTCAAAGTCTCAAACCAAAGCGCAAATTACCATATTTAGAAATTCATAAAAAGAAAAAAAAATTAAAACAACCCATGAGGCAATAAACAAAGACGCACAGCAGCAGTCACGACCCACATGGACCCGCCCACTGCTTGCCTGCCTCATCACTTGCTGGCTGCTGCCGGCTGCCGTTGGATGAGTACGTGGACGCCGGATATATGCTGCCGACTGCCGACTCGCGGTGAGGGCAAGGGACAAAATCCGTCCGTGTCCCCTCGTTCCGTATCCGCAGCGAGCGCTATTTCCCCCAAGGCCCTGCCCCAACGCCTCCTCAGCGGCCCCTGCCTGAGAGGCTGAGGTGCCCGCAGGGCCCGTCGTCCTGCAGGCCGGTCACCGCCGCCGCCCTCCTCCCTATCCCCCTCTTCCTCCGCGCCACCAGCCTTCTTCCCTTCCCCTTCCCCTCCCCCTTCTTTGAGGCGCCGGCCTGCCTGCCTGCCTCCCTCCCTCCCTCTGCCTCCGCGTCGCCGCATCCGTCCGTAGCGCCAGCTGCCGTCCGGGCTCGCCACCGCCGCGTGCTCGAGGTGGCTGCAAGTGTCGGCGCTGACCTCCCTCTTCCTGCGTGTCCTTGCCAGGTAGCAATCCCTACTCTA
>OAMR01000183.1:341626-370973 GCA_900205405.1 Echinochloa crus-galli | reverse complement strand
CAAATGTGAAAACTATATGAATAGATTTGTCTTGAAAAATACTTTCATAAAACCATACATATACCACTCTTTGATAAATATTTTTATAATAATAGAAGGTCAAAGTTGTGTTTTGAAGACCGTGTCGCTGTCCTAAACGTCAAGTTTTTCAGAACGGAGGGAGTATATGTCTGGGCATACACATGTGACCTTCCGCCGTTGGTGAGACCTGAAAAGAAAAGAACGTGGTGCTTTATGACTTAGGTGGTGTTTATGACTTAGGTGGTGTTTAGATGTTAGAATTGGGAGTGTGAATTTATGAGTAAGATTTCACTTCGTAATCATTGCGCTACTGTAGTATTTCGTTTGTATTTGTGAAAAATTATCCAAAAATTGATTAATTAGGCTCAAAATGTTCGTCTCGCAGAGTACAACAAAACTGTGTAATTAGTTTTTGATTTCATCTACATTTAATACTCCATGCATGTTATGACATTTTGATGTGATGGAGAATCTTCTTTTTTATAGTGTATTTGAGAGTTGCTTTTTGGCACCTTTTGGGAACTAAACGCGGCCATTAGATATATCGGGGCCCATGATCGGTCGCACTGCTATATGTCCACAGTCAAACCCACCAGGTATATAAACATCCCAACCCAAGCCAGCCCACAATTCTCGAGTCTAGCAAGTCGTCTCTGGCCCACTCCACAACCACGACTCCATCGATGCATCCATCGCTCCCCACTCGGCCTCTCGCGCCCTCCTCCCCATTCGTTCCGGATGCGGATTTGGGGTCACCATGAGCCAAACCTCCTTGCATTCAACAATTAAACACCATCCAAGATCTTTAATTATTTTAGCTCAACATTTCACTTGAAGAAGACATTTGGATAGCAGCAAGAAAACATAACACAGTAAGAACCAAATTTAAATTTAATCTTATCAAATATCAACTCAGATTTTAAAAAATAATATAAAATCCATAAGTATCAAACATGTACCCATTCTTACAAGTCACCAGATTAACCGGTCTAATTTTAAATTACAAATATATGACATTAGACAAGCCACCGAAACTAGAGTGCTACCGTTGAACTGAGAATAGACCATTTTACTGGTATTAGTTAACTCTATAACTAACTGTCAATTACATATCATTTAAATTCTGATAAAAATTCAAATATCTTCCTCAAACGATCAATTTCATGATCTCAATCTGTAGACCACCCCTCAAAGTCTCAAACCAAAGCGCAAATTACCATATTTAGAAATTCATAAAAAGAAAAAAAAATTAAAACAACCCATGAGGCAATAAACAAAGACGCACAGCAGCAGTCACGACCCACATGGACCCGCCCACTGCTTGCCTGCCTCATCACTTGCTGGCTGCTGCCGGCTGCCGTTGGATGAGTACGTGGACGCCGGATATATGCTGCCGACTGCCGACTCGCGGTGAGGGCAAGGGACAAAATCCGTCCGTGTCCCCTCGTTCCGTATCCGCAGCGAGCGCTATTTCCCCCAAGGCCCTGCCCCAACGCCTCCTCAGCGGCCCCTGCCTGAGAGGCTGAGGTGCCCGCAGGGCCCGTCGTCCTGCAGGCCGGTCACCGCCGCCGCCCTCCTCCCTATCCCCCTCTTCCTCCGCGCCACCAGCCTTCTTCCCTTCCCCTTCCCCTCCCCCTTCTTTGAGGCGCCGGCCTGCCTGCCTGCCTCCCTCCCTCCCTCTGCCTCCGCGTCGCCGCATCCGTCCGTAGCGCCAGCTGCCGTCCGGGCTCGCCACCGCCGCGTGCTCGAGGTGGCTGCAAGTGTCGGCGCTGACCTCCCTCTTCCTGCGTGTCCTTGCCAGGTAGCAATCCCTACTCTATTGTGTAGATCTGCAAATGGATTGTTAGTGCAAATCATTTTCGCAATTGGACTGCCTGCACATGTACCTTGCTTCGTATCATGTGGTTTCTAGCTTTGGCATTATCGATTAAGAGATTCTGAGATTGCTGATACTGCAAAGATTCAGAGTCTGTAGATGGAATTATTGGACCGTTGGTGCATTCGCAGATGCATGGTTAGGTTGAGTTTTTGGTTCAAATTTCCTTGCTATTAGTTGACTCTAATCCAATGGGTGCATTGCGTGATGCTATTGCTGCTGCTATGGTTTCGTGACTCTGTTGATGTATCCATCGTTAATGTATTTGGACTCTAGACCTGTTTATGTCTAGTGATTAGCTTTATATAGGGAGAGCGTGCGGCGCGGCGCGGCGCGATCGGCAATGCCGAGGATCCCAGCTGCCGAGCGGCCGCGGCTGACGCTCGAGGACTACATTGTCTTCTTCACAACCCGTAGTGGCAAGGGCCTCAGTATCCACCACCTCAACCAGGCCCCTGCTCTTTGTCTTCCCCCCTTCTCTCACTGACCAGCCCGTATCCATGGTTGTGCGTGCGTGCCCTGAATTCTTCTCCCTTGTCCTCTCCTTGTCGTAGATCATCTACATGCACGGGTTCACCAAGCTCCACCGCCAGCCGAAGGTATGTCTCTGCCCCTTCCACGGTTCCACCCCAATTGAGCCTTCCAATTATTTGGGTTTCTGATCACCGATGACTCTCATGCCCCCGGTGCCAGCCGGCGATGGTGGACGGAGGGCGCCGGCGCTCTCGCCGTGGTTCTACGCCGGCGGCAGCGTGATCCGCGCGGCGCCGCACGCGTACGACGCGTTCAGGAAGCAGAGGTACGTGCCGAGCTGGAGGCCGTCGTACGTGTACGCGAGCCCCCGCGACGACCTCTTCGGCGTCGGGTGGGACGTGGCCGTACCGTGCGGGGCGGCGGCGCTCGCCGCGCTGGTGTTCTTGCAGCAGCGGCTTGGGGGAGCGTTCTTGTGCGGTTTGAAGAGCAGACGACGGGCGGGAGGATACGAGATGGCCTCCTCGGTTAGCTCTTAGCTAGCGTATGAGCCGATCACAAGGCAACTGTTCAACTGTCGTGATGCTAAAGTCGTGTTTGACGGTGAAGCCTCACACGCGTACACACTTATAAACACCTATAAATACATACTACCTCCATCCTTTTTTATTTGACGTTAGGACCAATCCTTTTAGCCTACCTCCAGTACTAATTTTCTGTCCTAAACGTCATCTATTAAGGAATGGAGGTAGTAGTAATCCCTACTCTACTGTGCAGATCTGCAAATGGATTGTTAATGCAAATCATTTTCGCAATTGTACTGCCTGCACATGTACTTTGCTTCGTATCCTGTGGTTTCTAGCTTTGGCATTATTGATTCAGAGATTCTGAAATTGCTGACACTGCAAGGATTCAGAGTCTGTAGATGGAATTATTGGACCGTTGGTGCATTCGCAGATGCATGGTTAGGTTGAGTTTTTGGTCAAATTTCCTTGCTATTAGTTGACTGTAATCCAATGGGTGCATTGCGTGATGCTATTGCTGCTGCTATGGTTTCGTGACTCTGTTGATGTATCCATCGTTAATGTATTTGGACTCTAGACCTGTTTATGTCTAGTGATTAGCTTTATATAGGGAGAGCGTGCGGCGCGGCGCGGCGCGATCGGCAATGCCGAGGATCCCAGCTGCCGAGCGGCCGCGGCTGACGCTCGAGGACTACATTGTCTTCTTCACAACCCGTAGTGGCAAGGGCCTCAGTATCCACCACCTCAACCAGGCCCCTGCTCTTTGTCTTCCCCCCTTCTCTCACTGACCAGCCCGTATCCATGGTTGTGCGTGCGTGCCCTGAATTCTTCTCCCTTGTCCTCTCCTTGTCGTAGATCATCTACATGCACGGGTTCACCAAGCTCCACCGCCAGCCGAAGGTATGTCTCTGCCCCTTCCACGGTTCCACCCCAATTGAGCCTTCCAATTATTTGGGTTTCTGATCACCGATGACTCTCATGCCCCCGGTGCCAGCCGGCGATGGTGGACGCGCTCGGGTCAGTGGAGCTCATGCGCCCGCGTCGCTCCACCGTGCCCCTTAACGCATCCGCGCCATCGCAGGGCGCCACCACGTCCGCAGCCGCCACACTCTCCACGGATGAGGCCACGTGCGACATCGAGGACCTCAGCTGGCGCCAGTGCCCCGTCGGCTCCCTCCTCACCGTCCGTGCTGGGATGCAGTCACCGGCCACCACCGCGGCTGAAACCCCCATGCCCATCTCGGTGATCGCCCCCGGTTCGGCAGAGCGCATCTCCCCGCCGAGCCTGCTCAGCGCCTCATCGTCCCTGTCCCCCTGCCCCCGACGGGCAGCGGGAAAGCCGCGTTCCGGGCGAGGAGGCGGCGCGTGGTGGAGCTGCTCACACTCCCGTCCCTCGAGATGGCCACATCCGCCTAGCGACGCCGCCCCCAAGCCCTTATCATCACTATATATACGCGTGTGGGTACGAAAAGTTTCGGTGAAAAAAAAACGGCAGAAACAGTCGGCATCAACAAATTTTACATGGAGGTTTTTAGTCAGCTTTTTCCATCAAAACTAGTATTTACATGTGGGTCCAAATAGAGAGGATATGTGTAAGTTTTCTGGTACAAAGGCTTTTCAATTGTCTACGATCTTTATAGTGTAGATTACATATTATTGCAATATAATTTCTATTTGTACCAAACTCAAAATATATTAAAATTATTGACTTCTCCTCGTATTTAGAAACAAAAATAAGCTACGATCAGCCTCAGGGCATTCAGGTCATTTTAGCATTCTGGACAGAATGAAAATAATCAGGATGACCAAACACCCCAGCTTATCCAGACACCGAATTCTCCAGACAGCGGCTTAAGCCTGCCAACCAGACAAGTGAGTTGCAGAATAGCTTTCCCAAACAGGGTCTTTGTGTAGCGTCACTGCTTCTCGCACGTGGCTTGCTCGCTCACGTGCTGAGCTGACTTCCCCCAGCCACAGCATCGAAGCAGTACTGCCGTGCCATAGTGCCATATGTCCCCTTCAAGTCCGTGCTAGGATCCGTTGAGGTCCGTTTTGGGGCCCGGCATGGGCTGGATCCCGGGTGACGGTAGCAGTGTAGCTATTCTCTCCTTGGCGAGGATTAACCGATTAGCAGTATTTTTCCACGAATCGGCGGATTAGCGGATTTTCGAATTAGAGTATTGGAACTAAAGAAACCTGAACCATTAGAGTAGCGGATTTTCTGAAGTAACTAGTAAGAGAATGTGGTGCATCGTCGTAAATTTATTTGAAGGCAATGTTGTCTTGTAGTAACGTAAGAGCCTGATATTTTGGTTTGAACAAGCCTCTTATCCTAATTTCGAGCTTGTGAAACCTGTGACTGTTAGAATCGGTACAGCGAATGCTTTGGGTTAGGAAGACTTGCGTCCCACCAGCCATGGACTGTGCAACCCATAGACATTTTTCCAGATCCGCCCCCCAGGACCCAATTTAAGTATGCTCCTGGTTCTTCTGAATGGGAGAATCATTTTGTTATGTGGATCAAACTAAGAGGCTTCTCAATTCTAATATGCTTTTCTTATTTAATTTTCTGAAACACCTAATAATTTGAAGACTCTGCAATTTTTTCCAACTTTAACCTGTAAGTCTGAAAGTGGGGGAAATGCTATTGTTCGGAATGAAAGCGGAGAATTTTGTCGTACCTAGGAGCCAAGTTCTGTGCCCTAGTTTTGAAACTTTTTATTTATTTTGTTAGTGATATGGTCAGATGCTGGAGATTGTTAATTTCTTAAGCTTGCTCTGTGTTATACCTTATATGCTTTACCGATGAATTTTTTAGTGTGTTGCTGTTGTTCCCTTCCATATTCGTGAAATGTGATGGTCGCTGTTGAAGTTGATCTTGCATGCTAACCAACCGTGTGGAAAGGAAACTAAGAGTTAATTTACACTATGAGTATAACTGTGTGACGTGAACTACTACATATTTCTGTTGACTAACAATCTGTTATCTCCAATTATTCGTAAGATGTGCTATGGCTGTAAAGATTTAGGAATTTCTGTCATACACCTCTTCAGGGCTAGCATTATATATCAGCTATTTGAAATGGCTTGATAGATTGGTATCAGGTACTATAGTATCAACAGGCACACTGCATATCTTTCTTCTTTGCATCCTACTGGTAATACAGTCAGTCATTATGATATTTACCTGTGCATGCCATCTCTTTAGGTCTGAATTATTTCCTTTCCTACTTGTATTTGTGTTCTGGAAAGGTTTGCTATACATGTACAACATTATCTCAAATAGCTTTTTATTTGATGAAAAAAATTCTTTCTGTGCAGTACAAGGATCTCAATGACAAGTATTTCAAATTATATTTCCATTGGTCTCCCTAGCTATGGACTATATGCAGAGACAAGGTTTATCTCGCAGAGCTATTGGAACTTCCCACGGAAATCCTCTTATAAATTTCTCAGAATCCGTGCAGTGCAAGGAAATGATGGGCGTCGAAGGCTGGTTGACATAATCCGAATTATCCCAGAACTGTCAAGGAACTACTTCAGAAGCCGGTCAAGAAGAGCCCTTTTTGGTGGTATCTCGCTGCTGGGTGGCTTTTATGTTGCGCAGACAATCTCTCTCTCCTTCGGTGCATTGGCTGTGAATGATGTTATAGCTGCAGTTGTTTGCGTCCTGCTGACGGAGTATGTGACAAAGTTCTATTACAGCCGGCCTAAGGTTACTTTTCCCATTGCACTCCTCAACAACTTCAAGATGGGTTTCACATATGGCCTATTTATCGATGCCTTCAAGCTTGCTAGCTGAGCTGCATTACCTCCTGCTTGGCTTCTTCTGACATCCTTGATCACCACAAACAAGGCAGTTATATAGCATATACTGTGTGGTTTTATTGCAGGGACCTCTACCTTTCTTCCTTGATCTGATTCTCCTATGTGAAGATTGACCCATTGGCCGTCGAAACTGCCGGATATTTGCGAAAATATATACCTTGACATTAGTGACTGGACTACCTTTACTTGTGCATTTTATATCTATACTTATTTATCTGATATTTGCGAAGAAGCTATGCCCTTAATTGCCTTGGGTGTTGTTTAATGCAGAACCGAAAGCTCAGGATTAAACCATCATCAATTAGGAATTATGCGAAAAATTAGGTGACATAAACATTATGTTGTATGATAAATTATATACTACAAAACAATTGTATAGGTAAACACATAATTTATGACTTTTAATATTAATATAGCCTTCGCAAGTTACTATGTAAACCACTGTTGTTATCTATATACTAGGTGGTACTCCGCTTGTTGCTGTGGAAATTTATACAAAATTTGAAGATGTAATTTGAAAGTATAAACACCAAAATGATTACATTGTAATATTTTTTTAAACAACAATGTAGAGGAAAACACATTCATTTTATTGAGAGAGAACTACTTAGATATTTGTAGCACGATATTTGTAAAGACTAACACAATGTATAGCCGCAGAAAATTATAGTGGATGGCGATGTGGACAGCTTGTATGTTGAGAGTAGATATAGTGGACGGTGATGTGTACATCTTGCATGTTGAGAGAAATCAACCATGACCTGTTAGTGGGTACCAGTTATATATGTTTAATTTTATTTATTTATAGATAAGTTCTCTTTTAGCTTTACATGGTCATGGGTTGTTAATCAATAATTATATAGCGGCTCTCGCATGGGCTCGGGTTCGGGTTATGACATATATGATGTCTTACAGTCTCTGGCATCTATAGTGAATGGTTCAGTGTCGACGAATTATGTCGAGCACGTCTAACCGGGGATACCTCGAGGAGTAGATTTGCGAGGGTCTCGCCGAGTTCTAGGAACGATGGTGCACGAACAACACAATTTAGACAGGTTCGGGCCGCGAATAGCGTAATACCCTACGTCCTGTATGGTTGATTGTATTTCGTATATCTGATGTCGTGTGTCCAACTAGGGACCCCTGCCCTCCTTTATATATCCCAGGGGGCAAGGTTACATGGTAAGTTCCCTAGTCGGTTACAATTGGAAGTCCTAGTCCTAGTAGGAATACACGAGTAGTCGTCCGAGTAGTTCTACTAGGACTCGGTCTTCTATCTTGAGTAGTTTAATTCCTTAGATAAGTGGCCTAGGGATCCTGGTCCCACATTCAGGAATCACCTTGAATAGCAGACATCGAACAATAATTTTCAAACGTGGGGAGGTCATTAGAAAATTAGGGTGCATATGACTAACGAAAGAAATGACCTAACACTCAAGCTTGCGATGCGATATGAGTGTTCTAATAAATAACCAAAGAACAAGCTAGGGCTCGAACATGAGCACGCTATCATAATCTTTTACATTGTTCAGCCTCCACCGTACACACTCGATACCAATCTTTCGATTCAAGCTGTGCTCTCGTCAATATTGTTCAGCTGTGTGATTACTGTCGTGCATACTAACATTATGTTCTTTTACGATCCAAGGTCCAACCATCAATCTACCATTGTTATAAAGTGATGATACATAGTGGGCATAGCAGCGAAGGTCATGTTGATACCTCAAGACCCACTGTATATTTCTGAACGTTTCCTTGGATCCAGACCTGTAGTTGGCCCTCATGAACAATTCCAAAGCACACCTCATTCTCTGATGTTCCTAGATAAGTTTTTGCATTCCTAATGTTTTTTGGAGTATTAATCACTTGTTACTTATCACTTGACAATGATACCTGCAAATGAACATGTCCGTATAAATAACAGATAACATGTCCACCTATGATTGAAGTCAGTTAAATAATTAAAACAAGTTAAATATACACAATAATGCAGATGGACAGAAAATATTTACTAAAACTCTGCCAGCCAAGTGGATGACGCATGGTAAACAAGAGACATTGCTTAAATCAATAGTACATTAATTTATATATCTATACTATAAGGATCCTAGAGAATTGAAAACGTTTTCTACCAAAAAAAATCCACCCCCACCCTCTCACAGAGGCCCCATCTGTCAGATTTTTTTGGGTGGGGACGTGGGAAATCTATACTATAAGGATCCTAGAGAATTGAAAACGTTTTCTACCAAAAAATCTACCCACACCCTCTCACAGAGGCCCATCTGTTAGATTTTTTTGGGTGGGGGACGTGGGAAAGGTGGGAAAAACTTGATGTTCCAGGCGCTTTTAGTTCATTCTCCGCAAAACTTTTTTTCACCCAACGTCCCGAGCGTACCCACCTCCGGCCAGGTGGGCCCCTAACTCCCCACGTGCACACAATTACCCCGTATTGCTAATAGACAAAAGATTGAAGAGTTTTTCTTCATATAAATAAAGACCAACTAACTCGAAAAATAATGTGCCTCTAAATTTGAGAATAACTAAAGCTCTATATACACACGTGCGTGCGCACGTGCCGCGTCTGCTAGTATCAATATATCATCCATATTAATTGACCTCCATTTCTTTTTTATAGGCTTACGGATTTAAATGGGGATTTTTTTTCAATTTTGACTATCAATTATTTGTCAAATTGTACATATTCTTAGCAGTAGCTGGTGATAATAAATATTATAAAAGAAATTGATTTTCAATAAAAAATAAAAGTATAACTGGTCTAAATATATTAATCTAAAACTTGTGAGACTATTACTCTAAGCATTAAAGTTTTCTAACGTGTACTTTGCGTATTACTAGGCTTCCAATCTTGTTCGATGTGTAGTGCTTGGATGCATCAACGTTGGTGTGTACTCTCTCCCTCTCCATATTCCATACAATTCTAGTTTTTTCCAGAAAGATTAGTATTTTTGTAAAAGATCATGCTACTCTTATAACAGTTTTAATCCCATTAATTTAGGGACGAAGAACTAGGCCTGCTAATGGGTCAAAACCCGCTCCCAAACCCACCCCGCCCCATTGCTAGCTAGTTGTATGTGCCAACCCAACCCAACCCAAAAATCTAACTAGTGAACCCGCCCCGCCCCAACCCATTAGATACATTTGCACCCTAAGGTCAACGCCCATGGAATACGCATGGGTCTTAGTTTGGGGTCTTACTCTTGAAGTGGGGCCCACATATTAGATCTATCACCATACTTTGCAGAAAGTTGATGATTATGATCTTGAGCATTGCCAACAAATTTCAGTCAATTTGGATAAAATTTTATAGTGTGAACGTGCGGTTTTAGTTTTAGGATCCGACTCTGAGCGTGGGCCCCACCTCTAGGTCTAGTCACGCTACTTTGTACAAAGTTGCTGCTTATCATACCGAGTCATCTCCAAAAATTTTAGTCAATTTTACTAAAATTTTATAGTGTGAACGCGAGATTTTAATTTTAGGGTCCGACTCCTCACGTGGTGCTGCTGCCATATTCTTCAGCTGGCGAGCTGGTGTTCCTTCGGCCGGTGAGGATCTCGAGGACGATCACCCCGAAGCTGAACATGTCCGATTTGGTCGAGACGTGCCCGAAGTACGCGTACTCTGGCGACATGTACCAGGGTCCGACTCCTGACGTGGGGCCCACGTCTAGATCTAGTTACGCTACTTTGCACAAAGTTGCTGCTTATCATACCGAGTCATCTCCAAAAATTTCAGTCAATTTTACTAAAATTTTATAGTGTGAACGCGAGATTTTAATTTTAGGGTCCGACTCTTGACGTGGGGCCCACGTCTAGATCTAGTCACGCTACTTTACACAAAGTATCTGCTTATCATACCGAGTCATCTCCAAAAGTTTCAGTCAATTTTGCTAAAATTTTATAGTGTAAACGCGAGGTTTAATTTTAAGGTCCGAGACGTGGGACCCAAACATGTAAGATACGACCCATTTTAACCCATTCCAACCCACACCGACCCTCATTTACACTAGACCCACCCCGCCCCACTCATTGATACAACCCATTTTAACCCATCCAAACACAACCCATATCAAAACCCAACCCATAAAACCCGCTGGGACCCGACCCATTAGCAGGCCTACGAAGAACCAACAGGCTTGGCCTCCCGAACGAAGGACCTGACCTCCCATTGCCCAGTGCTTGACGAAATGACGAGAATACATCAGCTGCCGTGGTGAGGGTGGCCATTCCATCCGTCGATCTGGGTCATCGCCTCATTGGTTGCTTTCTTGTCCTCATCCTCGGTGCAGGTGCCGGTGACTCCGATTCCAGTCCCCGCTCTTTAGTTGGTAGAGCATCAATGAACAGCTAACCGACAATGATGTTGATTTCCAAAAAAAAAACCCTCCGTGACCCGCTCACCAATCGCTATAATGCCGCAACGTGCATACTTGCTCACTTGCCATGAGGCCACCGTGCTCTGCTCACCGACTCGACCGCTGGAAGGACACCGTGCCTCACCGGTGGGCTGCCACACCCTGTCCTGCATGCCTCCACCACACCTTGCCTCATTGCCGCTCCTCACCACGTCGCCTCAGACATGCTTTTCACCACGGCTCCAGACTTCCCGCGCTATCGCTGCACGTCGCCCCACCGCTACTCCTCACTTGCATGCGTCGAGCAGTGCTCTGCAATTGAGGGGTGAGCTGAGGGGGAGGGAGGGGCAGCCATATATGGAGAGGGAGATGGATTGGGAGAGAGGAGGGGCTGGGGAAGAGAGAGGAGAGGACTTAGAGAGGAGAGGATAAGAGAGAAGGAGAACAGAGATAAGATGGATATGCAGAGGAGAATGCCCATGCGTGTTTGGATTACCAAATCCGTTGAGTTGCAAATTTTTGGTCCGAGACCAAGATTTCACCACCGACGCGTTACTTTATCAGCCGTTTATGGATTATATTTTCACTGGTTCTAATTTTACTGCCGGATTATGTGGCAACACGACAATAATATCTCGTCACTACCACAGGTTTGAAAAAAATCTGGCAGTGATATAGGTGGAGTCAATAGCTAGTTCTGTGGTAATGTGAGTTGTTGGATCCATGGTCAACCACCATAAATCAAGGGTCACCTAGCCATTCAACCTTGTTGAATCTCCTATATATGTTCTTCCCCCAACTTTGAGTATAAGGGCATCTAAAGCAGCCGTTAAAAAAACTTTAGTCAATAAGCGATTATTTGTATCATACAATAGTAACACTTTTAAGATTACTGAGGGAGTTTTTTTTAACATATATCAAGTACATTAACCTAATACATTCTATTTTCTCAGGCCTAGTTGGTTTGGACTTCTATGAGCTTGGTAGTTGTTGCTATTATTTGGAGAGAAGAAAAACAAGGAGAAGAGATATAGTGACATCACTAGGGGCAGTGCCATGTCCAAATACATAGAGCTTGCCCAAGCTTTGCCGTCGGGCGGTTTAGCACACTATTCTCATATATGCCCTTTAAAAAAGGCAATAGATAACAGAGTGAGAGAGAGAGAAGGAGAGAGAGGGAGGGAGAGGGAGAGAGGGAGGGAGAGGGAGAGAGGGAGGGAGGGAGAGGGAGAGAGAGAGAGAGAGAGATGTGATAGAGATTTTGTTTCACTCGGTCCCCGAGTGAAAGGAGGGGACAACGGGATTTTGGCTTTTGCCATAGGGCGGTTCAAGGCACCATTGTCATATCTAAGGGTATATAAAATGAGAGAGAAGATTGGGATCCTGTTTTATTTGGTTCCTGTGTGAAAAGGGGAGGAACGATGATAGTGACTAGGACAGCGCATGAGTGCATGGAGCGACAGGGGTTGGCGTAGGACAAATGGACGGAAAAAAATGACAATATGCGAAGGAAACTATCTTATTGGGCAGTAGGAATTCCTACTATTTTCGTGGAGTTTAGGTCAAATATTAGGATGAAACAAAGAATATTAAGTGATCGCAAAAACAAAGAATATTAAGGAACGAGAGAAGTATTGAGGATTGTTGGAGCATATGGGGTCCTCTTCATGGCTAAACACATGCAAGAAGGAGAAAGCTTCCTACTACACTCGCTTTCTAGTCTTTAGACTAGAGTAAAGTAGTTGGGAGTTAGAGTTGAATCGAGAGCTGAGTATGCAAGTAGTATTATCTATCTACATTTACTTCTAATACTTTATTCAATTAGCGAATTATTTATCTTGGATCATTCCTATCCAAGAAGGTTAGTGTCTTTTTCTTAGCAAAATACCAGTATAGACCCAAACGCTTATACGCACGCACACTCATCCCTATGCATACTCATCACGGATTGACGAAGTCATCACAGACGCCTCGTTGTTGACAGCTACGTCACCTACCACTGTAAGGATAGCGTTGATGGCCGGGCCAATATAGGCATGTACACCCAATAATTTTTGCAGTAAACTAATAGCAATTAGTATGTATAATACATGTGCACTCCTACTGGTTAGATAAATAAATCTCCTTAAGCTAAAGCTCGGAATAGCCCAATTAATCCCAATTTCAAAATCCTGCATCTGCCACTGGACCTTATTGGCCCAATTTGTTATAACTTCCGCTCTTATTTTTCTAGACATAAAAATCTTATTAATGTCATATATTATCTTGTCCTATCCTATCATTTACTCCTGCTCCAGAGGGCCTTGGCACATGCACCTTTTTAAAAATGGAAACACATTTGAACAAAATACAAATACCCCTAATAAATCATCTGATTTTGATTTCCTCCAAAAGTTTTGTTCCAAATATACCTACATAATACTCATATAATTTTGCCACCATCCCTACATTATGTAATATTCTTATCTAAACTCGTTATTTTTTTGCACCACTGTTGGATGATAGGTAGTAATTTTATGCTTAGTAGTCTGTTGTGCTTGTTCGACCCATTGTTCACATTGTTATTACCATCCCTCGTTTTCTTTCTATCTATGCATCTGATATGCATCTTTAAACATTTCGTAGCCAAATGTGTGAGGCTTATACAAGGACAAACTACGATATAATTACACATTTTTGACGACAAACATGTTTGGTACAAAATCATCTGAGAGGCAGACAAAGAAATGAAAAAGCAATTCAAATATAACTATGTAAGGATATGATCGATTGGAAATCTACCGACATATGGTACCGTACATTACTATAGTAACATAAAAAGATTGACAAAACCACTTATGAAAATTCGTGAATAACCAATGAACAAGCCATGTCTCGAACCTACAAGAGGACACCACCATGATTTGCTCCATTATTCGGGTTCCTTCATTGTTCCTAACTTCATACAAATACTAACATTCAAGAGCTCTGTCCATATTGTCTTCTTTAAGCTCCCCGATCATGCATGGAGTGTATACAAATGACCCCTCTATGTCATTTGTATAGTTCTGGTAGTAACAATTTGGGCGTGAGTTGCCTAGAAATTGAGCCTTTGGTGTGTTCATATGATAGGCGACTACCCAAAAGAATGGTCCAGCCAAAAAGACAACCTTCTTGTATGGATGGAATCCAAGAATGTCGATGAACTCTTTCAAACAGTTTTGCTCACCTCCAACATTTACTCAGGTAATAATATCATCGTTGTCAGAGTCCCACTGATCAGAACCATCTCCTGGTAGTGTTTCTGCGGTGTCAACACTGTGGTAAGAGCTTACATTCTCTTCTTGTACTGTCCAAGGTGTGACCAATCTACCATTGTTTAGATGACGGGCATATAGGCGAAGGTCGTACCTCAAGACCCACTCCATCTCTCCATAGGATTCCTTAGGTTCCAAACCTGCAGTTGGCCCCCACGAACTATTCCAAAGCACAGCTCCCCCTCTGATTTCCCTATATACGGTTCTTCACATTAATGGGTGCTTTAATCACTTGGTACTTATTACCTGACAATGATAACCTGTAAATGGACATTTATGTTTAAAAGAACAGATAACATATGTCCATCTACAATAAGAATTTCACTGCAGGTCCATGAACTTTTCTCAAGATCTCATCTAGGTCCGCAAACTAAAAAACGGTCATCTAGGTCCATCAACTTTTCTAAGTGGTTATCTAGGTCCATGAACTTTTAAAGAGATGTCGCCTTTTAAAGAGTTCGACGAGCCTGACCTTGACGACCGCTCTTTAAAAGTTCATGGACCTAGATGACCACTTTTAAAAGTTCATGGACCCAGATGACCGCTTATTTAGTTTACGGACCTAGATGAGATCTCGGAAAAAATTTATGGACCTAGATGACCGTTTTTTAGTTTGTGGACCTAGATGAGATCTCGAAAAAAGTTCATGGACCTACAGTGAAATTCACTCTTGTAATTTATAACTCTGGTACCCAGGTGGATGATGCATGGTACGGTGACAAAAATAAAAACATATAAAACATTATAAGAGATGTGGCTTCATTTACTAAATAAGTAAGAAATTAGTACATGGATTTGATGATGTGGTGATGAAGTCATGAGAGTATGAATTCCTCAGCCACAACGATTCAAACCCAGTTTGCATGAATACACACAGACTTCTTCAGTGGTGTTATTTGTACTTGTAATGCTCACACAACAAAATAATGAAGTAAAATGAGTGAGCTAGCCAGTAGAGGGAGCCATGCTAGTTTTATAAGAATTTTAGATTCTTAGAAACGTGAGTCACAGCCACATTGTAACAAGCTTCTATGTCATGCGCGCATGTGGTAATAATTAAGGTCACGCATACAGTACCTCATAACGAAATTAGACCCGTGACCATACACATAAAGCCCTCCGTTTAGGTAGACGGCGCAATGCTTTCTTCTTCCCCGCATGTCCTCGACCCTGCCAACCGACTCGCCTTCCCGGACCAAGGACCTGCCCTCCCATTGCCCAGTCCTCGACGACAACACATCCAGCTGCAACGGTGACGGCGGCCATTCCATCAAGCGGCAATGGTCGTCAGCTTCGTCCTTGGGCGCCTCGGGCACGTCGGGGATCAAGACGACCTCGTAGTGCGGAGACACGGCCGGATCAAACGCGAGATAATAGGTACTTCCACGTAACCTCTCCGGGTGCGGAGGATGCAGTGTCCATCGCTGCATCGCGGGGTTGCAGACGCAGAGGTGGACCTTCCACTCGACCTCGATCTCGCAGACGACGAGGCCGTCGCAGTGGTCCGTCACCACCCACCAGTCATCCGTGTCATTAGGCAAGAAGCTGAACATGTCAGCGACTTTAGGGCTCCTCGCTGGTGACGACGACGACGCCGAGGAGGAACAAGGGCGGGCGAACAGGTGCGGGCGGTGGTGATCGACGTAGTTGAGGAAGATGCCGCGGACCGAGCGCGGGAGGAGATGCGGGAGCAGCAGCCAGCGGTCGTCGACGATGCCGCGCCACGCCTTGCAGACGCACCGCGCCGCGGCGAGGCTCCGCGCCGGCAAGCGGCGGAGGGCGTCCGCGAGCGCGTCGTCCGGTATCGCCGCGAGTTCCGTCTCCATTGATATGATGGACGCTGCGGCCGTGCGCGCGGTGCGATCGACGGTGGCGGCGGCGGCGTGTGTGCTTTAATTTGCAATCGATAGGATGCGCATTGCCTGGAGTTATACACCGTGACGGTGTTCACTTCCCTTCAAATTTAAAACTTCCTCCAAACTTTCTCTCTATAAATTTCACTATTCACTATCACATCAAATCTCTCTCCTCATGTATGGAGCATTAAATATAGGTAAATAAAAAAACAAAATAAATGGTTTTGATGTACACGAGACGAATCTTTTGAGTCTAGTTAGGTCATAGTAGGACAATATTTACCACAAACAAACGAAAAATACTACAGTACGCTAAAGCGTTCGATGTGACATTTTCACCCAAATTTACATTCTCTTTTCAGTGAAGTGAACACCGCCCAGGCAAATTGATGGCCACGTACTTGTGGCACGTTGGATCGGTCGTGTACGTCCGGAACTCTGTCTACAGTACTTCCCTTCGCACGGCGGCTCGTATCCCATCCCGGTACGAGAATCGAGAACGACAGCTGAACACCCACGGGAGAATGGGCCAGATTTCCTGACCGGTGCCTTTGAGCTTTTGTAGACCCACGATCCACTACAGGAAACTAAGAGGAAAAAGTCCATTTTCCCTCCCTGAACTATCTGCCGAATCCGCGATTCCTCTCTGAACTCGAAAACCGTCTGCCTGACACCCTGAACTCCCGAAACAGGACACATTCCCCCCTCTGGCCGATTCCACCTGGTTTTCGCCAACGGGTCCCACTTGTCAGCGTCTGGACCACTCCATCTCTTCGTTTACACGAGCAGGGGAGCTGGGTGCTTGGGCATGGAGCCTGCGCAGCGGGGCGCGGGCGATGGGCGGCGTGCGGGCGGCGCGGCCAAGCGCGGAGCGGCGCGGCAAAGCGCAGGACGGCGACGGCGTGACCACGCGAGCGTGCGCGCGCGGGCGCGGCGAGGCGGAGCGGCGTCGACCACGGAGGGGCCGGAGCGGCAGCGGGGAGAGGCGCATGGTGTGGTCCCGGGAGTGGCGAGCTTGCCGGGGGTGGCTGGCGACGAGGAGGAGCAATGACGATGGCTCTCCACGAGCTCCAGCGGCGGTTGACGGCGACAAACGGTGGCGGCACTACACAAGGTAAGAGAGCGAGCGGTGAGCATAGGAGATGGCGGAGGAGGTGCGGGAACGCACGAGGGTGAGGTCGGTCGACAGCGGCGGTCACCGGAGAAGGGAGAACGATGGTGGTGGCGGAGCTTTGGCGACGGCGGCCATGGGAGGAAGAAAACGAGGGTGGAATCGGCCGGAGGGGGAACATGTCCGGTTTCGGGAGTTCAGGGTGCCACGCGGACGGTTTTCGAGTTCAGGGAGGAATCGTGGATTCGGCCGATAGTTCAGGGAGAGGAAATGGGCTTTTTCCAAACCAAGAGGGCAAGAGGCACCGGAGGGTTTAGCCGTGTTGGGCCAGTGTGGGTGTGCTTGGCCCAAAGGAAAGTGGCCTGCGAGAGAAAAGGGAGGAGGGAGGCAGCGGGTTGGGTCGGGTTTTATATTTCCAACCCTTTTTCGATTTTGGGATTAATTTCTAATCTAAAATCAACTCCAGAGAAAATCAACGGATTACTTTTGAACTTTAAAAAATACTCTAAAACTTATGCAAAACTTTAGGAATATTTCCTAGGGCACTAGGACAAGGCGAACCTATAAAAACATCTATGGTACAAGATAGAGAACCTGTCACGGTTTCTCGAGTGTTTGAACTTTCTTTGGAGTTGCTTCTGTTTTTGGAGAGTAACAGCAGAATCTAGGATCTGTCCCAAACGGACTAGGACATCACCGGAGTGTGTGTATATAACGAAGAACTAGTCTAAGAACCAGAGGCGAAGCTAACTTCAAAAGGAAGGTGGTGCACAATTCAGGCAGCATAGGAAATTTCATTCAGCTATATAGCAAAAATTAGTCAAATTACTAATAAAATTTTGATTTACCCTGGTGCATGTGCACCATGGTAACATAAGGTGGCGTCGCACCTGCTAAGAACCAAGCAATAGTTGCATCAAAACAAGCCGCAAAATCCAGAAAAGAAAAACAAGTTTCACAGGTGAGAAAGGGATCTGGTAAAAGAAATATCAAGCATGTT
Organism: Echinochloa crus-galli; assembly: GCA_900205405.1. NCBI lineage: Eukaryota > Viridiplantae > Streptophyta > Magnoliopsida > Poales > Poaceae > Echinochloa > Echinochloa crus-galli. The sequence continues at coordinate 352,617 of OAMR01000183.1, read as the reverse complement.
TATTAATCAGCTCATCCAGCTGCACTGATGCGGGCATGGACGCACCACGACGAATTTCCCAGCACTTAATGGAATGTGACGCTACAAGCATCAGCATGTTTTCCTCACAGGTGAGGGCACAAAAGCAACACATTAATTTTTTGTCCCAATTCAATAAACATCTTTTTGCAAAAAAAAAACATAGACGTCTGTTTATCCCCCTAGCTTCCCGGGACCTGGAGGCAATAGTACTTCAAGTCAAATGTGGAGGCTTTGCCCATGTGCTTTCTTCTGGTTCAGACCATGCGTGGGTCTGGGGCACAGGGGCAGACAAATAAGAGCCATTCGAACTCTGAATTTATTATCTCGACGGCACTCAAAGATACTGAATAATTGGGTTCTGCAATTTTCATATAAGCTTCTGCATGACTTTGTACTTATATCTTTTGCTTCTGCATAGTACTCATCAATAACATCACTTGAAGTTTTCATCTGACCATTATTGTCTTCTTGAAGCGCCCCGATCATGCAAGGAGTGTAAACAAATGACTCGTATATGCCATTTGAATAGTTGAAGCAGTAACAGTCTGGGCGTGAATAGCCTAGATATTGAGCCTTTGATATGTTCATATGATATGCCACTACCCTGAATGGTTCAGCCAAATAGACAATCTTCTTGTATGGATGGAACCCAAGAATAACGTCGATAAAGTTGTCCCTATAGTTTTCCTCACCCACAACATTCACATTCACTGAAACCATATCATCATTGTCAGAGTCCCACTCAAAACCATCTTCTGATAGAGTTTCAGCTGTTGAATCATCACTGTTGTGCGAGCTAGCATTCTGTTCTTCTTCTACAGTCCAAGGTCCAGCCGTTACCATACCATTGTTATACCTATAGAGTGAGATTACTTGATGGGCATAGCCGCTAAGGTCATCTTGATATCTCAAAACCCACTCCATCTCTCCGCATGATTCCTTGAGGATCCAAACCTCTAGTTGGCCCTTATCAACAAATCCAAAGCACACCTCGTTCTCTGATCTTCCAAGATATGATTTTTCTTTCGCAATGTTTTTGGGTGTATTAATCACGCGGTACTTATCACTTGACAATGATAACCTGTAAATGAACATTCATGTGTCTACCTTTTATAACTCTCCCACCCAGGTGGATGATATGATGCATGCTGATAAAAACATAACAAGAGATGGGGCTTAATGTATAATTTAGAGTAAAATGCGCTACCGGTCTCTAAACTTCTTATGCAGTGTTATTTAGATTCCCAAACTCTCAAAATGCATTTTTAGATCCCCGAACTTGTCTAGTGTGTCATCTATATTCTCAATCTTTCAAAACTTATTTTCAAGTCCTCGAACTTGCCACAATGTGTCATTCGGGTCCCCAAACTCTCAGAACGCGGCGAAAAAAAGAGATATAGTGTGACCGCGAAGACGATAGAGTTCATGGACCAGATAATACATTGATACAAGTTTAAAGACCGTCCATCCATTTTACTCTATAATTTACTAGCATATATAGATTAACGAATTAATAATAATATTCATCCAACACGCTATGCACTAAATAACTTTACATAATAACGTAAATAAAATCAAGTACTATGTCGCCACTGTACTGAACTAACTGGCCAATTGTTCCTATGGGGAAAAAAGTTAAATTGGAAGTGTAATACATATTCGAGGCGGGAAAGGGTGGGGGTGCATACCTCATAATGAAATACTCTCGACAATGCACGTAAAGCACTCCGTTTTGGTACACAGAGCGACACCGGCGCATCATACCCCAAACAGACCGCATCTCTTCGACAGTTCCAACAGGTTCGCCTTCCCGGATGAATGACCTGGCCTCCCATTGCCCAGTCCTCGACGAAAACACAACCAGTTGCCATTGTGACGGTGGCCATTCCATCAAGCGATATGGGTCATCAGGTTCCTTCTCCTCGTCCTCGTCCTTCTTCTTCACCTTCCAGTGGTCCGGACGCAACGGCTTCTCCGGCACGGCTGGGATCAAGACCACCTCGTAGTGTGGAGACACGGCCGGATCAAACATGAGATGCGCACCAGCGTAGCCGCGAAGGCCCTCCCGCGGGGGCAGCAATGTCCACCGCTTCGTCGCGGGGTTGCAGACGCAGAGGTGGCTCTCCCTCTTGACGTCGCAGACGAGGAGGCCGTCGCAGTGGTCCATCACCGTCCACCAGCCGTCGTTGGGCAAGAAGCTGAGCGTGGTGTCGATTTCAGGGCTTGCCGTAGACGAGGACGGGCGGGAGAACAGATGCGGACGGTGGTGGTCGATGTAGTTGATGAAGATGCCGCGGACCGAGTGCGGAAGGAGATGCGGGAGCAGCAGCCCGCGGTCGTCGACGATGCCGCGCCACGCCTTGCAGACGCACCGTGCCGCGGCGAGGCTCTGCGCCGGCAAGCGGCAGAGGGCGTCGGCGAGCGCGTCGTCCGGGATCGCCACGAGTTCAGTCTCCATGGATGGGGGTGATGCGATCGGGGGCGAGCCCCGCGATTTAGTTTTGGCGGCGGCGGCCCCTGTACCTGCGCGTGCTTATATAATTGATTGTTTTCATTCGACCGACCGGGTGCGCATTGCCTGGAGATTATCAGTGGCAAATTCTTACCCATTTGTAACCATCTTCCATTTCGCACGGCCCATAAGGCCCATCCAATCCAATCTACTATATATAGATACACCCCACAAAAGTCATTAATTATATTTCTCTCAGCATGCAAGTTATCCACGTTAAATAGAAACCCGTTATACCAGACGTCACGTCATCATCCATCAGAACCATCTATTTATGCCTTCCACCGATTTTTTATTACTAATAGCATTTATGCATGCACTCTATTAGTATTTGCGAGTAATGCTACAAAATTTCACAATAGAAATACGTGGATAATCAATCATTTAAGAACCGTACTCTCTCAACAAAATGAACATGGCTTTATGCATAATGTTATATTTCGTTTGCAAAAAAATGTTGTCATGCAATGATTTTAGTGTTTCTACTATCAAATTTCAATCATATATAATACCGTTTACAAAAGAATATTTCCATGCAATCACATTAGTGTTTCTACTTCTTAATTTCACCTTAAAATTTTGTTTGAGAAATTTCTACAATATCGGGTGGGTATCACCTAGTCTAGAATGATCTTGAGGTCTCAGAAAAATGTTGAAGATAGTGGTTGCAAATTCATTTTTAAAAATTATGGCATTTGGTCTTGGTGACTAAACTTGGATAGGCTAATCAAGATGAGCTTATCAACATTAATTGGCAATTATCTTCCTCCCTTTTATTACAAATATAATGCCTACAATATGGCCCTTTGTCTATTATATGAGTAAAGATATTTATTTTAAATATGAAGAGATATTATTAAATGATCTTTTTATGAATTTCCACCATTATATTTCAATTTATATGATTATCTATTTTTATGGTCCATGCAAAATATGCCAACTTTAGACAAACCTAAAATGGTATATATTTAGGAGTGAAGGTAGTATCAAGTATATTTAGTTACATCAATTTGTATACCCAATGTGTCGATACGAATATTTTTTTCTTATCACATACATGACAAATGCCCTATTAAACTTAATGCATTTAGTAGTAAATAAAATATTACCTACCACGCTACAAAATGCAGGCCATCACGTATACTCGCATATCTCCGATATATAGAGTGACTAGGCCGGCATATCTTAAAATTGACGAAGTTAGCATAAATCGTTTCATTGTCAATACACACATCGACTATTGCTCAAACAATACCATTATTAATTTTTAGAATAATTCTAAAAAAATCCTAGCACATGTGCCCAGTTAATAAGTCGAAGTTGAACGGATAGATTCCACCACATGAAACATAACCAGCTGAGTTATACTCAGTTCACCACTCCTATTTACTTTATATTGACCCTTTGATTTTAGACATGAGGTGAGAGATTTGAATATTCTCACTCCATGTAGCATGGTGCTAAATTATAATGAAATTAGTTAGAAATTTGTATATTGTATATAACCTATATAATTGGTACCCACTAACAAGCATGGTTGGATTTCTCTCAACATGCAACCATTCCACGTCATCATCCACTATGCGCCATGTCACTATCCACTATAAGCCATGTCATCGTCCACTAGACCATCTATTTATTCTTCAACCGATTTTCTGTGACCACATTTTTGTGTGTAGCAATTACAAATTATAGGAGTAGAAATTATATGTATGATCAGTCATACTTCCATGTATAATCTTTACTAAAGAACGTTGCAATGCAATCACTTTGATGTTTATACTTTCATATTTCACTTTAAAATTTTGTTTAACAAATTCCCGCAGCAACGCGCGGGGTATCACCTAGTATTGTATATATTTTGTACCTTTGTAGGGTGCAAAAGAACACATTTCCAATGAACAAAATAATAAACTAGGATGTATCAATGGGTCATATAGCCACTGTCCAGGGAGAGCCAAATAGGCAAAAATATATAGTAAAAATATAATTGAGTAAAGAATATAAACATATTCCGCTGGGATCACCATCAATCGTAACTCAAGTCTCCTAACAATAAAGATGACTACCAATGGGATGAGATGATGATGGAGGATGACCATATCAACAAGCAATGATTGAGTGAAGAATATAAACATATTCCGCTGATCTTTTAGGGTTTAATTGAGACCTTGCGCTTATCTTTTATGGTTTAATTGAGACCTTGCTAAGGAATGAGGACTCTCTTATATATTTTTCTGGTATATATTTTTCCCGCGGTCTAAAGTATTTTTTTTCTTTTTTTGACATGTGCGTCCTTTAGTACCGGTCAACACATCCGGTATAATTAGGTAAGTGTGGTAACTGGTGGTGAGCTACAAACTATATAGGGACGTACTTCTATATCTTAAGGCATCGAACCAAAATTGATCTGCAAATTAAAGGCTTGTGACGAAGAACCGGCCAAACTTCCACTAACAAAACGAGCCAAAGGTTCGACCAGAACTTAAAACATGTTTCAGGGGCGTGAAGGGGATCGTCATCAGGAAAGGAATCAAGGAACAAACAATGAAAACGTGTTAGCTAGCTCAGCCTCCACTGACACGACGCTGAATGGAGTGCGACGCTACAATGTTTGGCAGGCGTGCAGGGCGCATTTCGCGTGTCCCATCTGCCGCTCTTTATCCCGTCTTCATGACCACAGTACATATGACTGAGAACAGGCCGATAGCGGCAAGTGAAATGTGGAGGTTGATGTCCAATTGTCCATGGGCAGCTTTGGCATGGGCCTCTTGGCTGGTTTCCTCGTGAAATCGACAGGTCGTGCGAGTGGGCCAGGGGCAGGAGGACAAATGAGCGGCAGTGATCGCCGACTTCTCTGCGCTAATTTTCGTGTTATGATTAGGACTTCCCTTTGCTGATTAGGACTTCATTATTTTTATTTGTCCTTGCATCAATTGTGGCAGGGGCAACGAGCCTGTGAAGCTCCTCCTGTGGCCTGTGGGGCAGAGCGCTGTACTAAACTGTCCGGCGGGAGGGTACGGCGATGATGACGAAAGCAGTGACATCATATCTGCCCGTCCACTCATCCAGAAGCCAGTCGATGACGAAAGCAACTTGACTCGCTGACGCATTGTGCCACAGCAGCTAGCTAGCGCTAGCGCTATAGCTGGTGTATTACCGACGAGCGAGCGATGGGAGTGTCTAGATTAAGATAAAAAAAAATGGTCCGGCGCCACAAACTAACAATAACCGCCCAGATTAAAATAAAATCAGGTCAGCTGATGTACATGTACGGCGTCGCCATCAGGCCGCGTACGTACGTCCGGCGCGGAACTTATTCAATTCCAATCACCCGCAGCTACTCCTATTACGTTTGACCTTCTAGATGTCGCATCAGGAGGGATCGATCAGAGAATACCCCGACCCCGTCGTGTCAAATGAAATTAAATCGCAGGGTTTGACCTCCGTATCGCCAAACCACACGCAGTCACGGACGGCATGCGACAGGGACGACGACGTGCGCCTTGCTGTGCAAGCAATGCAGGAAGGCCGAGAGAAAGAGTCCAGAGTGATATGCTTTGCCGCCAAGTTGTTATACGAGAGCTTGACTAGTACGAGTACCATACTTTACCTGTCATCAGCTGGAACAGCTAGCAGCGAAGCGAGAGAAAAAATATTAGGCACTCGTCCGCACGGCGGCGCGGACGTACGGCCACATGTTTCACATGCCGAATAAGGCCGAAGTGCGTGGCGCGTAGCGAGCGTCCTAGGAAATCATCGCAGCTTTTCCGCGTGCCTTCACGATTCGCAGGACCGGATCGATACGCACAGCCACGAGCAGGCGTTTGTTGGATACTCAGACGCAGCGGCAGAACAGAAGACCCCAGGCAGCCATGCCAAAAACAAAAAACAAACAAAAGATCGGAAATACTCTGCCGAAATTTTCGAAAAAAAAATACTCGGCCGGCGGGGGCGTGGCGGGTCCGCTCCACCGTTTGTCGCGCGCGGTGCGCGGACGTACGTGCACGGGAGTGGCGTCACGGATTCACGGCTGCCTTGGACGGTAGCGAGGGGTGCGGCAGCGGCATCTAGGCGCGCGGCATCGGCCGATTCGTGGTGATTTCACGACAGGTGCGGTGTCCGCTGTCTCGACGTACGACGTACTGACGAAGCCGTCTGACGTCGGGGACTCGGGGGACGGCGACGGGACCCACGTGGATGGAGACGGATCCAGCCGAGAGAGGAGATGATATGCTCTCCGTTCCGAGTTGGTACAGGCGGTGGTCGGCGAAAACGGCGTATGTATGTTGGAAAAAGTTCAGAAGAGTACAGAGATGTCGCTGCTGGTACGTACGATAGACACGTCCCACTCAACCCGCAGGCTCTGCTAGCGCTCTGTTGTTAAATTGCTGCGTAGGAGTACGTATAGACAGCAAATCCGGAATGATATGGTACGTAGAGAACTGCTATTCTGCTAACTGGCATCGACAGATCATGATAAGCAAGAGCAGCAAGTAGGAATTGATGGCCCCGGGAGGGCAACAAATCCTGGCGTGCACGCACTGTTGGGCGGACGTCCGTGCAGAGGTTTGCCACATTCTCCGAATCCGTGGCAGAGAACAATCAATCGCCCGCGCGCGCAGGGATGCCGAACCGGTCGGAGTGGAGCCGCCGCACGCACTCGATGACGCACGCACGCACACGCGCAGGTAGGTCGTGGGACAAAGAGAGCGAGACGAAGTCACGAAGGCAATGGCAATGGCGCAACGCAACGCTACCACCACCTCCACGGCACCACCCGGCACCCTGCTGGGGGGAAGGAATAGTTGGTGACCTCGGGAGGGGACGAAGATATATATTCGATCGGATTCCATTCAAGGGCATCACGCCAGTGCCACTGCCGCGCTACTTGCCTGCTCTGGTTAAGGATCGGAGCAGGTGACTGGCTGCATTTTGTATCGTTCGTCACACCACACCATGTTTAAGGGCCGGAGGCACGAAACCGGGTGGTTAGAGGATTTCTTCAGCATTTCAGCTCCAACCATCTTGCCATTTGCATCGACGGCCGGTGCGCACGGCAATTGCAATGTAGTGCGTGCGAGGTGTGGTAGCGAGTAGGGGTGCAGCATGATGCCGGACACGAACAACCGCGTGCCGATGGGCAGAGCCAGCCAATTACTGCGTGAACATGCTACTCCACCAGAGCCTCTGGTCCAGAGGGCAGGGGCAGCAGCAATGCGCACCCGCATGTGTGGTTGCCGTAAATTCGAGAGCTCCGAAATGAAAGGCCAGTACTGTATTGAGAGCTGGTGCGCGCAATTCCCAGCGACTTGGACGGCAGGATTCGGTCCGTAGTAGTACCAGTACTCTACGGTTATTGAAGCCTCTGCCTCTGAATTCCAGATCGGAGACTCTGCGTGGCAATGGCCATTGCCTCGGTCTGGAACTTGAGTGCGTGGATCCGTCAGCCGCGTGGGTGGTTTGACAATGAAATGAACTTCACAGGAATCCAGCAAGAATGGTGGGCTTCTGGTAGAAACGGAAACAGGAAATTGCGGCAGTTTCAACTAACGGTTCCATGCTTCCACAAGAAGAAAAAGAATTGCAGTCGCTTCTGGAGAATCCAAAACCCGGTATGTGACCATTATATGCTTTAGGAAGAAGCATCGCTGTTAGGAAGGATAATCAGAATGGTTTTTCTAGGACAAGTACGATAACAAGCAAATATTCACAGCTATAATTTACATTTAATGAGCCAATTCCACTCATTATTCATAATGTACAGTACGAAGCAAAGTATATGCAAGAAAGAAACAAATAAGAAAAAGAGAAAGAAAAGCTATAGTCACTATAACCCATTGAATAGGAGCACCTATTTAATTTATGTACTCCACCGGCCACTGCGCCGCACTCACTCCTAATCCAATCCGCTAAATCCCATCATGTTCATACTATACAAATCCTTAAGAAAAAGGAAGTCAATAAACAACAAATACAACTGTTGGTACTGGTTGCTTTTTAATTCCCAAAAGAGAGAAAAGGAAATAAATTCAGAAAATAATAGCTCAGAAAAACACGGAGAAATCGCCATCCTTTGATGGATCCCTCCTCCCCTCGCCGCCGCCGCGGCCCCCGTTCGCCTCCTCCGGCGAAGCCTTCTCACCCTCACCCTCACCCTCGCCCTCAACCGCCTTTGCGGCCTCGGCGTCATTGGACGCGAACACCTCGCGCACGACCTTCTCGACGTCGAGCGCCTCTTCGCCGTCCTCGTCCTGCGGCGGGGTCGGGATGAACGGCGGGCGCGACACGTGGAGGATGCGCTCCCAGTCGACGCCCCGGAAGAAGGGGTGCGCCTTGACGCCGCGCGCGGCGATGCGCTTCTCGGGGTCCTTCTCGAGGAGGCGGGCGATGAGGTCGCGCAGCGGCGTCTGCTCACCGACGAGCTCCGGCTGCTTGGCGAGGACGCGGTAGAAGGTCTCCTTGCGGTTCTGCCCCCGGAACGGCGTGCGCCCGTAGAGCATCTCGTAGAGCACCACGCCCAGGCCCCACCAGTCCACGGCGAAGTCGTGGCCGCGCCCGGCGATGATCTCCGGCGCCACGTAGTCCTCCGTCCCCACGAACGAGTTCGACTTGGCGGGCGTCCGCGCGCCGGCCGAGGCCGCGGAGGACGCCGTGGTAGCCGTCGAGGACGAGGACGACGAGGAGGCCGTCCGCGAGGTGGACGGCGGCGACGGCGAGTCCGCAGCCGGCGCGGCAGGCTTCGCGGTGCCGCCGGTGCGGAATGGGAAGCACAGGGCGGCGCCCACCGGCTTCCTCGCTCTCCCCCGACCCGGGGACGGCGCGGCGACCGGAGACGCCGGTTTGGGACTGGCCGGCAGCGCGTCCGGCTCCTGCGGCGGCGCCGGGAGCCGCGTGGAGAGGTCGAAGTCGACGAGCATGATGTGGCCGCTGTCCTGGATGAGGACGTTCTCCGGCTTGAGGTCCCGGTACACGATGCCGAGGCTGTGCAGGTACTCGAGCGCCAGCACCAGCTCCGCCGCGTAGAACCTGCGATTCGATAACAATCCAATCGGGGCGAAAATCAGCGACCAAATTGTCAGGCAGCTCGTGCGCGGTGCTCGACGAGCGAAGAAGGACGGCGACGTACCGGATGACGGAGTCGGAGAACATCTTCTCGGTCTGGCGGCGCCGGAGCGAGTTGAGGTCGCCGCCGCCGCAGCGGTCGATGGCGAAGCCGACGACGGCGTCGGTGGCGAGGACGCCGCGGAGCGACGGGAGCAGCGGGTGGCGCAGCGCCTGGAGCACGTCCCGCTCGAACCAGATCCGGCGGTGGCCGTCCCCGCCGGCCCGACGCGATGCGACGCGACGGGTGGGCTAGGGGATCGGTTGGGGGCGGCGGATGCAGTGAGGGCGGTGGGGAGTGGGGTTGGTGCCTGCGCGCGGGCGGAGGGGGATAGGCCGGGAAGGGGATTTGATCGCGATTCGATTCGAGGATTCGATAGAGCAAGTTGAGAGACCGGGGTGGATTTATGCGGTGGGGGGCCTCGACTCGGCGTCCGGGGTTCCTTGGGGACGAAGCGCCGAGAGCCGAGCACGCACCTCCTCAGGCGATGGTTTCCTTTTTCTTTTTTTTCCGTTTCCGCGAAGCCGTGGGGAGTTTCGAAACGTCCGCGGGCAGGAATTTTGTCCGCGTTCGAGTCGCGGCGTGGCGTGGCGTATCGTATCGGCTCGTGTGCCGGGTTTTCTTCAAAAGGGGCACGAAATGAGGGGGAAAATCCGGGTCTGCATGGGACTGCGGCTCGCTCGGTACGGGGCATCGTCCTCGTGCTTGCTACGGGCTACGGCATGCGCCGCGCCGAGGTCTTCTCTCCTCGAAAAACTCTCTCTCCAAAATTCGCTATTCACCCATCACATCAAATCTCTCTCCTCATACATGAAGCACTAAATATAGGTAAATAAAAAACTAATTGCATAGTTTTGATGTACACGACGAGACGAATCTTTTGAGTTTAGTTAGGTCATAGTAGGACATTGTTTATCACAAACAAACGAAAAATGCTACAATAATTTTTTCACCACTTTTCATACTTTTCCAAGGAACTAAACACAGCCTTTTTCTTCGAGGGAAATTGTGTTGCTCTCGTATGGTTTCTAGAAGGTGGCAGGACGATTTGCATTTTCTTTGGGGCGAAAAGAGGGTGCAGAGTACAATTTTTTAGCCGTGCGCTTTTACTGTTTATTATGTGATCGTAGGCAATATGGGCCTTAGATGTTGAAATCGGTAGGGTGAATTTAGGAGTATGATGTCACTTCGTAATCATGGACTTGGTAGTTGTTCGTTTGTATTTGTGAAAAATTGTCCAAAAATTAATTAATTAGGCTCAAAATGTTCGTCTCACAGAGCACAACAAAACTGTGTAATTAGTTTTTGATTTCATCTACATTTAGTACTCCATGCATGTTATGACATTTTGAT